>CM053615.1:50307630-50349637 GCA_028646535.1 Procyon lotor
AGAGTTCTCTTGATGGGACTGTGAGCTCATGTCCCCAGAGCTCTTAGCACAGTGCTTGTACCTGCTTCAGTCCATCGGGGCTCAGAATTCCTCTGCAGGGCCATCTTTCCGAGGATGAGGAGGGCTGGGACAAGGTCATTCACCTTTGGAATCGTTGACCTTCTAGTGGAGAGAACGTAAAAAGCCATACCCTGTTGTGGGAAAAATGAAATAGATCTAAACAAGGACTTTGCAGGGGTGTGTAGGTGGGTAAAATAGAATTAATCCTAAAGTTTCTGGCCTCGGTAGACTTTGCCATCCTGCCTGTCATACCTGGTAGGTCTTTCTTTCTTTCTTTATAGACAGAAAGAGACGGGGAGGGACAGAGAGAGAGAGAGAGAGAAAGAGAGAGAATCCCAACCAGGTTCCACGCTCAGCACAGAGCCCAATTCAGGGCTCAATCCCACAACCCTGAGATCATGACCTGAGCCCAAATCAAGAGTCTGGACACTTAACCGACGGAGCCACACAGGCGCCCCAGGTTTTTCATTCATTCATTTGTTCGCTCATGGTTACTGAATAAATATTCACTGACTGCCTGCTTGGTATGCTTGGTACAAGGCAATGTGCTGGGTGCCAAATGATGAACAAGAGAGGCACGGTTCCTACCCCTGAGGGTTTTTCTATGTCCCCCTACAATCTATGGGGGACATAGACACTAAATAAATAATTGTACAAAAAACCCTAAATAATCGTACGTGGTGGACAAATGTTATGAAGAAGTCCAGGGAGCTCTGAAAGCACAGCCCTGGCCATTCTGGTCAGCGCCAGGGGGCCAGGGAAGCCTCCACGAAGAGTGACCTCGAAGGTGAGATGTGAGGGGTGAATCCATTGAGCCAGGAAAGGAGGTGGGGACAGGGGGCTGGAAGAGAAATGGAATGTTCCAGATCAAGGGAGCAGAAATGAAGAGAGGGTAGAAATGGTAGCGTGTGGTGTGGGAGGAGAGGCTGCAGGAAGTCTCAGGTCAAAAACAGAACCTCCAGCCAGGAGCTGCTTTCCCAAGCCTGGCCCTGGGTGAGCATCCTGGCTTCCCTCTGTGCCGTGGGTCCCTTGCAGTGCAGTGCAGCGCAAGGCCCTGCTCGTGCCTCTACTTGCGGAGAGTAAATTACTTCAGGGAGGAGGTACAGGGTCTCCACCTCTGTGCTGCTCAGGAGAAGTGCATTTAAGAGATAGCCGCAAAATGATAGGGGAGCAGGGCTGAGTGAGAGCCACCCAGAGCCTGTGACCGCTGCGTCACCAGGAGGCCATGAATGTCACAGAGGGAAAGGATTCTAAGAATCGCCCTCTGCAGTTAGACTGCAGTTAGTCTTGGCTTTGAAAAGCTTCTTCCTGTCTATGAAACAGAAGGATTAGACCAGCCTCTGGCCTTTCCAGGTCTAATACTCTTCTTTTGGCTTTTGTCTCTCTCTGGATCTTGGCATAACCACAATGCAGAATTCTCTCGCAAGGGAACAGAAGCAAGATCATAACTTGGGTGGGAAGCTTTTAGATGTGTTTACACAGGGTAGCAGCTTTGTTAGAAATGGTGGGATAGGGATGGTGCTTTACTTCCTGTCTGGGCCGTCCCTTTGGAGACCTGGTCACCTTGGCTGTGCTCCTGGCTAGGTGACCGTGGCACGCAGAGTCACGTTGTTTATTTCCTGTATCCATGTTACTCAGGGGTCGGTAACTTGGGGTGGGTGTGGGGAGTCCAGTGATGACCGGGGAATAATTAAGAACATTTTGTACTAAAAGGAACAGCACACATGTATTATGGAGTGGAGTGCAAAAGTTGAGTGCTTTTTGAGTTAAAGCAGGAGGCTCTCATTTAGTCTCTAAGCTCTGGGGGCTCTTCGTCTAGATCCAGAGCCTCGGGCACAGGGTCCCCTCTCCCTGCTGGCAGGATGCATAAGTGAAGGTGATGTTCCCTACAGATTTGAGGTCCCCAGTGGGGAACGGTCAGAATCATGGCAGTGGGGGCCAGAACCCACTCTTGTAGAAACATTTTCTCCTGCTGCAGATATCTAATGTGCTTGTGCGTGGAAGGGGTTATTCGCTTGTTGTTGACAGGATGAAGATCATTGCTTTTGAAAGCTCTTGCACTAGAACAGTCCATGCCATGGGGGAAGGAACTTGCCTGTCTGTCACTGGTGGATCCCCAGCACCTCGAATAGGGCCTGGCAGACAGCAGGTGCTCAGTGAATGCTGGTTAAGTGACTAGGTGTGTGTGTGTGTTGGTGGCTCCAGGAAGCTTCCCCTCTCAATCTGCTCCTGCCTTTCCAGGAATGAGCGTGTGGGGCCGCATTAGCATGGGAAGGTGGAGTGGAATGTGAGAAATGCTGCCCATGTGTACGCAAGTGGGAGACTGGCCAGTCCCACTCAAGTTCAGGGCTTCTAAGAACCGCCCTTTGGAGGCAGCCTCCTCCCCAGTGTGGTCCATGCCGCATAGTGGCTCCTGTGGGAGAAGGCACAGAACCACCATTCGCTGGGCTCCGAGGGCGCCCCTCTGAAGGGGGCCGGGGGTCCCCCAAACACCTCCATCCTCACCTCCCCTCCCTCAGGGGTCCCCCAAACACCTCCAACCTCACCTCCATCAGAACTCCCTGGGAACCTTGGGGAACCAGAGCACATGGGGCTTTCAGAATGGTCTATTCTAGTTCTAAACTACAGACAGAAAGATGAGAGCCACAGAGCTGGTCTACAGACGGACTGGATCTGGGTCTTCTGATGTCCAGGTGGGGGCATTGCCCACGCTGAGCTCCCCCAGCGCCGCGTGACTATAGATGCACGGTGGGTCTGTCCCACCTCTCCCTACCCCTGGGGACGTGGGAGGAGATCCAGGGGCAGGCATTCACAGATGCTGAGGTCCCTTTTGTATGTGGCAGCCTGTGGTTAGAACTGAGCTTTGGAAACATCAAATGGACTTCTAATCCCAATTCTTTCTTTTCTGAGCTGTGTGCCTTGGGCAGATCACTCAGAAGGAGGGATGGTTTCCTCGCCTGGATGTGGGGGTGTGGGTCGAGGTCCCGTCTCCAGGGCTGTGTGAGGCATTCAGCAAGTGCTTGGAGAGAGCCAGAGGCAGCAGGCCTTCTGTGGGTGAGAGGTTTCCCTAAACCAGGAACCTCACGCTGCTGCACCAACGGCATCGCTGGCCTCATCCCTGGAGATTCTGACCAGGGTGGCTGCCGGGCATCAGTGTTCAAACACCCCCAGTGGTGGTACTGCCAGGGATGCTCAGTCCTAGACCATGAAGACCAGCGACTCTCCAAGACTGGCTGTGCCGGGCATGTGGTAATCGGTGCTTGATCTATTTGTGAGTGAGTGAATGGATGGATGGATGGATGAATGGATGGATGGATGGATGGATGGATGGATGGATGGCGTTCTTGGCACCTGACCTTGAACTGCACCACCAGCCGAGAGCTGGCTCTGGCCATCTGCATGTCCAGAGAAGGAAACTAATGCTCAGAAGTGTTAGAGAACTGGCCAAAGGTCACCGGCTGGTAAGGGATGGAGCAAGGACTTGCTGGTCCTCCTGGGACTCCCCTGGCGTCACCCTCAGTTTTGGGAGCTCCAGGCAGGGGCATCTCCTGCGTACCATCTCCCGTGGAAGCTCTGACTCCCCTCCGGTCCCCACCCCCTTTCCCTCTGGCGGACATGTGGGGACCGTGGAGCTGTACTTTCATCTCGATTAAACAAGACTCAGCCTGTTGCAAAACATGACTTTAGGGTCACCATCTGTTCTAGCTGCTCGCTGACACTGCACCCCCGCCGCAGAGCCAAACAGGCTCCAGTGCCCAGCAGGGAGCCCGTCTCTGCACCGTCGAGCGGGCCAGTCTGTGAAAAGAAGCAGGGTGTTTGGTGACAGCTGGCGGCAGGTGGCTTTGGGGGTTGTTTCCGCCGGCCCATCGGCACCCACGTCACAGCGCACGTGGACCGCAGGCCCCCACCACAGGCACGAGGGCATTTGTTCCCACATCAGGCCCCTACTCTGTGCCAAGCACAGGCGCTTCCCCGTGCCACGCCTTCTCTAGGGTTTCGGGGGAGAGTGGCCCGGGGACTAGACTGCTGTGGGAACGTGCTGTGGGCGCTTGGGTGACTCACATGGTCAGTCTGGGCCCTGGTTTTCTCCTCCTGGGGACATCGGACTGGGGTTTTGCCGAGGTCCTCCCCGGCTCCAAAGGCCTCCACCGGCCTTGCTCTGCGTGGGCGAGATGTCACGGGGCCTGCCGGAGCCATGAGCTCACTCTGCCCGGCGGCTTCTCCGCCCTGGCTCGGTGCACACCGACCTGTCTGCTGGGACGCCCCGGGCCGCTCCCACGGCAGCTGGGTTCGCCCGCGCCGTCGCCTGCCAAGTGCCCTGCGAGGCTGCAGGAAAGTATGTCTCCTGCTGTTGCCAGCCCACCGCCTCCGCCCCGCATTCCAGTTCGCCAGTTCCACCCTCTCCTTGGCAAGGGAGGGAAGGGGGCCCGGCTGCCAGAGGCAGCAGCTCGGGGTGAGGTGGGGATGCCTCCTAAAATGGTCAGCAGTGGCTTTCCTCAGAAGCTTGCTGAGGCTCCCCATGGCCTGTTGGATACATTTTGGTCTCCTTGGCTCAAGCCTTTCTGCAGTCTGGTTCCTGTCTCCTACGTGCAAACATGCTGAGACTAGAAAGAGCTGGGGAGGACCTCAGGTGACCCCCTGCGAGTCCCAGCCACCGGCTCACCAGCCCTGGGGCTTTCGTCTGCAAAGCGAGAGAGCAACAGTCCCCACCTCACCAAATTGTCCTGAGATTAAGTGAGCTACTACATGTTGACTTTGACACTTCTACATCTGTATTTCCCCGGATTTGTAATTCTCTCCTTTCTGCTCTAATGCCGGAGGTTATCTAAGGGTCCCTTGCTCCGCTCCCCCGGAACCACGCACACACCCCTCATTTTCCTTACAGTGGGGCCGCCTGTGCCCTGCGCCCTCCACCACGTTCTCCTGTACAAAGCCTTCCGGTTCAGGCCACCTGTAGCGGGGATCTGTGTTGGTGTCTTATCCCCTCTATGAGGCTGAGAGCTCCTTGGGGACCAGTTACTGCACCCTCTCCATCTCCCAGAGTCTAGCCCAGAGCCAAGTCCGGACCAGGTCAGCCGTGGGACTCTGGTTGTAGGCAAGGCCAGAACCCTCGACTGGGACCAGGAGAGAGTGAAGGAAAGACCCCTCCAGGATCTGCTCTCCCCTTGTGGCTGCCTTGGAGCCAGGGTAGTGTAAGTGATGGCTGAATTGAGACATGTGGATAGCAACTCTTTGAGAGATTTTACTGACCAGGTGGTGTCACCCGTGCCAGAAAGTTCAAGAGACACCCAAGGATATGCCTCACTTAGAGAAAGACTTAGAAAGCTCCAGAACTGTTAAGGTTTTCAAGCTCCTCCCACCACTCGATGCCCCTCCCACCCAGTGCCTTGTTTCCGGGGTAAGGGTGGGGGTGAGGATGGGGGGTGCAGCCAGGAGCAGGAATCTTTCCCTTCTCCCCCCAGGACCTGGAGGGCTGGCCTGTCCCACCCCATCCCACTCATCCAGTGGCCGCAGCTCATGTCCGATACCCAGACAGGCTCTGAGCAGCTTCCCCGAGGCCTCCAGCCAAACTTCAGGACCCTAACAATATGTGAGGGAGAAGGGGAGTTGCTCACATCTCCCTCGTTTCAGAGAGGGGAAGATGGGGGCGGCTGGAATTTAGTCTGAAGTCTGAGAGGCCAGTGTGTTTAAAGGGAGGCCCTCCCAATGCAGTCAGTGGGTGAGAGCCAAGGGCAGGAATTTTGCAGAAGACTGGTCATTCAAAGCCCTCTTGCTTAAGGGTCAGCCAAAAGGATGGAAGACTGCAGCCCTCACAAAAGTTAACATCAAGCCTTTGTGATATAATAATATTCTACTGTATCTCGACAGTGGGGATCAGAGGAGAGCTAGGCTATTAGGTGCATATTGAGCTAATGGTGCTGAGCTTACAATGACAATAGTTGGCATGCATTAGAATTCTTTTGGTGGATGACAGTAAATATGAGCGATTAGGGCAAGTCTGCAATCACTCTTGTCCAGAATCCACTGAGCTCATTCATTCACTCACATGTGCATTATTTGTCCATCCATCTATCTATCCACCCATCCGTGCTCAGTTTTCACTTACCCCAGGCAAGGTCCCATGCTAGAGGGTGGGTGAAGCTGGAAGATACAGGAATTAAGCTAGAACATGATGTCTGTACCCTGAAGGGCTCATAAGCCGGTGGGAGACACGGGCAAGTAAACAGATAAGAACAGAGTAGTGAGAAATTGGAGCTTCCTGGGAAAATCATCCAGGGAGGATTTCTTGGCAAGATGGGGTGACTCATCTGTAGTCCTCTCAAATGAGTGAGCCCTGAGGCCCAGCTTCCCAGTGTGGCTGAAGCAGATGTCCCTGGATGTCTTTGGACCCCTTAAGCTGAGTGCAGGGCGAGGGCAAGCTGTGGGAGGCAAGGGAAGGTGCTGTGGTCACCCCCTCTGGAAGGCATGGGCTTCTGCTTAGGGCAGGCTTTCCCTGGGGACTAGCTCCTTCAGAGGCTATCAGCTTACTCCTGGCTGCAGAACCCTCAGCTGACAGGCCCGGGCTCTTGGGCCAGGGCTCCCAAGCCTCCCTGTATCCGCTTACCTCCAGCCTGGGACCCCTTGGCCACCTCACTCCAGGCCCCAGAGGCCCTCCTGTTGTCCATCAGTGGAATCTAGTCACTCAGGGGAGTCAGCATTCCACTGGCCTGGCTAGGAAGTCACTCATTTGTAGCTCATCCCGGCCGGCTGGACTCCTGCACAGTCCTATGCCTGGGTCCCAGCCCTGCGACAGACTTCCCCTTTGCTGGATGTCTGCTCACATCTCCTTCTGCGTGGGTCCCCACCACTGGCCTCTGTTCTGGCCCTGGGCCACAGCCTTAGCCTCCACCGGCACTGTGTGTGATGGGTATCACCAGCCTGAGGGTGATGGTCCCCAGAGGACTGCTCCGAGCACGCACACTGGCCTTTGCTGCAGAGCCTCTGATTCATCAGGTCTGGAGGAGAGCCCGAGAGTTTGTAGCTCTGGGTTCCCAGGTGATGCTGTTGCTTCTGGCCCAGGAACTGCACTTTGAGAACCATCAGGGGCGCGGGTGAGCCGATGGGCTATGGGGCTTGAACCGAGGCTATCTGGGTCCAGATCTCGTCTCTGTGACTTACCGTCTGTGCGAACCCGCTGCCTCTACGCTTCAGTCTCCTCATCTATAATCCGGGCTACCGTGAGCACCGAAGGACCCGGTCCAGGTCCCACGTGGCATGTAGTAAAGCATTTGGTGAATGTATTCAGCCTCCACGCTCAGTTGGCTTGAGATTCTCTCTCTTCCTCTCCCTTTGTTCCCCTGAGTACACTCAAATGAACAAATAGAATCTTAAAAAAAAAGAAAAAGAAAAAAGAACTCAGGGGCTGTGAGTGAGTATCATCACCTTATGCAACGTCACTAGCCCAGGCCACGCTTGGAGCATCTGAATGAAAATCTCTGGGAGGGAGGCACCGGCTATAGTATTTTTGAAACGCTTCCCCGTGGTTCTGCTGTGTAGCCGAGAGCCACCGCCGTGCGCCTTAGGACACAGTGAGCGCTCAATACACGTGAGCCATCGTTCTGCACAAATGCATGCGTACGTTCCTGAAACTGGCCTTTGGGGGCCACCTACCTGTGCCAGGCTCTGTGCCAAGTATCACCTGTCCGGGTCAGCTGTTCGTATTCATCGATCAACTGGTCCCAGCACTGCTTCTAAGAAAATGAGTCCGTTGGGTTCGATGCTTCGTGAAGGTGTGCCCCAAATCTGACATCCTGAGAAGGTTTTACTGACGAGGGGGAAAATTCACAAAATGTACCCACGTGAGAGAAACCGAAACTGTGTGTAAGAAGTAGGCAAAGATCTCCAAACCCTTAAAGAGGTAGCTGGAGAAGAAACAGTGGGCTGCGGGCTGTCCGTGGGCCCCTCGGCCGACAGCTTCCCTCGCGGGGCTCCCTCGTGAACATTGGGAACGTGGAAGGCTCGTGATGGTGAGGCTTTTGGCTGGTTGGTTGGTTTTCAGCTACTGGACCCTGTCTTCAAATGAGGCTGTGACTGGAACCAAATCTATGGAGCAAAATGAAGTCGGAGTTGCTTTGGTGCAAGTGTGTGTGTGAGGGTAGGTGAGTGTGTATTGGTTGGTGAGAGAGTATCGGCGAGTGCATGTGTGAGTGTGTGAGCAGACGAGTGTGCGCGTGACTCCGTGAGTGTGGACAGAGGATGAGCGTGGGCAAAAGTGTCAGAGTGGGCGTGCGTGTGAGTGTGTGTGCGTGTGTGTTAGGGCCCCAGGCCTCCTCCCCCTTCATGTCCCCCGCTTCCACTGGCAGCCCCCTCTGTGCGCTCCCTCCCCGGAGCCCCACCCCTGGCCCTCGGCAATGCAGTGTGAAGCCCTCTGGTCCAGATGTCTACACTGACCCTGCCTGGCCTCCGGCTCCTGGTTCCTTGTCTCCATCTGGTGCCAGACCCGGCAGTGTTCAGGAGCTGGGCATGGCCAGGTGCACACTCCTAGCAGGCCGCCACGTGCTCCCATCCGTGTGCCCCTCAGGTGCCCCCGACAGGCCCCGTCCGCTCCATGCCTGTTTTCCATGAGTTTCCCTCTCGGTGGCCTGAGCCCTCCAGAGCTGCCTGCTGGGACCGATGACTCATTGCAGCTGATGTCATCCTTGGGACTCAAGGCCCTCCTCACACTCAATGAGTCTTTGTTCCCCAAATGGAAAAGGAAGGGCCATGCATTGAGAAGAGTTGACTAGAAAACTCTTCCCAGATGCTCCCGCCTGCCCGCACCTGCCGGCCTTCACGCGCCACCTGGTGCAGTGGCCCTTGCAGTGGCTGGGTACCCAGGTTTCTAGAACAAGTTTGGGAAAGACCCTCGCTACAGCAAGACACAGGACCCACTGCTGCTTCCTGAGGTCTGTGTGTGGCTCTTGCTCAGGAGTCGATTTCTGCCTGGGCCAAGGGGTTACAGTGTGTGTGTGCGTGTGTGCGTGTGTGCGGGAGGAGGTAGTGAGCAGACCCAGGTCACAGAAGGAGGGGGTCCTCATATATTCTCTCCAGGCCAACCTCTTCAGTTCCTTACTTGCTGGGCCTACTTGTCCAATGATATTATTAATTCCTTAATGGCTAATAGTTGGAGGCTGGCTGGTGAGAACAGGGGAGCACTGGGCCCAGCGTTGGCCCAGTCCAGTTAGCTAGGCCCCACAGTAGGTCCTGAGTTTTCAGACGTGCCAGCCCTCATCGTGCTGTCCGTTCTCACGGTGACCCTGTGAGCCAGCTCTGTGGCTGCCCCTCCAAACAGCTCAGAGGACTGCAGTGGCTTTCCCAAGGCCGGGGGGTTAGTGGCTGACTCAGGACTCCAGCTCAGGTCTGCTTGATAGACAAGAGTTGCTCCCCTTGGGGGCGGGGGGCAACTCTTACCTGGGGCTGCCCCATGGGGGAGGGCACCAGACTTACTCAGGCCAGACCCTGGAAGACACCGGGGGCCCCAGGGCCAGGCAGAAGGGACAGGAGGGGCAGGAGGGGCAGACCTCTTTTTGAAAGCTCCCTGGGTGGCCCTGATGTGTGGTTAGGACTGGAAACTTCACACCGCGCTGTGCCACGCATTTTGATTCGAATCCTGACTTTAATCGTTTATTATTCCCATGGCCTCAGAGTGGTAATGAACTTCTCCCAGCCTCAGTTTTCTAACCTGTAAAATGGGGATAATAACATTATCTACCTCATAGTCTGTAGGAAGAGGAGATGGTTCATGGAAAGCTCGTTGAACCGTGTCTGTCATGCAGCAAAGCCCACAGTAAATCTCAGCTGCTGATATTCTTTTTCCTCGTCTTCCTTCAACGGTCATCCTTGCCAGGCTCCGCCGGCACTGGGGACTGAGAGGGGTCCCCACGGGCTATGCCCGGGAGCTCCTGTGTTGTCATATCAGAGGGGGAAGGGGACACACCAGCAGAAGGCAGAGATGAGGGTGTGTGAGTGGAGGGATGGGTGGGGACCGTGGGGACCCAGAGGTGTGCAGCTGCATCCGGAGGAGTCCCAGGGCAGCCTGGGAGAGCATGGCTTGTAATGGGCGGAGCCTGATGTTGAGCCTTCAGTGCTGGTTCCTGCACTGGGGCTTCCAGTAGGTTGGGGGTCGATTTCCTCCTCTTTGAAAGGAGAGAATGATCATGCCTTGCCTCCCCCCTTTTGGGGGGTGCTCAGGCAAGGGGAATGCTGTGGAAGCCAGAGAGGGTGCTGGGTGGGGGATGACCTCGCCTTCCTGCTGGATGGGCGGGGCAGGCAGGCCACGGTGCCCACACCTGGTCCGTCCCCACCCAGGGCCAGGCACCTTCAAAGCCATCCTTTCCTCGGTGTAAGCCCAAGGCCTGAGAGAGCGAGAGAGAGAATGAGAGGGAGGAGAGCTCACACAGTAACTTCATTGAGCATGAAAATTCCTATGCTATATATGAAAACCGGAAAAGGGAAGGCGGCGTTCTAAGTTTACATGTAGAAAAATGCTCTTCTGTGATTCAGAAAAATGAGGTCTTTGATTGTTGCCAAGCTCAGGTCTCCTTTCTAAGTTGATCCAGGATTTTTTTTTCCCCCTCTGGCAGGAAAATGGTTCTTTTTCTAAGAAATGCACTGGGTGGCAGGTTTTTCTAAGAACCTCTTGCATCTTTTTTGCTGGGTGCAGATGGATCCCATGCAGCATGAATTCTATTGAGTTCCCTTTCTTCGGGAAGGCAGTCAGGTGGAGCTGGGAGCCTCTCCGGGCTCCAGCCTGGGTGGGGCAGTGCTTCCTCGCAGGCTGACTTGTGACATTTTCCCGGGCACAGCGCTCTATGCCTCTGGCCAGGCTGTGCTGCCCAAAGACCAGGAAGTCTGTTGGGGAGGGCCGGGGTCGTCCTCCTCCCTGGTGGAGTCATTCCTTCCAGGCCCGAATGCTGTGGGCTGGAGGAACGGACCGTGAAGAGGGGTTAGAGAAACTGGAAAAATAGATGGGAGAAGAGAAGGATGCAGGATTGGAGCCTCGCAGACCTGGCGGGGGCCTCTGGAAACCATCATCCTGAGGCTCAGAGGAGAGAAGGGATTGCTCAAAATCATACATTGAGCTAGTGACAGTCTGCCTCCCTGGCTGGCCCTCTCCCCCACCCCATGATGTGAGGCCATGATGCAAAAGTCAAGGCCGACTTGTGTGTGGTCCCGCAGTGCAGAGAAGGGCTCAACCTGGAGGGCACGAGCTAAGGGAGACTGCCTCAGTCCCTCAGAAGAAAGAGGTCCGAAGACTAAAGACTGCCCAGCAGTGGTCAGGTTGTCACGAGGGGGACGAACTCCCCGACCGTGGGCATGTGCACACAAAAGCCTTGTGCGTGGCTTTTTGGTGGGAATGTGGTGGGGGAAACTCCTTCCCAGACGGTGAGCTGTACTCTTCCTGCTTAGAGTCTGTGGCTTGTTGCCCTCCCGGCTTCCTGTCTCTGGGGAGAAGTGAGAGGAAGGGAAGCCACAGGCCAGGAGGTCTGATGTGATAACCCACAGTCCTCGGGGGCCATGTCCCTGCAGGGGTATCCAAAGGAAAGGGAAAGAGCAATCCTGAGAAGATGCATGAATGTCTCCCTCCCAGGCAGGATGGCCTGAGAAGGAGCAAGAGGAGGGACACTTGGTTCTCTGAGGCTCCCCAGCTTATACTGCTGGAGCAAAAGAGATCTTGGCGAGCTCCTTTCTCCCCAGAGCCCGAGTGCAGAGGGGCCCTTCTGGGGCTCCCAGGGGAGATACCCCCACTTCACCTGTATCCTGTAGCCCACTGGCTCTGGCTCCAGGAACACAGGGCCCTCCGGACCCCCTGAGGCCTGTCTCCAGTGGAATACACCAACCAGCTTGAAGGAGTCCTGGATCCCCATTTAAGCTGATGAAATTGTCCCGTGGGTCTTCACAGCCACAGGTGGGAGCGAGAGATGTGGGGAGCACCTTTGGAGATAGGCATCTAAGCTTTAGGCCTGGCTTGGCCACAGCAACCTGCATGACCTCGGGCTTGCTCTCTGGGGGCCCTCCCAGACCTCTGGCTCTGGTTGTGTTGTTGCCATTCCTGTCTTCCCAGTTTCCCCAGGCACAGGCAGTGTCCCCCACCCCTAACTGCAGCCTGGGAAGCCTTCCTTGGGTTTCACGGAGGCGCAGTTCTGGCTGCGGCCACCAGGGGCCGCTGCCACGCACCGTCCTGGGGTGTCCTCAGCCTCCCTCCCTGTCTGGCTTCTCTGCAGCCCTAGTTGACCTAGAGCCAGAGGAAAGCTCCTTAGCTCCTTCCGGCCTTAAATGCTAACAAGCGCGAGCTCTGGGCGCAGGTCCCAGATGATCATCTGTGAGATGGAGCTTTGCGAAGCCAAATACAGTTCCCTAGGGAGGCAAGGCTCCAAAGCCCAGACTAGCCCTAGGCACTGGCTCAGCACCCCACAGATGGAAGGGCTGAACCAGCCCATTACATAGAATGAGAGACCAAGGCTTGATGGGGGAAGAGAGACACCAGATGTCCTGGAGTCTGTGGTTGCAAAGAGGAGAGGGAAGGGTTCCTGTGCTTCACCTCCTCTGGCCAGGTTGCTGTCGTCTTTGCGGAAGGAAAACCTGAACCGTGCCCTGTTTGTTTCTTCATCCCTAGGAATCTGCCCTGGTTTCCGTGGAAACTGGCTTTGGACCCCTGGGAGGAAAGTTGCACCCTGCAGTGACTGTTCAGATTTTCCTCTGCCTGGTCCATCTCTAGATGCCTCCTCCCTGCACCCTCGGGAGGGGCCGCCTAGAGCTGCGCTTGGGAGCCTGAGCCAAACACTTGAGGCACAGGATCCTGTCTGTCCCCTTTCATAGGCCAGGGCACTAAGTGCCTGCTCTGTGCCCAGCCCTGATCTGAGTATTTAGAGGAGGGATTGAAGCTGTGGCTCCGTGTGTAGGGTGTGGGGCGGGCTCTGGGGGTCTTGGAGTGCAGCTGAGCAAAGGCAGGAAGTGGGAGGGTGGGACTCTTCTTAGATGATTCGGCTGAGGAGATGGGACTAGAAAGAACAGCTTGAGCCGAGACAGAGAAGGGGGTGAGGGGGCAAATGAAGTGATGAAGCAGAGGGTGTCCTCACTGGAATTTTGACTTGATCCTGTGGGCACTAGGGAGCCATGGAAGGCTGTAGAGCTTGTAAGTCGCACAAATGGATGAGTGTTAACCAAGACACCCAGATCATGAGCTTCTTGAGCGCCTGCATTCAGCATCACGTCCCCAGTGGCACAGAGGCAGAATGTAGGGACTTGATAAATGTTATCAATTCATGGATTGGAAAAGTGGGTTGAGAAATCCCCATTGGAGATGAAGCTATTGTTTGGATTAATGAAGTGAGAGGTGAAGACTGAAGTCAGAGAGCCCCAGGAAGTATTTGGAAGGCAGCGAAGATACCTAGAATATATCTATATAGCTAAAGCCCTGAAAGTCCAGCTCGTCTAACTCCTTGATGTGCACACGGGGAAACTGAGGTTAGGGATGGAGAGCAGCTTGCCCAAGGGCACAGATGGAGTCACTGGCAGAGCTGGGACCCAACTGAGGAGTCCTGCTTCGCCGCCCTCGCATCCCCCGGTCTTCTCTCATGGCCCCACGGCTGTGTCCGTGCCTGGAGGGCTCCCTGGGCCTGTGGACCTAGCACTGTGGGAATAGGAGGGAGCTTGGATCTCCAGGCGATGGACAAGCACGCAGTGAGGTTCCTTGTTAGATGTGGAGCCTGAGCCTGGTCTCACTCACCTTCCCCGGGGCCTCAGATTCTGAGCCTGGCATTTCCTGTGTGCTAAGCATTGTAGATAGATTATTTCACTCAAGTTACACAGCTGTCCTATGAGAATGGGTATTACTATCTGTGGAGACATGTGGCCCCCTCCCACGAAGGGCCCCAAGGTTCCTGAGGCCAGAGACTCTGTTCCAGAGTTCCAGGGTCAGCCCCCCATCAGACTGCCCCCTCTGATCTAGCCCGCCCCTCCCCTCAACCCCACGACGGTGGGATGTCTTCCCACCAGCTGTGATTCCCCACCCTTCCACTTCCCACCCAGCGCAGAGCCATCCCAGGACAAGCCTATGGACCAAGTTGCCGTGGCCTGTTTGTCTTGGCTCCCTGGCTTCTCTCCCCTCCCTGGTGGCCTGAGCAGGTGGCCCTCCCGCAGAAGCCAAGGGGAAATGAGCCAGCAGGCCCAGGCGCAGCCCTGAGCACGGGTCACTCCAGGCCAGGGGTCGCTCCCCACCACGCCACGCCGCGGGACACCGCGGTGGGAGGGAGGTTGGGGTTGCTGAGAGCAGAGCTGGGCTGACTTGGGCTTCCTGCAGACTGCAGCTTGGCTCCCCCTGTGGCTGACCCAGTGGAAACGAGGCCCGTGGCCAGGCTCCTGCGCACAGCTGGGACCTGGCGGCAGGAGAGCAGGGGGCTCTTAGGGAGGGTCCTCTTTGCAGACTTTGCTTTTTGCTAACCTTATACCTGTCAGTTAAGGAGAACACCAGTCACTACCATTTGCTGAGCATAGACACTTCCCACCCTTCGTTTCATTTGCTCCCACACGTGAGATAGGCCGAACGGCCCCACATCCCTGCTAAGTCAGCCACCCAAAGGCTGCCCACTGGATCCCAACCCAGCTTGCCCAATGCCAAGAATTCTCCGCAGGTGGCTTCCTCTGCCCACTCTCCAGATGGCCAACCCATCACCAGTGCCCGGAGGGGCTGGGACAGCGGGGCAGAATCACATCTCCCCTCTGTCCATCTCTGCCCGCTGCTCATCTGCCACTTCCTGGCTATGGCTTTATAGTCACAGAACTTCCTCCCTCGCCATTCATCCTCCTAGCTATAAAACCAAGAGGTTGGAGAGATTTGTGATTTTTTTTTTTTTTTTTTTAAAGATTTTATTTATTTATTTCACAGAGAGAGAGATCACAAGTAGGCAGAGAGGCAGGCAGAGAGAGAGGGGGAAGCAGGCTTCCCGCTGAGCAGAGAGCCTGATGTGGGGCTTGATCCCAGGACCCTGAGATCATGACCTGAGCCGAAGGCAGAGGCTTTAACCCACTGAGCCACCCAGGCGCCCCGATTTTTTTTTTTTTTAAAGCCGGATTCTTTCGGGACCACAGGACTCCCAGAATTGCCACGTGGAAGCCTGGGCTATACCGGACGCGGCAGCGCCGGGCTGGTTTAAGCAGGCTTTGTGGCCTCTCTTCCTCTGCCCCCAGGTTCTCTGAATGCCCACCTGTCTCTGAAACCCTGGGGACACCACTTGGAAATAAGTCACTGGCTGGTTGAGAGCTCAGCCCATTTACTCCCGTGGAAGCGCACATTTCTCCAAAGCTGGGGTGGCCCACCAGAAAGGGGGTTCCCTTCTTCTCAGGAGGGAGGAGATTGGAACAGGAGGACAAGCTTCACACTGGACCCGGGAAGAAGAAAGCTGGGCTGTCAGCACAGGGCTGTTGGATCTGTTTTGTTTTTATCTTTAAACCTGGAGGGGAGACAAGAAATCTCAGTGGGGTGTTTGTTTCTTTTTTTTTTCCTTGCACTCTTTCTATACAGAGACAGGCCATATCTGAGGGAGGACAAGCAAGAAGAGGAGGTTTTATAATTTCTAAAAGGGGATGGAAGGAGTTAATGTCTTTAAAATATGTAAATGTCTTTTTCACACCATGTATATGGTATAAAATTTCAAAAAGTACAAAAGAGTGTCTAGAGAAAAGGAAGTCTCTTGTTCCCCACCCACCAGCTCCCTTCCCTGGAGACAATCTCTAGTCCCAATTTCTTATGTATCCTTTTAAAGATATTCTAATAAATATTTTAAAATATGTCATATACATTTATATGTGAAATATTAATATATGTATTTCTAACTGATAGTGATTCTGTTCTGACCTTTTTTTTTTGATCTGTTTTTAATACATCTTGTTGATTGTTTCATATTAGTACCTAAGGAATCACTCTTCTTTTTAAAAAAAAAAGATTTTATTTATTTATTTGAGAGAAAGAAGGAGAGAGAGAGAGAGAACATGGGGGGAGGGTCGGAGGGAGAAGCAGGCTCTCTACTGAACAGGGATCCCAATGTGGGACTCGATCCCAGGACTCTAGGATCATGACCTGAGCTGAAGGCAGTCGCTTAACCAGCTGAGCCACCCAGGTGCCCCAGGAATCACTCTTTTTAAAGGCTTCCTGGTATATCAAAACTGATTATTTATTTGACCATTCCCAAAGATGGACAGTTAAAAACATTTTCAACAATGGTGGGACGGATATTCTTGTACATGCTTTAGATTTCACATATGTGACTTCATCTGTTAAAGAATCCATGGAAGTGTGATTCCTGGATCAAAGAGCCCAGGTACGCTTGTAATTTTCATAAATATTGTCAAAGTGCCTCCCACGGACATTATACCCACCAGCAATCCATGAGACAGCGTACTGTCTGACATTCTGACGTGTGCCAATCTGAGAGGAAAAATGGTATCTCTTCATTGCCTTAACTTGTATTTCTCTCCTGAGGGAGGTGAGGTAGAGTATCTTTTCATATGTTTAAGAGCCATTTTAATTTTATTTTTTTTTACAATGGAAAGAATTTTCCTGTCCGTCTCCCATTTTTCCATGGGGCTGTTGCTCTCCTGTTTTGTATGTAAGATGACTAATTTCTTGTCTGCGATTTATAGCTAATATTTTTGTCCAGTTTGGATTTTATTTGACACTGGTTTGGGAATTTTTTTTTTAAAGATTTTATGTATTTATTTGACAGAGAGATCACAAGTAGGCAGAGAGACAGGCAGAGGGACAGGAGGAAGCAGGCTCCCTGCCAAGCAGAGAGCCCGATGCGGGGCTTCATCCCAGGACCCTGAGATCATGACCTGAGCTGAAGGCAGAGGCTTTAACCCACTGAGCCACTCAGGCGCCCTGGTTTGGGAATTTTTGTTGCTATGCAGAACTTGAAGAATTTTGGTGCAGTTAACTTTAACCAGATTTATCAATCTTTTCATGTATGCCTTCTGGGGTTTCTTATACTTAAAATTAATTCCTGTTTTAATGCAAGTTGCAAACTGGAGAGGAAAAGCATTGGACGGCGAATCAGCTCTGAGTTCCTAGCCAGCAGTCCCCTCCCTCTTTTAATCTCACTTTCACCCTCTTGTAAAATGAGGGTGTTTTCTTTAATCCTGCATTCATTTGTTGGTTTGTTCATTCATTCATCGGAACTAGGCTGGATCCTGGGAACCCAGAGATGAGTGGCGTGGTCCCTGTCCTCCTAGTCTAATGGGGAGAGAGACAAGTGGCCCCGCAGTGACGAGCAGTGAGCTGAGGGCTATGATGGCAGGTGGCAATGTGACCTCAGAGGGCTTCTAACGCAGCCTCCAGAGGGGAGGAGGGCGTGGGTGTTGGGTGAAACAAGTGATTTCAGGGGAGGCAAGGCCAGGGTTGAGTCTTGAAGGATGAGAAGGCGCTCTTCTGGCGGAGTAACTGGGTGGGGTGAGATGGGGTGGGCGACAGAGGAGGGCACACTTGCTGTGCAGGGGGGAGGACCTGTCACAGTGGGGGGCTCTCCAGGGCCTGCGTCAGGGCTTGCCAGGGAGCAGGGAGCGCAGCTGGGTCCAGACCACAGAGGCTTCTCAAACCAGGAGGTGGCAGCTGTCCCCCACCCCCCATGCTGACTGCGGACCGAGGGCCCTGGACTGGGTGGCCATCGGCTACTCAGCAGAGCAACCAACATCATCAGATTTGCTCTTTGGTTGAGGATGGGTCATTGTTTTCGCTAAAAGGTTGTGAAATATTTTCCATAACATGGTTTATAAACAATACTACAATGGATTTTTTAAATATCGCCTAGTTTCAGAAGTAAACATTATCGCTAGAGTTGAAAAGCGCCCCCCCAGACGGCTCCCTTGGGTCACCTCCCTGCCTCCCCCTGAGTGCTGGTAAGAACCCGCTTCTGGGGGGCACAACGGCATCTTAAATGTTCTCACCACCAAAGAGAACTGATAGTTACGTGATTCTGATGGAGGTATTAGCTAAAGCTGGGGGATGGAGGAATCATATTGCAATATAGCAGTAGGTCAGATTAGCACATCGTATATCTTAAACTTATACAAAGTTATATATGACTTAGGTCCCAATGCAAAAAAAAAAAAATCACGGGTGCTTCGGAGGCCACTGTAGCGGCATTCGTGAATTTGCAGGTGTCTGGCCCCACAGCATCCAATCATGCCACCCTCCAGGTAAGCACCAGGAGATGTGAGTAAGAAGTCCGCAGCAGTATAGTACTGTTGTGAAAGCATAAGATCCAGATCCAAGTGCGACAACAAAGACCAACCTTCAGAATGCAATGTCGGGTGGGAAAAAAAAATGTCAGAGGAGTCCACGCGGCATACCAACACTGCTGCGAGGGTTAGAGACATGCAACAGCGGTGGCACAGTCCGTCCCAGGCGCGTCTGTGCTCAGGTAGCAAACATACAAAGACGTGCATGGGAATATGCACACCACGTGCTTCAGAGAGGCTGCCTTCGGGGGCGTGGCCAGGGGGACAGGACTGGAGAGGGTCCGAGGGCTTCTCTCCAATCAGTACTATCTCCAGCAGAGGGTGGACCCAGGCCTGTTCTTCATCAGATTCTCCAGAAATTATTTAAATAATATATTCTATTTAACCCAGTATTTCCCCAAATTATCATTTCCACGTATAATCCATATACATGTGATTGATGAGATATCTTACATTCCTTTGTCCAGACGACGTCTTTGAAATCCGGTTCCCATGTTACTCTTGCGACCCAGCTCAGTTGGGATGACCCACTGGAGTCGGCATCTCTCTCTCTTTCCCATTGTCCAGGGAAGTTTGAGTTCCTGGGTCTTCCCAGAATTCGGTGGCACCCTCACGCTGCTCAAGGGTCATTGGCACGGCAGGCTAGCGAGGTGGAGCTCCCCCCAGAGCCCCTGGGAGGGAACCCCTGTCTTAAGAGACCGAGGCTGGGAACCAACCTGAGGTCAGATTGATCATGGCTTGAAAACGTGCCATTTACCTTGTCACCTTGGGGAGTCACTCCATCCTCCCAAGCCTTGGTTCTTGGTCTGTAGGATGGGAGGATGGCAGTTAATCCCGGGGCTCCAATGAGGACGAAGGAAAATCATGTATGAAATACCTGGTCATTTTTATTCTGTGTGGGGAGCTCAGGGGACACCGAGGCATGGCGTCCAGGCCCCCACCGTGGCCTTCCTCTCCTCGTCAGCACCATGTGGTCGATGACCCCTGTCTGTCAACCTCTTGGGCTTGTTGAGTGGATGTAGTCAAAGGAAAGAGTAGTGAATGGTTATTGCATCACCACCGAATTTCCCAGGGCTACACGGATGGTCTCCTTTAATCATTTCATGGGGACTGTATCATAGGACACACAGCCTTGGAGCAGAGAAATGACTCCCCGGCTAATTAGTTGTCTAAAAGACAGGGACACTTTGGTCAACTGAAAGGGGCTTGAATTGTCAGATGATGCTTTACTGGCAGTGCCCTTGAATGGCTGGGGTCTTCTCTGGACACAAACCCAAGTCCCCTGCGGTCACTCAGGCTCTCAGGGTCCTCTGGCCTTTGGCCATAGCCCAGGCAGTGCTCTGATCCAAGTGCTCTGACTTGGTGCTCAGACCAAGTGCTCTGTTCCTTGGTTTCTGGGGAAGGACCCTGCTCGATTCCGACCCTCACTCACTCTAGCCCTCCTCCTTGGGCTGAGTCCTCAGGATCTGGCTTCACTTCTGAGGCCAGAGTGTGTGTGTCCATTTCCATGGAAATGTCCATTTCCTGCCTGCAGGTGTCCCGTCCACCTGTCCCCAAGATCTGCCTTCCTGTCTCAGTGCCGGCATCCTGGGCATCTCCTCAGATGGGCACCCATCACTGCAGGCCAGCCCAAAGCCTGCCCCCAGGGCACCAGCACTGGGTGGATTACGGCTCCCGAGCCTGGAAGCCTTTGCAGGCCACAGAGGAGCCCTGGGATTTCAGCCAGATAAGAGTTCAGACTCTGGGGTCAGATGCTCTGGCTTTGAACCAGGGCAAATTTCTCAACTTTCCCCTGAAGTAGAATGAGGCTAAGGGTAGAGTGGTTGTGAGGATTACATGAGCTAATGTATGTGAAGAGTTCAGAGCCGGGGTCCGCACAGAAGAACTCAGGGAATGTCTATCATGATGATAATGTGAACTTCAACTGCCTTACGTCTGGAAACAATTCACCTTGTCCCAGTTTTTCCCCATACCCTGGGGCACTTCCAACAGTAGACCTCATTCAAAACAAACAAAGCAAACCTACTCAATTTTATAGAAAGAAATGAGGAACTACCTGTAAGTTGATGGGAGAATGGTATGTAGTCTCTGTATATTCTAGAACATAACTTAAAAGTGTTTTCCAAACTTCAGGTCAGGACTTTTTAATGGGTGATGAAATCAATTTATTGGGTTCTTGCCAGCATGCTTTTAAAGATTTAGTCATTTATTTGAGGGGAATGGGCAGAGGGAGAAGGAGATAACCCTAAACAGACTCCCCGCTGAGCATGGAGCCCAACTCAGGGCTCGATCTCATGACCTGAGCCCAGACCAAGAGTCTAACACTTAACCGACTGAGCCACCCAGGCACCGCTCAGCATGCTTTTAATAAAGTAAAAGAGGGAAAGAATTCCCGAAAGGAAAATATCAGAGTGCCAGGTGAGTATTGAAAGTAAATAATGTTTTAGGAAGCATTGTTTTGGTGTTACAGATACATGTTTATCGAAATGGGCATTTTGGGTTGCAATATAAATACATTTCTTATTGTGGGTCATTGTTGAAAAAGCTTGAAAACCAGCAATTGAGGAACTCCAGCGAGGTTTCTGAGGGATCCCATTTCACTCGGGACTTTCTCTTTCTTCCCCATGTCCAAGCTCAGTAGAATATATGTGTGAGCCATGGCCTCTGTCTCTCTCCCTGCAGAGTCAGCTTCCCAGGGCCACCTGGACCTCACGGAGCTCATCGGTGTCCCACTGCCCTCATCTGTGTCCTTTGTCACCGGCTACGGTGGCTTCCCAGCCTACAGCTTCGGGCCTGGTGCCAATGTCGGCCGCCCGGCCAGGATCCTCATCCCACGCACCTTCTTCAGGGACTTTGCCATCAGCGTCACCGTGAAGCCCAGCAGTGACAGTGGCGGTGTGCTCTTTGCCATCACCGATGCCTTCCAGAAGATCATCTACCTGGGCCTGCGGCTCTCGGGCGTGGAAGATGGCCGCCAGCGGGTCATCCTCTACTACACGGAGCCAGGCTCCCACGTGTCCCAAGAGGCTGCCGCCTTCCCGGTGCCCGTGATGGCCCACAAGTGGAGCCGCTTTGCGGTGATCGTTCAGGGTGAGGAGGTGACCCTCCTCATGAACTGCGAGGAGCACGACCACATCCCCTTCCAGCGGTCCTCCCGGCCCTTGGCATTTGAACCCAGTGCGGGAATCTTCGTGGGCAATGCAGGAGCCGCGGGGCTGGAGAGATTCACCGTGAGTCCAAGCCCTGCAGACCAGGGAGGCCCAGGATGCCGGGCAGTGAACCCAAGCAACTGTTCTTACTGTTTTGCTCTTATAGCCTCAGAGAGGCACATGTGTGTGGCAGGAAGAGCGCCTTTCTCGGGACCCCAAAGCTAGATTCCGGTCCTGTTTTCAGTTTAGCCTGACGGTGTTAGAACATAGATTCTCGCCGGGTCTTCTAATCTATACGTGATGAGAAGCAAACCTATGCCATGGAGTGGTAGAGCCAAGTGAGATGGCCCGACTGAAAGCTCTCTCTGCATTTTAAGACACGATAAAAAGAGGAAAGTTTAGAGTTTCTTCAGCAATTTTTTTTTTTTTAACCTTTGGAGAGGAGTGTCGGGTACATTGAAGTAATTTCTGTGAAGGTGGAGGAAGCTAGAATATTCACCAGAAGGTGAGGTAGCTTCTCTCTCTCCTCTTGGACAATGTGCCCTGAAAAAAAATAGCAGAAAATTAACTTTCCTGTCAAAACAGGCTTTTATGAATAAGCCATTCTAAGAAAATCCCTAAGTTACTGTAGTCACGCATCTGGTCAGCAGAGCTGCTTACCGATACCTTAGCTAACAGATACAAGAGGGTACCCGGGATGGGGCAGGGGGCAGATTTTGGGTTTACGGATAGTGCAGTGGGAGACAGTGAGTGAGTCTGAAGAAGTGAAAATCCAGGTGCAGTTTTTCCACACTCCGAGCATCGTGGAGGATGAACTGTCCGGTGGGGATAGGAGGCAGGAGTGGAGGCAGAGGGGCTGGCTGGCCACTCTTCTTCACGCAAGGCCTGCCCACCAAGGATTTTCGAGCTGCAGGGGAAAGACACTTTCTGGGGAGGGGAGACGGGCATCCCAGGGCCTGCCATGGACAGGCTGGGACCTGGGACCAGTTAGGAGGCTGCTGGGAGTCTGTGTTTGAACACAGTACTCCCCAGGGGCTTCTCCAGCTAGTGGAGCTCATCTTACATTGGCCCCAGGAGCCCCCCACCCCAAATGAGAGTTGGCCAAAAGGTGGCTCGTTCCATTGTCATGGCCCCAGGCAGCGCACCGTCACGCCTGTCCTTTCACTTGGTGGCCTGGCCTCAGTTCCGAGAACAATCACGCTTGCCACTAGTGGTCGTGCCGTGGACGAGCAAGTGGTGGCTTCTGACCCAGCGCTCTCCCCACAGGGCTCCATACAGCAGCTCACCATCCACCCTGACCCCAGGATCCCCGAGGAGCTGTGTGAAGCCGAAGAGTCCTCGGTGAGCCCCCAGCCCCCCTGCCCCCACCCCCAGCCCCCCAACCACCGGTCGGCCAAGGGGTGCTGGATGCCCGGGCAGTTCCTCTTCCCCAACGTCATGGAGTCTCTAAAATCCCTCAACTTGTCAAGTGCTGTCTCAAGTCCTATTTTGGGCTTTTTGGCTTCATTTTTTTAAAGAGCTTCAGCCATCTCTTCGGTGGGGGGGGGGGGGAGGTCGAGGGTGGGTTGCGTTTCTTCTAAGGTGTTAGGTTCTTTGGTGGCTGTGGCAGTCAGTGGCCGGGTTTCCAGACTTCCTGCCAAGAAAGGGTGTCAGGATTCTAAAATCGAAGTTAAAACTCTAAGACATAAGTGTAAATTCCTATAAAAACGAGCCTAAATTTAGCTTTTATGCTTGGCAAATGAATCCATTCCTAAGTTGAGGACGGAATGGTAGGCAGGGAAAAAAGATGGGCCCTTCCGCGCCCCCGTTCCCCGCTGCCCCCCTCCCTGAGTCCCTGCTGGGTGACAGTCCTGGGGGATGCTGGAAATACCGAGATACGTGGGCAGATGTCTCCGTCCTTGCTCTTCACGCACACTTCCGCGCCCGGAGGCAGTGACAGAACCGTGGGGTGACTAGAACTTGGATGGTCCTCAAACCCAAGCTCTCCGGGTTGGGTAGGGGGGCACGAAGGTGGAAGAAGAGGGACCAGAGTAGGCGAGGGGGAGCTGATACCTGACCAATGACGAGCAAGTATCCGCAGGGTGAGGGGAAAAGGCATTTCCAGCAGAAGCCTTAACTTGATGCAAAAAGTCAGAAGCGAGCACAGCGCGCCATATTCCTAGAACCTCTGTTTCTCTTTGGGGCGGGGGGTGTCAAGCCCAAAGCAAAGCATAAGTTGATTTCATTCATTTAGAAAAAAATGCTGCCCCTTTAGTGGGAAAACCCTTCAGAGGTGGGAATTTGGCTCTGTAAGAATGGTTGCTCTCCCTGAGGCCGTGAGCCTGGCCCGACATTCCTATGAAGCTGAAAGAAGGGAACCCTTACGTACCATTTTATTTATTTATTTATTTATTTATTTATTTATTTATTTATTTATTTATAAAAAGATTTTATTTACTTATTAGAGAGAGAGAGATCACAAGTAGGCAGAGAGGCAGGCAGAGAGAGAGGGGGAAGCAGGCTCCCCGCTGAGCAGAGAGCCCGATGTGGGGCTCGAACCCAGGACCCTGAGATTATGACCCGAGCCAAAGGCAGAGGCTTTAACCCACTGAGCCACCCAGGCGCCCCCTTACGTACCATTTTAACCCTTAGCCCATTTTAATGAAAACAGCCGGCAGGGTCTGAGTCCTCGAACGCAGAAGCCCAGCAATCTCCTTGACCGGTCTGGCACATTCTATGCATTCCCTTCTCTCTGCATTGCTGTTAGTCCTGGAAAAGTAGAAGCTGCCCAAGAGTCCAGGATTAGGGTATTAGTTACAAAATGATGGCCCCCAGGCTCCCTGGCGGACATCAGGCGGCTCATTAGGAAGATACGGTAGCAATAGGAAGACATTCTCCAAATGTCGTGGTTCCCTAGAGTAACATTCAGGTGATAACCATGCAAATGGGAGTGCCTCTGGCAGAGGTTGAAGGGACCTGGACCAAATGAAAGTAGATATGTTAGAGAGACTGTATATTGATTATAGCTTTTTGTCTGCGTGAGCAATAAAATATGGAAGGAACAGGGAAAAGAATCCACCGTACATGTGCTCTCTCTCCATTCCTCTCTCTGGCTCTGTCCGTCTCTTTTACACTCACACGCACACACACAGTTTCTCCAAAGGAGTGATGATCTGTGACTTCCCCTCTGCCGGCCTGATTTGTCTCCACACAGGCGTCAGGAGAGGCCAGCGGGCTTCCGGAGACAGAGGGAGTCGCTGAGATCTTGGAAGCGGTCACCTACACTCAAGCCCCGGTGAGTATTGGCCACCTTCTCAGCCAGCTTTTAGGAGCCCAGAGTCAAGGGAGGCGTGCCTGCCCAGGCCTGACGTCTCTGTTCTTAGATCTGTGGCTTCAACTGTGGGCTTACCTGGGGAGGTCAGGAGAGTCCAGACCAAGGGCCACAGCCCCATTGCCCTGGGATGTCCATTATCTCCGGGCCACCTTGTGCCCTGGCCACAAGAGGACTGTCCAAAGGCAGACGCTGTGTTCCCCTGCCTCCCGGCTCTGTGAGCTTAGGTAGCCTACTCAGCTTCTCTGAGCCTCAGCTCCTCTTCCATAAAATGCTAATCAGAGTCCTGTCTCAAGGATGTGTTAGGAGGGTCAGAGAAAGCAGTGCAGGGTCAGGGCCTGGTGTCTGGCGTGAGGGAAGTGGCCCTGAACGGGGGCTGGTGTCACATTTGCTCCGGGCTCTGGGCTCTGAGAAAGAAGGTGGGACCCCTTCTCCTGGGAGATGCAGAGTCTTCCCAGGAGCTCCCTTCTGGTCCCATGGGAAAGGCGGCCATCCTCGAAGTGACTGGGGCCCCCTCTCTCCTGGGAATGTTCTCTGTGGCCCAGACAAGGAAGTGGTTTTGAAAGTACTGAGTCAGACCGTGGGGACGGCAGGAGCCCATTTTAATGAAAACAGCCGGCAGGGTCTGAGTCATTGAACACAGAAGCCCAGCAATCTCCTCGACGGGTCTGGCACATTCTATAGACCCAACTCTGATAAAAGACAGCAAGGGAACAAGGCAGAGGCTATAGATTGTAGACCTCTGGTGACAGAGGTTTGGGTGGGGCAGAATAGAGCCGTAGTCCGTTAGTGCAGGGGATGGTGCCTAAAGTTCCCCTTTCTGTACTGAGGTATATGGAAGACTGCCCTTGGTACAGATGGACAAACTGAGGCCCAGACAGGGGACGAGACTGGCCCTTGGGTGCCTAGGCAGAGCTGAGGCTAGGGCACGGGCCCCCCGATGCCCCGTCCAGGGCTCAGGCCCCAGCCCTGTGTTTCAAGCCTGGGCAGTGTTGCAGTTTCATTCCCAGGACCACAGCCAGCTCTAGGGCAGTGCGGGAGGAAGAGGCAAGGGTCCAAAGTGGCCTGGGTAGTGACGGGGGTGGTGGCTGCTCTGGGCAGTGTTGTAACCTTGTGTGCCACAGCTCTGCCCCCCACCATAGGCGCATTCAGGGCACCTGCAGCAGGGCACAGAGTGGTGGTTCATTGGGCTTCTAGCCTGATGCTGTCCCCCCATTGCACCAGTTCACGGTGACGCTTGAGTCTGGCTCGGGCAGGGATGCCAGTAACACATGGTGGCCTTGTGAGAGGGACGGGAAAGGGCAGTGAGGTTTGAGTGCATGAGATGATCGTGGCAGCAGGGACTGGTCAGGGAGGACTTTCTGGTGGAGGAGGCACTGACACTGGGCAGGTCTGGACAGGGGTTGAGAAAGGGAGGGGATGGAAGAGGACCAGCATTTCTCGCTGCCAGCTGGGGGCCTGGTGCTTGTGTATACGTGACTTGATTTAATGCTTGCAACAACCTTGCACGGGAGGTGGCGACCGATGCTCAGGGAACAGGGTGGCTTTGCCAGGGTCAGGCAGCGGTGACCTCAGGACCTCAGGCCTCCAGCGTGGGGCAGCCGCGTGAGCACGCTGCAGCCGAGAGGAGGTAAGGAAAATATCCCTCCAGGATCTGGAGAAGAGAAAAGTCATCTGAGGGTCTCAGTGGTCCCCGCCCCCACTTTCCTTCGTAGACTTCCCAGCCCTACTGTCCTCGGTGGTGTTAAGAGAACTGGGGCACATCAGAGTCCCTCCGGCTGTGGTTCAGCCCCGCCCCTTTCTGGTCTTTGACCGTGAGTCCGGCACCTCCCCCTCCTGGGCTGAGATGGCAGCAGACCTTCCTCTCAGGCCAGTGCCCCATGAAGCACGGGCAGCGCTGGGCACACGGCAGCCCTCGGGGTGTGGTGGTGGGTGTTGCCCTCGACTGATAAGTTTATTGTGCTAGAGTGTCCTATCCTCTTGGGGCCCCCTCCCCACCCCCTGCTTCCTGGTTGGCCCGTGACTGGGGCCACGGGCATGCCAAACCGCTGTGGTTGCCCTCAGTCCTCAGAATTCTCTCTGGGCTGTGGGTCCTGGAGCTAACTGGTCTGTTCCTGAGATTGGAGCCCCGTTTGCAGGCTCCTGGCAGAACATTCACTACCTTTGCTATTTGCTGGGGGTGCTTTTCTATTCCTCCCTCAGAGGAGCCCCTGAGGCACAGAGGAGGGAAGAGCTTTGTCCCCAGGGCTGCCCGGCCTGGAGGTGGCAGGGCCTGGTCTCCCGCTGGGGACTAGGGCTCTGTCAGTGGCATCACCATCTCCTGGAAGGGCTCCGTGGCTCCCCTCCATGGCCACCCCTCCAGGACGGGGAGTTTCCCTCTTCTCACAGACGTTCCCCTCCCATCTCCGTCTGGCTTCTCTCTTGGAATGAATCGCACTTCCCTGTCCTCACCCATTCCAACCTGCCACCCTGCGAGACACAAGCCATGAGCCGCGAACTGAATCATGGGCTGCCTGAGCCGTCAGGGACTTAAAAAGCCAGCCCTCCTCACCTCTTTCCCCATTTAGGGCAGGCATCCCTGCTACCCCATGCTTCCCCCTAAGTCAGCTTCTGTTGACACACCTTTCCATTTCTGGAAAGTTCTATCATGCTGAGTTGGAATTAATGTCCCTATGGTTCCGAGCCCTAGCTGTGCATCAGAATCGCGTGCGTGTCTGGCCGGGTGGTGGTGGGGCAGTGGTGGGGGGACACTTGCCTCCCAGCTGCACACCTGGACACATTCAGATTCAGGTGCCTGGAGTGAGGTTCAAGGGAGTGTACCTGTATGCTTTTAACACAGTCTTGAGACACACTAACCCCTGAAAACCAGCAGCCACCTGTTGGAGGCAGGACCGCTGGCCCGAACCACCAATGGTCAGCTTACCAGATTCATCTGCCTTGAACAGGGGTCTGCAGCTGATGCCTTGGGGGTTTGACTACAGAAGGTTTTGGCCAACAGGCTAGAGTCCGTGATTTCCTACAACAGAACCTTTGCCATCTTAAGCAGAGCTCAGCCCATGTCCCCTTGCTGTCCCATTTCCCATGCCCCTGTCGCCCTGCCTGCCTTGTCCCGAGGCTCACGTCCCTTACAGAGTGACTTCACTTCCAGCGACCAGCAGGGACATCCTCAGAGAACCCCGGCAGAGTGCCCCCTGCTCCTACAAAACTACAGTTGCAGGTGAGCAAAAAAGATAAAGCAGTCACCTTTAATACCAACACCCAGAAAAAGCACTATTGAGGGGTTGTTTTTTCTCAAAAATTTAAAATTCCAGCGATGCAAATAACAGCTCCCATACGTGGGTTCATACTGTGGGCCCGGCTCTGTGCTGTGCGCCTGCACATGCTTTCTACCCTGTGAGTGGTCAGTCTTGTCCCATTTCACAAAGGAGGAAGGTGACGTGACTTGCCCAACGAAATGTAGCCAGTAAGGGGAGTGCAGAGATTGGACCTCAATTTGATCATAAGAACTGAACCATTAAATCCCAGGTTATGGTGCCTATAAGAATCCCCTTTGTTCTGACGGACCAGAGACTTATGCTTTTATTCCACATTCTGACATTAAGGAAATAACCTTCTGTTATTAGTCAGGATAGGCGAGCCCCACCGTAACAAATCAGCTCTAAAAATCTCAG
The DNA here is from genome assembly GCA_028646535.1 of Procyon lotor. Lineage (NCBI taxonomy): Eukaryota > Metazoa > Chordata > Mammalia > Carnivora > Procyonidae > Procyon > Procyon lotor. Next base: position 50,336,073 of record CM053615.1, read on the forward strand.
TGGCTGAGTTGTTTCCCACTCCGACCACAGGTCCAACGCTGGTCGGCAGGATTCTTCCATTTACCACCTGCAACTCCTTGAGCTCAGAAAGGGATGAGACTGTTTGAACATCCCCAAGCCCTGGGCTTCGGAGCTGCTACCTGATCCTGGGTCTCGGGATGATATTCTGACCCTTGTGCCCCCCTCCCCCGGGGCAGGATTTCTGCCTAGACCTTGAAGCTGCTCTGTGTTTCCAGTTATTGGGAGCTTTTTGTCTGTTCATTTTTCTCTGCTTGGTAAAGTTCGTTAAAACATTGACTGCTTTTGGAAAAGCTCCTGCATCCTGAAGTTTCCTTGGAAGGAACTCACCCCCATCTTCTGTTTCACAGGCACGCCGTGCACGTCCGGCATTGGATTTATATGGTTTTTACTGAGGACGTCCTGGTTCATGTTCCCTCATCTAAGAGATCTTTATTGAGCACCTCCTCTGTGCTGGTCTGGGATGCGAGGTCCTTGTGCTTGAGCCTCATCCAAGATGAGCAGAGTCTGTCCATAGAACAGAATTTGATGACCCCCTAGCATGCACCTTTCTCGGGTCCCCGGAGGTTTAGTGATAGCCTACGTATATAATAGGCCGGTGCAGGCATTTTTCTGGGTTGGTTTGTTCAGCGTGTCGCGGATGCATTATTTCCTCTAATGAAAATCCCTACCCTTTTTTCCTGCTTTCCTCCCAAGTAAATCCTTTTGGGTCTCGTTTTTCCTCCCTTCAGTCTAAAGAAGCAAAAGTTGAACCCATAAACACACCTCCAACTCCATCGCCTCCTTCTGAGGATGCCGAACTTTCTGGTGAGCCTGTACCTGAGGGGACTCCGGAAACCACCCACTTGAGCATCACCATGCCCAGCGGCGACCCGGAGCAAGGCAAGTCCCCCGTGCGCCTTCACCCGCGGTAGCCTTTTATGAGGTGACTCCCGTGTGCCCAGCCTGCACAATCTGTGCCACACAGAGCCTCTCACTGAAGCTTCCCCACGGGCCTTCGAGGAAAGAATTAGAACCGTCCTCATTTCATAGACGACATGGGGAAACCAACTCACAGAAAAGTTAGGTGACCTAGCTGGAGCTCTTTGGCTTGTAAATGGCAGAGCTGCATTTGAACTTGGATACTTGAACTTTTTTTTTTTTTTAAGAGTTTATTTACTTATTTGAGAGAGAGAGTGTGTGTGAGTGCAAGAGTAGGGGAAGGGCAGAGGCAGAGGGAGAAGCAGACTCCCTGCTGAGTGGGGACCCCAAAGTGGGGCTCTGTCCCAGGACCCTGACGTGAGCCGAAGGCAGATGCTTAACCATCTTAGCCACCCAGGTGCCCCTGATACTTGAACTTTTAACTCCCAGACTCTGGAAGGGCTTGAGTTCCAACAGAAAAGCTTGCAGTAATTTGCTATTAATTAAATACCTGCTGTATACCACGCGCTCACATACTTCATCTCCAATCCTGACACTCCATCTCCCGGGTGGTATTATTGGCCAATATTTTGTGAGTGGAAAAACTGCTGCTTGAAAATTTAAGTGACAAGCCCACAGTCTCACAGCTGGTGAGTGGTGGCACGGACCTCGTGCCCAGGCCCGACTCCAGAATTCCCAGCCTTCCCAGCTTTGGCCACAAACTCCTGACTCTCAGAGGATAGGATCAGGTCCTCTGGGCTCCTGTGGGGCCCACAGTGGAAACTGGTGACCGGAGAGGGGCAGGCAGGCACCCACAGGTCAGCGGCAGACCCTGGCGGAGTGCTGGCCCCCTGGCTCCCCACCCCGGGCTCTCACCACTGACCCTTGTCCCTTGATGTGTGCATCAGAGGACAGTGGTCAAAACCCAAGATGTGCTGTGACCCCCCTAGGCAGCGGTGTGACAGGTGTCCGAGGCTGAGATGGGTCTGCACTTCTTGCCCTTTACCAGAGGGCCATCGGCTTCAGACTGAGGTTCCTGCCCATGCCAGAGTGTTGGCATGCAGAAAATGTGCACAGAAACCTGCTGTGCCCGTAGGAAAGATTGGTTGGGCAAGTTGCCTTTCACAAATGTGTATGACCTTGATATTGGTGATGCAGGAGATGTAAGGACCCGGGGACGGACTCGTGCTATACTTCACAAGGAAAGCAGATTTCAAAACTCTGTGTGCTCTAACCCTACCATTGAATATATTGTTTATATCTATTTATATATAGCTGTGTGTGTGTGAGAGAGAGAGGGAGGGAGTAATAGACAACAAAATGTTCTAAGTAGTTACCTGGGTGGTACCTACTGAAAAAGCCCTGGGCGGGCTTTTCTTTCTTCGCTTCTGTGTTTAACAAGCCCTCTGTAATCCTGTGTATCATTCTCCCTCTTGCTTCTGCCATCTGCGTGTTATTTTAACAACTAAATTGGGAGGTCTCTGGGTGAGAGAAGGTATACAGTACTGAATAGGAAAAAATTTGTATCACCGTTTAATATAGTCATAATACAAGACGGAGTCAGGGTGTTGCCGGGGAGGCAACTGGGGACAGGGGAGGACTGGGGACAGAGACAGCTTGGACAGAAGCCCTGCTCAGCCACCTATTTGCCCTTAGGCCTGAGGCAGGTTGCTTAATATTTCCAAGCTTCAGATTTTTTTTTTTTTTTTAAGATTTTATGTATTTATTTGAGAGAGAGCACAGAGGCAGGGGCAGGGGAGAGCGAGAGGCAGGCTCCCTGCCGAGCAGGGAGCCCGATGCAGGGCTGGATCCCAGGACCCTGGGATCACCTGAGCTGAAGGCAGAAGCTTGACCAACTGAGCCACCGAGGAGCCCCACACTTCAGACTCTTTACCTGCCCTCTGGGAGTGGTCACAATCCCTGCTACCCAGGTAGTTTAGAGGGTTGAGGCCAGCAGGGGATGTGGAAGTGGTTTATGAATTATGAATGCTGTTCTCCTGGGTGGAATTAGGATCTTTGAGGAGGGGCAAAGGGTGGGCAGAGGCTATCGGGCCAGCCAAAAGCGCCCCCCCCCCTGGACTCTGGGGGGAGTGCAGAGAACGGGGAGCCAAATGCAGACTGAGACATAGATCCAAGCACTGGCTCTTCTGTTCCCTGGGATTAGCCAGACTCCTTTACTGGCAGAGAAAAGGCCAGACAGAAACAACAGAGCTTGCTGTAGGGTTCCTGTTCTTCCTATTGGATAGACAGCCCAGGTGGTGAGGAGAAAGGACACTGAATCCTGAGCCCTGTTCCCCTCTAGGGAAAGCTACTTAGTAGCTTCATTCTAAGCTTTCCTGACACCATCTTGGCCCAGGGCATCCCTCCCCCAACCCTCCAACTTAACATTCTCCAAGGAGTGGGGACTTAGATTTGAGGTCTGGCTGGCTGTTTGCACAGCACCCCCTGGTGGTCAGATCCGGGAGGACAAGAGAGAGTAGTGATGCCTGCTGGGATTGAGGGTGGGGGGCGATTCTTCAGCACCTTCCCCTGCCCACACTGTTCTCACTGTGAGACACGTGTGAGCACAGCATGTGTGGACGTGACCTGTCACGGGGACAGGCTGACCTGGCTCCAGGGCCCCTCCCAGTCACCTACTTTCTGTGGGACCCTGTTCTTCCTCAGCAAAATGGGGTTAATCATAATAAGGTACTCATGTGTGCATAAGAGCAGCACACGCATGCCATGGGGTGATGGGGGCAGATTGAAAACATGGGATCCCTGTCCTGGCTCTGCTCCCCCAGCTGTCAGGCGGTGGGAAGGTCCTTGTGGGTAGGACAGGTAGCCAAGCGGGAGGATTAAATGGGGTTCTACATGGGACATGCTTAGCGTGGGGCCCAGCCATGACAGGTGTACATTCATTTGATTATAATTTCAGAGCATTTATAATAATGCTTTAGAACTCTGCTTGTTTTTTTTTAATTAAAAAAATTTTTTTAAAGATTTTAACACAGCAAGAGAGGGAGCACAAGCAGGGGGAGTGGGAGAGGAAGAAGCAGGCTTCCCTTTGAGCAGGGAGCCCAATGTGGGTTCAATCCCAGGACCCTGGGATCATGACCTGAGCCGAAGTCAGACGCTTAACCAACTGAGCCACCCAGGTGCCCTTCCACTTGATTTTTAAATTGCAGAAGAGATCTGTGCTTGTGGTAACAGTTCAATCAATGCAGAGTTGTATGAACCCTCCAAGATAGTAGTTTCCTTACCTACCCTCTGGAGGAAACGAGTATTTAGCCTTATGGGTTAGCCAACTTTGTGTGGTTTATCTGCACATGCATATGTATCTATATATTACGTGTGTTATTTAATAACCATATTAATTATATATGATGATTATACATATAATGATGGTAAAGCATAGATACTCACGGGGCTCCTGGGTGCCTCAGTTGATTAAGTGTCGGCCTTCGGCTCAGGTCACGGTCCCAGGGTCCTGGGATTGAGCCCTGCCTTGGGCTCCCTGCTCAGCGGGGAGCCTGCTTCTCCCTCTCCCAGCCCCCTGCTCATGCTCTCCCTCGCTATCTCCCTCTCTCTCTCTCATAAATAATAAAAAATAAAATCCTAAAAAAAAAGGTATACTCACATGGCTTTTTTCCCTTCACACACAGAACCACACTGACTGAACATTTATGAATGGCTAACTAAATTGCTAACTCTATTAAGGGATGGTCCTCAGTGCTTTTTTTTTTTTTTTTTGTATTCACTTATTTAATCCTTGCAGCACATAACCTTCCAAACAACCTTGTAAAATAGGAACTATGATTCCCAATTTATGGATGAGGAACCTGAGGTCCCGGGTGAATGACTCACCACAGGTCCCATTCCTAGGAAGCAGCAAAGCCGGGTTCCCACCCCGCTGATGGCGCCAGAGCCTGTGATCGAAGCACAGTGTGATTCTGCCCTTCAATGTCGTTTTTTCTGCAACTTGGGTTTTTTTTCCCCTCTTAGTCCTGTATTATGGACATCTTTTCAAGTTAATAGGTAAAGAGATACTTGATTCTTTTCCAAGGTTACAAAATGAGGTTATCAGTTACAGAATGCCTGCTTCCATAGGGTCTGGTGAGGTCCCGAATGACACGCTGGAGGGAGTTCCTACTATGGACGGTGCTCCTGTGACAGACCTTGGCTCAGGGGGTGGGGCCCTCATTCATGTCACCGAAGAGGTGAGTAAATTTCATTTGCTAAGTCAGTAGTCAAATTTGTTTGCTCATTTCAGACTTGATGGGGACTTGTACGGGGCATGGTAAAGAATCAAGGGGATTTTTGCTGAACATCATGGTACAGAGGAGAGGAGAGCCAGGGCCCAGGAGGCTCCCCAGGGTCACCCCAGGACAGAGGAGCAGATGCGGCACAAGCTGGTCCTCACACCTTCCCCGGGGGTTGCGTGTGCGTCCTCCCCAGGGTGCCCACCTCCCTCCTGCTCATCTGTGAAGACACACAGCCTTTTCCTTTGGCTGGTTGCCCTGTTTGCCCATGTGCGTGTCCACTCCACTGTTGTGTAATTGGCTTTTACACCCGCAAAGCCAATGTTTTTAAATGTTAGACGCAGTAAGGTACTAAATTAAAGCAAATGTCTTCTTCTCACAACCACCTCTGCTAAAAACCCACAGGTTCAGCTCATTCTTTCTGCTATCCTGGGATGGAACTCAGACACTTCTCATGCTCTCCCAGATATGACCTGATACTAACCTATTTTCACAGCTATTTCTAAAGTCCAGTCTAGCATAATATCAGAATTCAGTCCCTTTGTCTCCCAATTTCCAAGGAACACACATCCAGCTCACAGATGGTTTGTAGTGGGGAGAAAGGAGGAGAAGGTCCCAGCACACAGATGATTGTCTTCAAAGGAATTCTTTACCTTTTCCTCTATGGTCTGGCGGCAGGTAGCGGCTAATCCTGATAGAACTGATTTCCTTTCTTGTCTCTTAGTACATCCCACACAAGGGGTCTGGTCCCTGCTTCTAGCATGTGAAGTGTACTTAATCGTACAATGAATTAATTGTTCTTAATTGCACTTCAGTGTAAGCCCTTTGGGACTTTAGCTCTATTTGAGGCAGAAAGAGTCTCATTTTAAAAATCTACGACACCATCTTTTCTCTCTCTTTTGGGGGGGAAGACGATAATTCTGCAAGGATTCATGTTGTAGGAAAAAAAGGTTCTTTGATCAAATACATTGGGGAAATACTCCACTTTATATCCTCTTTATGCTAGACCCCTTATAAATCCTGCGGCAAGGAAATCTGACTTTGATCAGCTTAGTGGTTTTAGTATCCAAAAGAGCTATTTTTTTGTGAAACAAAACAAAATAAAATAGAATGACCCCCGCACCCTCCAAATTCAAAAGAAAAAAAAAAAAAACACCTTTGGAAACTGAGATAAAACCTAGTTTGATGCCACTAGCAGCCAAACTGCTGTTTCCATTTCATGCACCTGCTGTGCAGCATTTCCCAAGGAAACTGAGTCCCGGGGAGAGAAGAATCATGGGGGGGTCAGTCTGGAGAAGCCTGGGGAGGTCTGAGTTGTTGCCTGTGTATCTCTGAATCTGTGTCGGGGGCTAAGGCATTGGATTTGTTTTTATGGCTTCTGGATGGGCACCTAGGGGAGGTCCCAGGGAGACAGATGTGACTAGATAGAAGCTTCTGGAGCTCGAGCAGGCTGACTCAGGAGACAGGGACCTCCCGGTCACTCGGTATGTGCAGACAGACGCTTGAAATCAAATAGGAGATCCAGTTGCCCTGCGATCCCTCCCGTCCCTGGGATTCTGTGACTCTGGGACAGTCATGGCGTGAGAGTGACATCACAGATAAGAAAGTACTTTGAGAGAAGGAAGCTACAGAAACACAAGCTGATAGAGAGAGGGGTGTGAGCAGTCTGATCCATCCAGCCACAGGCGCACTGCTCAGAGCCATGGGCTGAGTGACATGGTCCCTCACGATGCTTTTGTTTTCAGAGTGTGCACGCTGAGGAAGGTTTGGCAGCCGCAGCAGCAATGGGGGAGGCCGAGCTGACCCCCAGCCCCACTGGGGAAGCAGAGGCCAGCGGTGTGCCCACCGGGGGGCCAGCCCTCTCCTTGTCCACTGAGGACACGGGGGAAGGGGTCACTCTGGTGAGTAGCTTGGAGCATATGCTGTCTCTGGGGGAGGGTGGGCATCCCAGGCGGGAGCGGTACTGGTCTTATCAGTCTGCAGAATGCAGAGTGATGGCCTTGTGGGGTCTGGTCTCCGTAGATGCTGATTTGGAGGCGGAGGGCTCTTTTGTGTCAGTCAGCGCATGTCTGTGGAGTGATGTGCTATGCTAGGCACAGGGAAGTAGGATAGACCAGTTCCTGGGGACAGAGCTCTAAGAGGTGCAATAGGAGAAGCACTGAAAGGGGCCCAGAACCCAGATTTGGGGGTCCTGGAAGCCTTCCTCGGGAAAGGATGCTGCCGGCGAGACCGTGGGGATGCCTGGAAGGTGCCCGGCAGGTGGGAGTGAGGCAGGGGTCCGAGGAGGTGGGCCAATGGGAGCAGAGGACTGGAGGCATCCACAGGAACATGCAAGGGGCCTGTGTGAGCAAGGGGGCGGGGAATACGGCCAGAGAGGCCCCTGAGACCCAGGGAGCCATAGGTTGGAGCTGGAGTGTGTTCAGAAGTGGGGAGTCACTGAAGGGCCAGTGGCCTAGTCAGAGTGGGACTTAGAAAGTGGAAAAAGGGTGGGAGAAGCATGCCTGGAGGCCCCGGGCCTGGGATCGGGGGCGGTGGTGTGGTCCGGGCAACGGGTGGTATCGGCTTGCTCTGGGTTTGATTGGAGATTTCACATCCTGCCAAGGGTCTTGGTGAGTAGAGGCCTGGAAGGCACCGGATGGATCTGCCCCCATGACTGCTGGTGACCATGAGGAGGGCAGGGTTAGGGACGAGAGAGGGGTGGATGGAGAATGACACGAGCAAGCCCTCAGCGAGGGCAGCCAACTCCTCAAACACGAAAGATGGTTGGGCATTGTGAGCCCCTGGGTTTTGTCCCAGCCCCATGACCGGGGCGTCAGTGAGAGCCCTCCTTCTGGGAGGGGCACAAGGTCGGTGGCGGGGACGGTGGTGTGCAGCACTGAAGGTGGTAGGGAGGCAGGGGTCAACCACGTAGGTGGCAGGCTGGCCAGGGGCTCACGCCTCGAGCAGTGTGCAAGGCGTGGCTTTCTGCGTGGGTGCCACATTCTCGGTGTCAGGGCGAGGTGAGGTCTGGGAGGTGCCAGTGCCTTGAAGGCCGGGAAGCCACAGGAGGCAGGCACCTGAGGGCCCCAGGCCGTCTGCCACCTCCGGCCACGCTGACCACAGCAGACTGCCCATGGCTCCCTTGTGGTGTCTTCCTGCTCAGGGTGCAGATGCTGAAGAAGGCTCGGCAGCCGCCGCAACTGGGGAGGCCGGCAGTACCTCCGGGGAAGTGGAGGCCAGCAGTGTCCCCACGGGCGGAGCCACCCTGTCCATGGCCATCCAGGACGCTGGGGAAGGGGTTACACAGGTAAGGAGTGCGAAGTGCCCTGGCGTTGAGGTCATAGCTGGAGCAGGTCCTAACCTTCCCCGAGTTCCAGTCTTCATTCTGCTCAACACATCCAAAGGAACCTGAGTGGGGCACTTCTCCGGAGGGGAGCTGGCCGAGGCTGGGGTACTCGCGTGCTGGAGCCCAGCCAGCCTGGGGACTTCACATGCTGACGGCCCCAGCAGGCCGGTGGGGAGCCAGCGAGTCGGGGCAGTCCCAGGGGCCCACCACCTCCGTCGGAGGTAGGGGAGCCTGGATGTTGGCAGGACAGGTGATGGTGGCACAGCCGTGGCTGATTTCTGGGCACAAGCGTCGGCTGGCAGAGGGCGGGGGAAGATCAGGGTCAAGGGCAGGGCCAAGCCTCCTCAAGCCTCTCCTTAGGCAGCACGGAGATAGTGTTCCCAGCTCGTGAAGGTGGGATTCAGTTATTTCAGGACACCTGGCAAGTCTGTCCCTAAAATGTCATTACGGTGGCAGTCCTACAAGTTCTTCAGACTCAGACTCAAATCTGGACTCCCGTGTCCACTCTTGTGTCCCCACCTCAAAAGATTGGGACCGTCGCCTCCTCGTTGGCCAATCCAAAATTCTCTTCCGTCTTCCTCACTCCCCACATCCTACCAAGCAAAAAGTCTTCCTAAATCCATTGTGCACCGGCGTCCACAGTGCCAGCCTGTGGACTGAGATAGCATGTCCCCTGTACAGACCATGGCCGAGGCCCCGGGCTCATGTCCTCTGTCCTCTCCCCCGACTCCTCCCGTGGGAGCAGCCCTCTGCTTGGAGCGTCCCATCACCCTTGCTGCAGACCCGGCTCCTCTGCCCCCGACCACAAGGCCTTTCAGGGTCTGGCCGGGCCAGCCTCGGTGACCACATCTTGGGTCACTGCCTCCCCGGCTCTCGGTGCTCCCACCTGACTGAGCTTCCTTCATTTTCTTGAACATGCCCAGACCCTCTCCTCTCTGCCTCGAACCTCTTCTTCCCTCTGCCCTGCCTTTAATCCTGACTTAGCCTTCAGAGTTCAGCTCAAATACCAGTTTATCAAGGAAATACCATCCCGGGAACGCCTGGGTGTCTTGTCAGACCCTTAACGGGCCAAAGCCCTGGGCATCGGTGTGCCGTGGGGGCGTCTGGGGCATGAGTGCCCTGACCTGAGAGGTGCGCTCCAGCCTGGGGTTGCGGGGCTCTGTGGGCCAAGGCAGGTCTTGCATGAACAAAGCTATGGCCTTGTGAATTATCTATCTGGTGGCCCGGCGGCTTCCTCCCCTGCAGCCACAGCAGGGTAGAAGAAGGGACCGATTCTCATGCCATTTTTGTTTCAGGGTGCAGTCAGTGAGGGAATGTTCACAACACCGGCAGCTGCCGCAGAAGGGACCCCCAGCACTTCTGAGGAAGAGGAGACTCATGGGGTCCCCACCAGCGGCCTGGTCCCCCCCACACCCACAGCGGCCCCTGAGCAAGCGGTTGCTTCTGTAAGTGCCTCCTAGCGTTTTCTGTCTGGCTCACAGTAGGGAGAGGGGATCAGCGTCCTGGGACACGAATAGTTGCTGACCTTCCCAGCTTTGGGAGAACACGGATCGGGGTCAGCGCCCCTGGAGGGAGGCAGGGTGCCTGCAAAAAGCATGAGAGAGCAGGTCAGGGGATCAGGTGCCCAAACCTGCTGCTTCCTAGCTTTGTTCAAGAATTTTCTTAGAGTGCCGTCAAGTCGGAAGGGGTCGCTAGGGACGGGGGTGGGGGACGGGAAGAGGAGATGCACGTGTGGGAGGGGGATTTTGAGTCTAGGCTTCTGTGAACGTGTTGCACGTAACGACGGTTGAAGGTAAGCAAGTGTTGTGAGATTGGACAGGCACCATGGGGATGACTGCCAGTCACCCTGCCGCGCTTTGCGCCACAGGCCAGATGAGGGGAGTCCTCTGGTTGGTTTTGCTTTTCAGGGTTCTGGTGAGGAGGAGGACCTAGCAGCAGCCTCAACAGGGGAGCCCCTGCTCGGGACTGTGGCACAAGAGCTGGACAGCAGCCCCCCAGAGGGGCCCCCGCTGCCCATACCCACGGTGGCTTCGGAAAGAGGGGTCACTCCGGTGAGTGCTGTGGAGATGCGAAGATTTGGCGTGGCCTGTCTTACGGAGGAGAAAAAGAAAGGCCATTGTCCTGGGAGGGACCTGCCCCTGGCTTGCTTAGAAGAGGGTTTCGTTTTGGTTCATAAAGTTCCAGATTTGGGCATTTGAGGGACGTGCGACCTGGGAACACACAAGGAAGCCGCAGGGTGCAGAGGAAAAAGCAAGAGGTAAAAAGGTAGGGCACCTGGCTTCATGTCCCCAGTTGTCCCCAAGTTCAAATGAGGACTTTGTAACAGGCAGAGCTGGCCGAAGACGCCAGGACCCTGATGTCACGGGAGTCCCATCCCGGACTCGGGGAAGCTTCTAAGACTCAGCAGGGACCCGGAGGTGTGTGGGGGTGACCTCCATGTCCCTTCCCCCACGGGTTTCTGTAAATCTGGGCCGTACCTGTGTGACCTCACGCAAACCCTTTCTTTGCTTCGGGCCTCATTTCCTCCTCTTCTCGGGAGGACGGCTGTGAGGCCAAGTCAGAGAGTGCAGGCCTGGGAATGTTTGGAAAGCTCTGTACGCAGGCCCGGCGTTGTCCCCACTTAAAGGCTGTAACGTCATGTTTCGGAACTAGGAGCCCCAGGGCCGGTTCCCAGCCCAGGCAGCTGTGAATCTGAAGGAAGCTGCTCTTCAGGTGTGAATATTTTTAAGGGACAGTCTGGTGACCAGAGTCACCCCTGGTCACCCGCACTTTCAAAGCCTTGACCCACGCTACCGGCGTGGGACCCAGGGGACCCGTCCCAGCCCTCCAGGACTAACTCTCTGCGAGCGTCTGGTTAATGTCGCTGGGCTCGTTACTCGTGAGAACCCCTTTTTGGACACCTCAGACTCCTCAGTGTTGACCCAGAGACTCCTGTTCTGGGAATTAATCCTAAAGGAGACGGTCTGCTGTGTAAAAAGGCTTGGTCGAGTACAGATTTGCTAATCTCCTTATTACCCTCCTTATTACTTATAATAGAAAAAAATCAGACATGGTCTAACTAGGCAACTATAGGGGCTTTGATCGAATAAAGTATATTCAAATAATGGAACATTATGCAGCTATTAAAATTATACTTATTAGGAGTATTTAATGGTGGGGGAAATACAACATAACATTGAGTGATAAAAGCTAGTTATGAGCTTGAGTACATTGTGTGATCTCCACTATTTAAAAATAAACTCTGGAAGGAAATACCTTCCCCGAATGTTAGCAGTCGTGGCCTCGAAGTGGCAGGACTGGGGAGGCCTGGCAGGTTCCTAATACATTCTGGTGCTTTTGCCGTGGGTGTTTATGACTTCTACAGTGGGAATCTGCGAAGGCCCTAAGAAGAGTCCAGGCGGGGGGGGGGGAACGGGGGGGGGAGCCACACAGATTAGTAGTTCATTCTGGCACGTGACTGACGACAGGTCACCCCTAAGCGCCCGTGTCAGGAATCGGCACGGAAGGGAAACGGAAGCCTCGGTTCCTGAGTGAATGGTTTGAAAGCACGGTAGGGCCAGTGAAGAGAGCGCTCACACCGTCTTTAGGATCCTTGTGAGTCTCAGAGTCACCCAAGGCAATGGGGGAAAGGGACATCCAAGGCTGGCTCTGCCACCGCTCTGTGACACATTTCTCACCTCTCTCTCTGTGTATGTGACATGGGGTCTTAGTACCTACTTCTTTAAATGAATCAGTACATGGAAAAGTTTATCTAACCCATGGCATACACCCAACCAATTACGTATATAGGCCCAGAGAGGGTTGGGAGTTTGCTCAGGGTCACACAGCTCCTGGGAGATGAGAAGGGGTGAAAGCCTGAGTGTCTGGACCTTGTCCCTTTGTGTTTTGCACTATCCCCAGCCGCGCATCTACAGACATGAGCCGGAAGCATGTCAGCAGGGTCTAGGTGGTCCAAATGAGGTCACCCCTTGTCTACGGTCTTCCCACTAGTCATTTGGGGAATACTTATCAAGACCCTAGTGTCTGCGGGGTGTGAGGGCCACAGCAGAGGCCGGTGGCCACACCTGTGTGCGGGGCTCACTGCAAGCCCCAGGCCACCCTTAGCTCACATCAGAGCTGAGTCGCTCTATCCTGTCTTTGGGACAGGATAGGCATCTTCTTGTCTTGGCCCAGAGAGGACGTGTGGGCAGGTTGGGCCCCAAGCAGGAAGGGCTAGTGCTGTGACCATTCTGGAGAAGGCATTGGCTCTGGTCATGTGCCTTGAGCATGTTATTTGGGGTAAATGTAGTCAGTTCTGATCAAGGAAATAGCAGAAGCAGCAAGAGGACTGAGCCCCAAAGAGACCAAACTGGGAGTCTGGGAGAACCAAAAAAAGGTGTGGGGCTCAGGTCTGGCTACCTCTCCTCATTGATCAGTGACCCTAACCTCTGCAGGCCTCCGTTTCCCCATCTGTAATTGGAGGGGCCCTCCAATTCAGGTGTTCTCCGGCTAGGCTCCAGTCCTGCCCCCGATTGTCTTCCTGGGACAGCCCGGGTGCTCGGGAGCTTCAGAGACGTGGGTTTGCTTCTTGGGAGTTGTAGGATTTCCAGAAAAGTCTTTGCCACTTCTGTGCTCCAGTTTTCCCATCTGTAAAATGGGGGTGGCAATGACGACCCCTCGAGGGCGTTGTCAGAATAAATGAGGTGGTGTTGGTGGGAGTGCCTTGTCCGGCGTCTGCCCCCACAGACGGAGAGCAGACTGCTCCTGAAACAGCAGCGAAGTTAAACTGTCACCGAGGGCCCCCGGGGACCCCCCAGCCTGCCGAGGTCCCACCCACGGAGCCTGCTCTGGGGACCCTTTTCGTCTGCACGCTGGTCCCGGTCCTCCCTCTGCACGCCCCCTCCTCCCCCGGGACGGAGGGTGTTCCCGCCCTGGTGCCTCATGAGGGGTGGGGATGGCGAGGCGGGAGGGCTCGGGGGCTGGGGGTGTCCTCCCTTTGAGCTGGCCTGCTCGGTGAGCTTCAGATGCTAGCAGGGTTCCGGGGAGCAGTACGGGAGTCTGACGAGGGCGGCACACCCCGCAGGCTCCGTGCGAATGTACTG
>CM053615.1:50350137-50383844 GCA_028646535.1 Procyon lotor
CTCTGGTGACCTGGTGCGCAGTGAGGGGCTGTTAAGGGTAAGTGTGAGGCTGGCACAACCTGGGGTCTGTGGTTGCTTCCCAGTCGTTGGGAGGATTATATTTGCCCCTCACATGTGTCTATGTTTGGTATTTTCCACTTTGATCAGTTTTGTGTTAAGTGAATATGAGCCTTAAGTTTCTCTTCAGAGCCCCTACTTCGCCCTTGCCCCCTTTCCCTGGCATCCAGGGCTGTCCCACAGCAAGTATGCCTGTGACCTTCACCTCTTACTTGGCTCTGCCCCCATCCCCTTTACCCATTATAAAGAACCACTGGCCTCTTCTCTAGGTTTGGCTTCCAGACCCTTCTGGAAATCCTCCTTACGCTGAGGCAACCCCTCCTACCTCTTTAGCCACTCCTTCTTCTTCTTTGCTCTTGCTCCCTCAGCCTCCAGCCCGAGGCAGGGCCCCCACTGGTTCCTGGGGAGCACCTCCCTGCTCCAGCTGCAGCTGGTGGCTTTGTTCCAAGGCCCCCAACCTCACTCTGAACCCCTGTGCTGAATCCCCACCTGGAAGATTCCACTCAGTTGCCCCTCTGCCCACGCCTCCGGATAGGGCAGGAAGGTTCTGGACTCACTGGATAAGTGGAGTGGGAGCTGCGTGGGTCCTCCAGGCTGGTGGGATCAGCAAGAGACTAAAGAGTTTTAATAAGCGTCAGCAGCAGGCAGCTTTGACTGCTCTGTCAGGTAATCAGAAAACTAAATTAGACCACCTCTGAAAATTCGGATTGGATTTTTATTATATACACACATCTAGGGAGAAAACATGATATAAGGGGCTCAGAAAGATCCGGGTTCAAGTCCCAGCTCTTCTAATAATTAGCTGTGTGTGTGTGTGTGTGTGAGCCGAGGCCAAGTCACATTATCTCACTGAGCCTCAGTTTCCCCCACCGGCTAGGTGCGAAGACCACTCTCTCCCTGCAGTGTTAGTGTGAGGAACAGAGAGAACAGCTGGAACATAGATATATATGTTTATCCCCTCCCCTGCTGTTGCTTAACAGAGTATCTGCTTTTTTAGGGTCCGCCAGGCCCCCCGGGCCCACCTGGCTCACCTGGGATTCCAGGAAAACCAGGAACTGATGTTTTCATGGGACCCCCTGGATCGCCTGGAGAAGATGGAGCTGCTGGCGAACCTGGGCCCCCGGTGAGCGCCTGGGTCGTCTCCCCCTCTCCGTGGCCACCAGGCTTCCTCTAGCCAGGGAGGCGCGTAGAGACCCCCGCCCCCTCCGCGAAGGCTCACAACAGAGAGCAAGCAGCTCGCTAGTGTTTGTAAGCGAAGAAGTCCTCAGCTGAGTCATTGCTGAGGCTCAGAAGAGGCAGAAGCCAAGAAATACACCATCCCACCCCCTGCTTTGCTGCTCTCTTGTGGTCGTTACAGGAGACACGTACTCAGGTGGGATCTTGGAATCCTAGGACATCAGCGTGCTGGGCCTGAGCATGAGGCCTCCAGAGGCCATCTGGTCTGACCCTGCCCCCAGCTCCCCTCCAGAGAGGAAGATGCCACCCAGAGAGTGAAGGACACTTGTCCCCAGGCGCAGGGTCAGCAGTGGCCATGCTGGGACCAGGGGCCCGCCTTCGACCCTAGACCGACACAAGGCTCCTGGACCCACTGACCTCACCTGCTCAGTCCTCCCAGCCGTGGCCTCCTTCTCTAGGAAGGGTTCATCCCTGATTCCTATCAGAGATGTTGTGGGCTGATTGCCATTGCTGTTCCAGGGCCCTGAGGGACAGCCTGGAGCTGATGGAGCCGCTGGCCTTCCTGGGATGAAAGGAGAGAAGGTACGTGGGGGCCACTACACCGCCTTTCGCTGACCTCTAGGCCTGTCCTTGCCTCTTAGGTGAATGATCCTTTCGAATCCCCTCTGAATCCTCTCTCTGCCGGATGTCTCCATCCCAGGGCTCTTGATGCCCAACCCTGAGCTCAGCATCTCCAGCTGCAGTGAATGGTGCTGCCATCCACCCAGTCGTGAGGACGAAAGGGCAGAATCTTCTCTAAGCCCTCCTCTATCTGCCTTTCCTGCCGTGCCCCACCCGTTGCTGGGACCAGCCCGCCTGCTATCCACATCACCTGCCTCTTTCCACCCTGATCTGAGGTTCATCTCTCCTCCCCGCATGGCAGCTTCGGGCTTTTCGCCAGTGTCCCGTCCTCCCCGCCGGCAATCCAGCTTCCACCCACCTGCCCCACCTGTCCATCCTCTCACAGCAGCCTCCCTCTGCTCTCTGCTGACAAGGTATCAAGGCTCGCTGTTGCCTGTGGCACCAAGCGCTGACAGTGCCCAGACCTGCCCTCCCAGCTCCGTCCCCTGCCATTCCTGCTTCTGGGTCAGCCAGCAGCCCTACTGTGGTGCTCTGGGCCTGCTCTTCCTGAATGGCCCCCTGGCCTTTGCACATGCTTTCTCTCCATCTCGGGTGACTTTCTCTTTCCTCGTCCTCCAAGGGCCAGTTCACAATACATCCTCTGAGAAGCCCTTTCAGACTCCCAATGAGCAGAAAGCAGCCCTACTTCTGCATTTCCCATTAGCATGGCATGGATTCTGCCGGGCCCCCTCCAAGCTGGTGTTAGCTTATCTGTGACAAACAGCTCTAGCACTGTCTGTGTGCCCTTAGAATCTGGCTCAGGCCTCCTTGAGCATTTGACCAGTGAATCGACCGTTCCCTTCACTCTCTTCATTCTCTGTAAGCCTGTGTTGGCCTCCCTCCGCAAATCCCACATGGTGCTGCGGGGGCAGGGTTCCTGTCCCTCCGGCGGTCCCTGGCCTCTTTGATGAGATAAGCCAGGTCCTGCAAAGGAGAGCAATCAAGATAAGGTATATACGCAAATAATGAATGATGGAACACTTAAAAAAACAAAAGATAAGATAAAGCTCCTGGCAGTGATGCAAGTGAGGCAGTTGTGAGCTTCAGTGCGGATGAGGAGGAAGGGTCCCTCCAGCTGGGATGGGGAGCCAGGCCTGCTGCGGACTCCGCCTTACGAAGGTGTGGAAAAGGCTAACTCCCCGGATGCCACCATCTCCGCTGAACTGAGTTTCTAGTCTCCGTCGGCTCTCAGGTGTGTTTATTTTCATTTGAAACACTAACTCGATCTTCGATCTTCGTGGAAAGCTCATTTCTCAGAAAAAGAAGAAAGAAACTAGTTGTCAAGCTTTACAGGAGCCATTTTACATGCACCAACTCTTTCATAAGAAATTAGATTTTGCAGGAAACATCACAGGCCCACGCTAGTCCTCCCTCTCCTCCTCACCAGCCCTCCCCGACCCGCCCCCACACACCCCTCCTGTGCTCGTCACATACCCATAGCCCCATCCGCGCGCGGACAGGGGGAGGGCACCGTCTGCCACTGCTCGGGGCAGTGGGCTCGCCCAGGATCACTGTTGGAGATAAATTACAGTTTTCTCCCCCAAATTTGCATGAGTCCAAATTGGTCGCACCATGTGCCGAAGACACTTTCTGATCAAGTGAAAGCAGACTCTAGAAGGACTAGGAAATTTAGATCCAGAGAGCTTGGAGGAAACTTTGCAGATGACATTTACCTAAAAAAAAAAATCTCTTAAAAGACAAAAGTAAACTGAGGAGCATGGTATGGATGGTCGAATAACAGGTGCTTGAGGAAATGAGCGGTCTCTGGGTCGTCACACAACATAGGATCCAGTGGCACATGTGACCCTTGACTCCCCTCCACAGCTTGCACACCTCCCGTGACAAGGGTTTCATTTCCTGCCAGGCAGTGCGTGGCCATGTATGGGGGGGCCATTCCTCACGCTGCTCAGAAAACAGCCTCTCTTCTCACTTGCAGGGCCTGGAGACCCGTCTGGGCAGTTGTCCAAAGGGGAGTTTTCCCCCCAAAGAATAAAACGTTTTCCCCCAAGGAATTATTTGGCTGGCAAAAGAATATTATCTATATATTCATTATTTTCAAATTGAGATTGTCTTCAAAATGTGGATGGTCATTAAGAATTTATGCAATAGATTATTTTATGTTGAGTACGATGACATGCCTCCTCCTCAGTTTATTTTCCCCTAATTAGGATGAGCAGCTACTCTGAGATCTTTAGCCCGTGAAGGAACAGGCGAAGAGTAGCCTGCTTTCCCAGCTACCGAATGCTTCTGGAAAGGACGCGTCTGCAACGTGCTAGAGATGGATCTCTGGAACATTCCTTCCTGCCTTGTGCCCGGCACACTGTGCCACCCAGATCGTCAGCATACGTGTAGCGTTTGCAATCATCATTCTTGTCCTCCTTTTATAGTCTGAGTCATTCGCTGTATTCTTCGTTGTCAAAAGGTGCTGAGACAGCCCGAGAGGAAAGAGTTTGTGTTTTTGAAGTTTTCTTCAGTGCCCAGAAGTGCTGAGGGGCGTTGAGCTCCCAGTAATGGGCTTCGAGTGATCTCAATGAGCTGCCAAAATGTCACTGCTGGGCCTCGTATAGGAGATTCTGTCTTGCCCATGAGATGAGGGGAAATGCAAGTAAATCATCATCAGCTTCCCTTTCTCCACTGAACCCCACTTGGGCTTTGAGCAACTCTCTAAATCTTACACAGTGCCGAGCAGGGTGCCCTCAAGAACCCACATGGTGATCCGTGCTTAATAAAGATCCGGTAATGGGTTTGGGGCTTGTAACAGCTTATTGCACTTAAACGTTCCAATATTGGCCTGATTTCCTGTTTTGTATCTTCTTTAGCCAGCAGATGTGTTTGGTACAAAATCAGGATCGTAGGCCCCATCAAACCAGATCGCCTGTGGTCAATTCTAATGGTAACGAGTTGAAATTATCAGTATAACAAACACCAGGAGCGCAGCTGATAGACTCGTATGAGACAGTAAGTTGTGACATCTCTGATACCACAACAGGGAAAAAAAATCGATATATTTATTAGGTTCTTTGATGTTCCTGTACATTGAAGTCTAACAAAGTCCTTAGCAAATCCAATTACCATAACGAGCGGAAATCTCTAATGACTTCTGAAGCATGATTTTGTAGCACTCCTGCACATCGGTCTTTGATAGTATTTCTGTTGTGGAACTGTCCTCTCTATACCTCGCTGCCACAGCCAACCCGAAGCTTGGCTGGATGGAATCCCAAGATCCTCAAGTCTCCACTGAGCAGTGAAGTATATAGCTCTACCCCATCATTTTGGGAGCAGAAAGTCTTTGCCGACTCTTGTCATGGGAGTCACCACTGTTCCTGTTCATGTAAATTCTAATAAGATGAGCTCCTCCGTGCCCCAAGCCGATCTGCTCAGATTCCAAAATGGTGGCCACCGCAACCGTGAGCCAATGGAATGGGTCTAAATACTACCTTTTGCATGTACAAGCTGGATAAAATCATCTGTTTCTGGGACCAATAACTCAAGTTCCAAAATACCTTCTAGAACTTCCTTTGAAACTGCTACCAGACGTACCCTCGATTTGAAGAGCTGGGAAGGTAACTTAAAAAAGACCGTTTTTCCCTTTCCAAACATAATTTTCTTTGACATGCTCAGCTGGCAACACGATAAGGTTTTCAGAGGCTAGAGTCCAGAAGCTGAGAGAGGAGGCTAATTTAATGTCTATTTCACAATATCCCTGACTGATTGCGACGTGACTTGTTACTGGAAAGGTGCACGAGGTCACAGATGGTGACCTTCAAAGGACAGATGGTGACAAGCCTCAGAGGACGGCGCAGCTGGTCACATGCGAGAAAAGCAGGCACAGAAACTGTAGCCTCCAGATTAGGCGGCAGAACCGGAATGCGATTCTTCTTGATTCTGCCCATGGTGAAAAGTCCCATGTGGTTTCTGTCCCGTCAGGCTGGTAGGCAGAGAAACCTCTGGGCCTGGCCACCATCGTTTCCTTCTCCCAACACCTCTTCCCCTCCCACCACCCCCTGATGTCCCAGCAGGGCCGGGGTGGGGGGCTCTGGGGTGGGGGACTCTGCAGCCTGATTCTGTAGTTCTCTCCCCTGCAGAGCACTTTCTTTCAACGGTTACGTATTTTTATTTCTAAGATCTTGAAGTGATCTGTGCTTATTTCACGATAGCTTGCCCACGTTTTGTGGCTGGAACGCCCTCCCATTTTTCCCTGAGAATTCGTATTGTATACACTTAGAGTCCCGATTGGCTTGTGTTCTTCCTGCTCCTTCCCTGGGCGTACATCCCGTTGCTGGCACTGCCTCTTCCTTTCACAGTGTTGCCTTCCCTCCGAACGTGTGCTGTTTCTTGCTTGTGTGTTTGCTTTCGAAATTGGAACCTCTCTTCGGTCTGTTTTCTGCCTCTGTTGGGGAGTTGGGCAGCAGCTCCTTTGGAGACTTGTAGGTTTCAGGGAGAGGATGGGGGCAGTGGGTGTGCCACGGCAGGGCCCCTTAGCAGCCGGTCTTATGACTTTTGGGGTACCCCTGGACCTCCCCGGGCTTCCCTAGCTACTTGGGGCTTGGCCTATGTCCTGACTCCAGTGAACAATGCTCTAAAGACCAGCTTTTGGTCTTTAGACATATCCAGAAGAAAGTCCGTCATCATTCCACAAGTCTCCAAAAGTCTAGGGACTTTCTTGGCTTCAAGTGGCAGACATATCCCTTTACTTGCGTCATGGGAGGGTGGGGTAAGGGACCAGCCAGTGCGCAGCTCATTCTCCAAGGGGATTCTTCCTCTACATCTCTCCCTCGTTCATCTTCAACTTCTCCTTTTCGCTCTTGAGGTAGGTAATGAGCTAATAGTTGAAAAATGGATTTCTCAAGCTTTCCGTATAACTTGCCTAGCAAACTGACAACCCTCGGCTTGGAGACATCAGCCCATTTTAATAATCCCGTTACTTAAGAGCCGTTAACTCTGCATTTTTTTCTTCTGATTATACCAAATGAGATGTATATTAATTGACCCCTTTTTTGTTTTTTGTTTTGTGTGTGTGTGTGTGTGTTTTTTCCAGGGCGCAAGAGGGCCTAATGGCTCAGTCGGTGAAAAGGTAAAAGAAAAAGCTTTCTTCTCCTTCATGCCCTTTCTCTGGGTTTGCTATAATGGGACCGTTGGGCTGGACTGCTGAGCATCTATGTGTTGTGGGCAGCGAGAACTAGATCTCAAAGTGCTCAGGGAAAGCAGAACGGAGGCTGCGTCCGCCCCCCTCCCACACCCTCCACCCAAAGGCCCAGATGCACAGAGCGCATCAGCTTGTGTCCAAGTGAAATGTCAGTTAGCAAGACGGCATTTTCTGTACCTCGAAGCAGTGCCCATCAGAGAACCCATCAGCCTCGTGAAGTGCAGAGAATGATTTTCTGACTCAGGCGCGTTTGTTACTCCTCTCACCAGTGAGCCCCGGGCTGTGCGATAAACCTGTCGTCTTCCTTACAGGGTGACCCTGGCAACAGAGGCTTACCGGGACCTCCAGGGAAAAATGGACAGGTTGGCTCTCCCGGGGTCATGGGACCCCCAGGGCCTCCTGGACCCCCAGGCCCCCCAGGTCCCGGATGTGCAGTGGGACTTGGATTTGAGGTACTTTCCCCCCTCTTTGTGGCTAAAGAACAGTGTGCCCTGGGGACTGTTGGAAAAACCAGCTAACAGATGCTGGTCCAATGGCAGGGACGGTGGTGACTCCCCCACTGAGCCCTGCCCCCCGGGCCCAGCTCCACACCTGGCACCAGCAGGTGCTCAGGAATTGGACATGAATTTCTCATTCTCTTTCCTTCCCCAGGATCCCGAAGGATCTGGAAGCATCAGGCTGTTGCACGAACCCAGAATCTCCGGACCAGTGGCTCCAAGTGTAGGTTGAGTTTGGAAGCCTTCATTTGGGGGGCTGGTATCCTGGCTCTGCTGTTTTCGGTAATTCACCCTCTCCATGCCTTCAGCGGCCAGCCGTGTGATGGGGAGACCGAGTGCTCTCTATAGCTGATTTTTCAAGAAGGCACAGACGTTCTGTATAAAACATCATAGGGGAAAACTTAAAAGTCCCCCCCCCCTCGTGCCCTACCATCAAGCATGTCTGCTTGATTGCCTCCTACCTGCTTCCCCCTTCAGTACTCACACTTTCCTCATTTTCAGAACCCTGCGCTCCCGACAGGAGCTCCTCCCCGCTGCACCTAGCCCCAGGGAGGTATGGTCCATCCTCTGCAATGATTCCTGCTCTCAGGAGGACCAACCCCCCAGTCTCATTATCTTTGTCAGATGGGACCCAGAGCTGAGCATACCGGTCCAGGAGAAAGAGCCTCACAGGGGCGAGCAGCACAGCCCCCTCCGTGGTTAAATAAGACCCTTCCCTGTCTGCCAGCTGCAGAGTTAAGAGGACACTCACCCCCTGCTGAGGGGTGTGTGAGAGCTTCTGTGGGTGTTCCTTCTTTCTGGTCTGGAAGGGGAATTTGCCCATCATCTTTTACCCCCATTATCTGGGGGCAAAATCCACGTGGGTGCTTAGGGAGATATGACAAGATAGGATAGATGGGGAGTAAGTGAAGTGAAGAGAAGAAAACCAAACAACGTTTGTTTGTTTTACCAGGGTCCCAAAGGAGAAAAAGGAGACCAGGGACCCAAGGTGAGGTCACAGATCTGAGGTGGGGGTGGGGGAGAGTCCCAGCCAGGTTCTAGGAGCGCTATCCGTGTACAATGACTTTTTTTCCACTATCGCTGCTGTATCCAGGGCGACAGAGGCATGGATGGAGCCAGCATTGTGGGACCCCCGGGACCCAGGGGGCCGCCAGGTCGCATCGAGGTCTTGTCCAGTGTGAGTGTCATCCCGGTTGGAGCACAGCTATGTATTTCGTGCCTTTGCTGAAGGGGAGAGAAGGCTGTCCACAGCTTGGGGGCCTTCGGCGCTGGTGGGTACAGAGGACACCTAGCTGGCTTGTGGCATTGGAGCCTCCCCCTGCCAGCATGCCCCGCACGTCTGTTCCTAACCCCAGTACCACCGCTCTCTCGCATACGGCTTCCCGAACACTCCTCTGGTTGGCAGTATTTGCAGTCAAGAGAATGGCTGCAACAGCCATAACAGAGAGGCAGAGGTACACAAGTGGGGGGACAAGTGAGGAAGATGTTTTGGGGTGTGAGAAATTCAGGAAGACTTTCTGGAGGAAGTGTCTTTGAGCAGAGACTCGAGAGCTGAGAAGGATCTTTCCAGGTAAGTGTAAAGGACAGGACTTCCGGAATTCAGGTGCAAGCACACAGTTCAGAGTAGAAAATGTGAGTGTGTCCAGGGCCCGGGGAGCTGATGGCTGTGGACGGGGTGGAGAGAGATGGAAATTTGTAGAGAAGACTGGGATGCGGTTGGGACCAGACCAAGGTCCCCTTCATGTTAGGGCATTGCACTGGTGAAAAACCATGGCCCTTTGGAGACAAATGAGGTCATACTGATAGATGACAAAAAGACAAAAAGTCCCAAATAACTGGAAAAAAGAGGATGACTAGAGTTTTAAAAAAGGAGGGGGTATTAAAAATATCCAGCATGGGTAAGGGTATGGTGAAATAGTTAATCTCATATGCTTTAGCGATAGTGTAAATTGTACGGCCCCTTTAGACAGCTCTTCAGCAATCCCTTGAAACTAAAAATGCCTGTACCGCTGATTGCACGCAGAAAGACGGCCTCGCTGCATGGTTGGAGAAAGCAAGTTGAAAAATCATACAGACAGCCTCTTGCCATTTATGTAAAACAGGCACGTGGACACACATACGCCCACCCACACACACACCGCCAACACTGCAAGCTTACTGTGGAGATAGAGATATAAATGTATGTGCTTAAAAATATAGACATGTGTTCAAAAATTTAAAAGAGCAGGCATTCACGCATTGTGCAAGTTTAAGGTTAGCTGAAAGAAGAAAGTGCTGCGGCAGCTCAGGGCTGCCGTATGAGAGGTGGGGGAGGGGACGGGCATGTTGGCAGTGAGTTTCAGGTGTTACCGTGTCCACCTGTGTGCTGTCGTGCGGGGGTGACCCCAGTTAAAGCCTCCCCACCAGGAGCAGGGTGGGACATGTCCTATCCTCTGTCTCAGTGTCTGTTTTCTTTCTTTTCAGTCCCTGACCAACATCACCCACGGATTCATGAATCTCTCGGACATCCCTGAGCTCGCGGGGCCTCCGGTGCGTATCCACAGCTGCCCCCAGAGTGAGGGTCCTGCCCAGGTGTCCCCTGCGGAAAACCCCCACTAAAAGGGTTTGGAACCCTTTTAGCTCCTGAAGCGTGGAGCTAGAGTCTATCAGAATAGAAGGGAAAAGGAACTTTGCATTTCTGAGAAGTTGCCATCACGTTAATTTGGTTGTCCCGGGAGTTTTGTCCAATGCAGTGGAAGCTTCCTACCTCATGTATCAGAAGTGTGTGTCATGGAAATCAGAGAATCAGAAGTAACATGCCCGGTGACATCTGTGTGATGGCTTTGGCCTGCTTTTCTTTCTTTTTTTTTTTTTTAAAGATTTTATTTATTTGACAGAAACACAGCGAGAGAGGGAACACAAGCAGAGGAAATGGTAGCAGGAGAAGCAGGCTTCCTGCCGAGCAGGGAGTCCGATGCGGGGCTCGGTCCTGGGATCGAGGTCCTTTGGCTCAGGTCCTGGGATCACGACCTGAGCCAAAGGCAGACGCTTAACGACTGAGCCACCCAGGCGCCCCTGGCCTGCTTTTCTTAACCTGATCTCATTTCACAGAACAGGAGGAGCCTAGAGAGACCTAACCTTGTGCTCATGGGAAAACCAGTGCACAAGGAGAGAACACGATTTGCTTCAGTCCTTCTAGCCCCCTGTTAGAGGTCAGGAACACTCAGTGAAGCTACACTATTTCTGCGAGTCCACAGAGTTGGTCTGAGGCACAGCAGGACCTAAGAGGAGGGAAAGTTCTTCCAGCAGGCTGTGCCATACATTCCCATCGCCCCTCTGGGCATCTGCTGGCGACAGCTGGGGAGAGAGGAAAGAGCTCCGAGGAGCCTTGGGGTTCCCCCATCTGCCACACACCCCCTGAGCCTCTGAGCCTGTCCTCCGATACTGCCTCACGGGCCTTGGGGCGGCTCGTGAGACACTGGGGCACACGGGCCTGCTTTGCAAATGGCGCCCTCTGTGTAAGGCCACATGGAGACTGCGGCTTATGCCTCCACAGCTAGGCAGCCCAGATGGCTTTGGGGGTCACCCACCCAGGGGTCACCACTGAGGTTGGCCTGGAATCCCCACCGTCCGTGTCCTGGGGGCCCTTGGTGCTCTCCCCAAGGCTTCTGCAGATAGGCAGGCTCTCCTGCTGGGTGACTCTGTTGATGCAGCCTTCCGCTTTCTCTTCTGCAGTACATCCCCTGGGGCTCCATTCCCTTGATTTCTGGAAAATCCCTCAAAACACCCTGGTAATTAACCTCTAAAGCAAACCAGCTCAAGCAAAAGTTGTCTCAAAGAGGGTCTTGGTATTTCCCAAACTACTAGAGGTTTAGGCTATTAGGTGGGTTATTACTAAAGCAACGTACAGGCTCAAAGATTTAGCCTCTCTGTTCTAGGAGTCCCTGGGCCTTGTCTGCCCCCTCCCCTTCTCCCTCTCCCCACCTCTAGAATCTACCTTCTCCACCAATCCCTGTCCTCCCCTTAACAAATCCAGGCCCTCAGGGGTCCTTTTCAGTCCTGATGAGGGGTCGAAATTGTCCTCCTCAGAGGCCCTGCCCTCCCTGAAGGGACTCAAGTCCCGGCCAGCGCCCTCAATGCTTTCCCACCCCACTGTACACACAGGGTACTGAGAACTGTGTTGCCATCCGTTTGTCTCTCCCTGTATGCGATCTGCCCGACGCACAGACCTGTGATGAGTATGTGGGTGACTGAGCCAGCGGACAGAGCCCTGGCCAGTGGGGAGGGAACCACAGACTCTGTTTTTTCTTCTCTGCGGGAGAAGCAGCACCACCACCACCAACGCGCCCCCACTTCCACCCCCAAATACCTCAGTGCACTCTCCGGGCCCACTCCTCGGAAATTAGGGGCTTATTCTCCAAGAACACGTGATGAGTTTGACGCTGAGTGATTTCTGAGAGCGGGAGTCAGCCCCTTCACGTGCAGGGTCCTGCCCGGGGGTGGAGGGGGACTGGCGCCTCTGGGCTCCTGGGCACAGTTTCTGGCTCTGTCACTGACTAGCCGTGTGACTCTGCACGGTCCTTCCCCTCCCTGGCGTCTGCATCCTCCTCTGTGAACGGGTCATGGGATCCCCGCCCAGGAACATGCGTGGGCCTTTGGGAGGTGCTGGGAGGGGTGGGCCCTGAGGCCCAGCGTTCCTGCTGGCTCTGGAAATGCTACTTCTAACCCACCTGCTTGGTTTTGGTACGTCACAGGGTCCGGAGGGCATACCCGGGCTGCCAGGATTTCCAGTAAGTACCACGGTGGCCCTCCTCCCTCTGTGCCCTGCGGCTGTGTTCATTCTGTCCTCCCACCTGGAATGCTGTTCTCTTTCTGGATGACCAAGCTCTGGTGCCATCTTGTTCATGTAACCTGTCCTCGTTGACCCCCCTCTGGAGGGATCCTTTCCTCCTCTGAGTCCCATAGGCTTTATTTTCCGCTCTGCCGTGATTCTTTTCTGCCCTGAACAACATTTATTTGTGTCCTTGTCTTTTTTTTCTCAATTTTACTGTGAACGGCTTGTGGAGGTTGGGTCTTATCGCTCTCCCACGGTACCAGCGGAAGCCAGAGCCCGTGGTTGGCTTTCTGTGAATGCAACTGGATGGGTCAAGCATATCGGTCGATAGAGTATAGATACGGTCGATACAGTTCCAGCAGATCAGTTTCCTGAAGTGGGAAGACAGTAGCGACGGAGGACGGGAAAGGGGAATCAGACTAGAAGTCCAACAGTTCATAGTCTATGTGCACCCTGTTGGGGTTTCCACCGTGGAAGGTGAATATGCATTTCTGTGTAGAAAGTGATCAGTTTTGTCTAGAACTTGGAGCCTATGCCGAAGCTCAAGACTCCAGAGTAAAATCTGTATGATTTCTCCAAGACACTACTGCTCCCAAACGTCCCAATGCCAACAGGCCTATGCATTGTCTCCGGATAAATGAAGGAGATTGATCAAAACTGTGACATAAATTGATTCTTGGTGGTGGAATTATAACCAATTTCTTTTTCTATTTCTTTTTACTTTTCTGAACTTTTTACCTTTTCTAAAAGGAGCATATCCGACGATGACACTGAAAATATGTATGAAGTGGCCCTTAGACACAGGAGAGAGTGGCAGCTGAGGAGGACCCCTCTTGGTTAGGAAAAGAACAGGCCACACTTCTGAGCCCTGGCTTGGCGGCTTCAAACTGGTGGCATGTTCCAGAATCCATTTTCCTCTAGATGAGTACTTCTGTGTTCCTGAGGGAGCCTCAGGGCTACTGTAGGGAGTAAAGAGGGGGCCGCCAAAGGTGGGTTCTGGGGGACCTCCAGTAAAGAAGTTCCATTCGACATATTTTATATATTGGGTTTTCATTAAAGTCTTGTTTAAAAAAGGACTGCAAAGAGCTTCATTGCTAAAAAATAATAATCACAAATATTTGAAGGCCACTGCTCTTGTGAGTAACTCACCCTTTAACCCAGCGGAGGGGACAGGGACTAGTGCCAGGCTCCGTGGCAGTAAAGTGTGTGAGCCTTTTGGGGGCAGACATCTGGCTGTGCGTCATTGTCACAGGTGTTCAGTGTCTGTTGGAGTTGAGAAGAGGTCGGCTCTGACCGGGTGTGCAGAACTTGGCTCTGCAGAGGGGCGGATGGGCTTCCTGCAAGGGGACAGGTGTGGGCGGAGGCGCCGAGGGGAAGGGGAAAGGCTCCCCCTGCTGGGGTGACGGAGCGGGGGACGAGGTGCTAAGGCTTGGCCGGGCTGGGTTCCGGTGTCAGGCTGGGCTGTCTGGATCCCGTCCCATAAGTAGCAGGGAGCCAGAGAAGAAGTAGGAGTCACGGAAGGTGAACGCTGGGTGGAGGCTGGCTACAGGATGGCCTGGAAGGACTCACGGGTCCGCCAGAGGCGGCAGGGCCAGGCTGAGTCAGTGGTGCCTGTCAGAGGAAGCCTCCAGGCCTAGTCACGCTCACTGTCATCTTCTTTCTGCCAGATCACAACGTCATGGCTCATGGTGACTTCCTCCCACCAGCCGAGTGACACTCTATTCTTCTGCTTTTTGAAAAAAAATACTTCCACTCGGTTAAAGCATTTTAATCTTCACAAACCATAAAACAGCCTCTGATGATTCCTTCCAGGGCCCTCGAGGACCAAAAGGGGACACGGGTGTTCCTGGATTCCCCGGACTGAAAGGAGAACAGGTAAGAGAGAGCTGCATGTGTATTGGGATCCCGCTCCAGAACTGGCTAAGTATTTCCAATTGGGCTGAAAGTGGCTGTTAACTTTTTAAAAATTTCTGAGATATAATCCACATACCACAAAATGCACTCCTTAAAGGATCATAGAGCTCAGTGATTTTTGATCAATTCACAAGGTTGTGCAACTATCACCACTATCCAGTTCTTGGACATTTTCTTTCCTATCTTTTTTTTTTTTTTTTGAAGATTTTATTTATTTATTTGACAGAGAGACAGAGAGAGCACAAGCAGGGGGAGCGGCAGGCAGAGGGAGAGGGAGAAGCAGGTTCCCCATGGAGCAGAGAGCCCGATGCGGGGCTTGATCCCAGGACCCTGAGATCATGACCTAAGCCGAAGGCAGAGGCTTTAACCCACTGAGCCACCCAGGTGCCCCCAGTTCTTGGACATTTTCATGCCAACAAGTAACTCCGTATTTATTTGCAGTCACTCCCCAGCTCTTAACTTTTCTAATCTCCAAGGTCCTCTAAGGTGTAGATGGGCCATGGGTGGAGAAATCGATTCTCATCACAGTTTGGGAAAAGAACTCAACACACCCTTGAATGTTGTTGTCACACGTGCTGTGCTTTGTCTAAGTACCTGCTGGGCGCCCCCCTTAGAGGGTGCGCTCCCTGGGGGCAGGCCCCTTGCCAGTTTCTTTTCTATAGTTCCTGTGCTTAGCGTGCGTCCTGGTACGCAGATGGCACCCAAGACGTTTATTGGATAAAAGAATATATCATTAACGAGCACAATGAATGCTAATATTTAGAAATTATAAGCTGGGCATTCTGCATTTGGATAGCAGTCCTGGTCCACAGGCTTTGGAATGAATCTTTAGCAGGCAAAGCGTATCCTCGGAGCTCCCAGGACACTGAATGGACCTTTATACCCTTCCACCTTTGCCTCTTAGAATTAACTCCCCAGTTGGTTTTTATAGATAAGGTGGAGAATGACATCCCCACATAGCTTGCAGAGACTGGGGACTGGGTCATGAATTCATCTACCCATTTGTGTGCACCCGGCCCCTGGGGTGTGCCGGCCAGGTTCCCATAGTAGGCACTAGGGACACAGAAGTAAGATAGGAGAACAGACGTGCAATTAGCCGACAGAGAGCATGGCCACCGCTGCACTGGAGGTCTGTGCAAAGCCAGTAGGAGCAGCCCTGGAGCCCGTCTTGAGAGTCATGGAGGGTGGGTATGTCTCCAAAAGAAGGGAGCATTGAGCTTCTCTCTTTCTTTTTTTTTTTTTTTTTAAGCTTCTCTCTTTCTTTCTCCCCCAACACCCCACCCTGGCCCCCCAACAAAGGCTCCGGTGTCTGTTAAACCACAATCTTAGGGGGGAGAGGGGAGCAGTGTGCTGGGTAAAGGGGTCTAAGTTTGGCACCACATGGGGTGATGTCTAGGGATGCTTTCGCTGCCTTGGGCCTTTGGCAAGCAGCTGCTGTGGCTTGGGAGGAAGCCTGGTCAAGCAAGAGTGGCTCTTGCCTTAAACACAGTTTCTAGAGGGATCTACATGCATCGCCGCTCCTAATCTCCTGCCATCTTGAAAACTGGGACGGGCGCCCAGCCAGCTGCCGGCCCTCACGGCCAACGCGTTTTCTCTTGCTCCGCCTCTAACGCTCTTGTGCTTGTCCTTCTGGCTGCCACCATGCTCAGGACTGCCTTCCCTCACCGGCGGAGGGGTAAGAGCTGAATATGAGGGGTGGGCTTAGGGGGGCGGAGGGAAGAGGCTGCTCTGCTTGCTTCGGCACCACTGTCCTGGCTGCTTGTGGCCCTGTGGAAGGGAAACTTCAGTGGAGTCCAGCCCAGCCCCCCAGGGACCAGCACTGAAGTTCAGAGCCAAGGCCTCAGGGTGGTATAGATGGTTCCTCCACCTGGCCTTCTCTGTGCACCAGTATTTTCTTGGCAGCCTCCTGGGATAAGTAGATGGCTCTGCTGAGGACAGGATTTGGAGCGGGATTTACCACTGGCCTACACATCGCCCCAGCTCCCCAAAGCCGAGATAATTTTGCCCTGATCAGGTTTGCCCAGGAGCCTGGAGTTAGGGGACAAAGTCCCACAGGGAGACACAAGGCCTCTGTGTTGAGAGAGGCTTCTGGTGTTCATACCTTTGTCTCTTTTCCAAATGCAGATGTTTTAACAAGAATAAGGATTGTTAGGAAAGCAAGCCACCAAATAAATTGGGAGTCAGAGGTTCTCAGAGGGGTGCCGTGTGGCAAGAGGTGCGGAGGACCTCATCAGGCTGGTGCCTGGAGGGTAGGGGGTGACAATGCAGATCCGTTAGCAGTGGGAGCCCGGCGGGGGGCTTGCAGGACCCCCACCTGGTCCTGTGGTGTATGGAGGGAATAAGCCAGAGGGTACCCCCTGAGGAGGCTGCTGCAGTTCTTTCTCCGGGGACAGTTTACGTCAGAGCAGTGGGGCCGGGGCTGCAGGACTGGGGGGCCCAGGCCCAGTGAGGAGGAGCCCCACTTCATCGAAAGGTTCTCTGAATTGCAGGGCGAGAAGGGAGAGCCAGGTGCCATCCTGACAGGGGACATTCCTCTGGAACGGCTGCGGGGGAAAAAGGTAATCGTGTCACCCGACCCTAAAGGAGCCCATCTGTGTCAGCATCCAATGTTTGTTCCTGCCACAGACTGTGGCCCTCCGAATGACAAGCTCGTGTCTCCCCGCTTTAGGGTGAACCTGGAGTGCACGGAGCCCCGGGACCGATGGTAAGCCGGCGCGTCTCTCAGCTGGGTCTGGCCTGGGGGCGGAGGGGTTATGGTACTTGGGCTCCGTTAGACTGAGCCGTGCCTGTTGTGAAAAAAGAAAGGATGTGGCGAGATGCAGGTGGATTGGGGTAGGCTCATCGTGAGGCAGTAAAGGTCTCCCCGGTTTAACGTGGCAGAGGCTTGTTTCTCGATCCTGCCAAGCCCATGGTGGTGGCTCCTCGGCTGGCCTCTCCCCTCCCCTCAGAGCCGTGACTCGGGGACCCAGGACGCTTCCATCCTGGGACTCCACCATCTGGTGGCTTCGAGGTCACACTGGCATTTTCCAACTGGCAGGCTGGGGCTGGGGAGGGGGAAGAGGCCACGGAAGGTGAAGGACATCACCTCTAGCACATTCTGCTGGCCAGAGAGGGCTCAGATGCTCGGGGTGGGGCTGGGGGGCCCTCAGCAGTGTGATTGAGGGGTGTGTCTGGGAAGGCGAGGAGCCCCGGCTGGAGCTGCGCATGCACAGGTACCCCGTGCCTGCCAGCCTTGCCCCGGAGTCCCTCAGAAAGATCCCAGAGAAGTCTCTCTGCTTTTTGGATTCGAGTTGTGGATCCATGGCTCCTTTGTCATGAGGCCCGGAGCAAGTCCACTTCTCTCTGGGCTTCTGTTTTCCCATCTGTAAGGTGAAGGTAGTAAGCTAGTACTAGGTGATATGATAGGGCCCTTCTCGCCTTACTTGCTCTAGGGATCAGTAACCCAGTTGGGCTGCTGAATGGTTTTGGAAGCTACCAGTTCCCTCCAGAATGAACTACAAGCCTCTCTTGTCATATTGCCCCTCTCACCCAAGAACAAGACAGTTGAGGTGTAGGGCCCCCACTGTGGCACAGACATACTGATATTTCACACCATCTCATTTTATCCTCAGCACTCTGAGAGGTGGATATCAGAATCCCCATTTTAGAGACCAGGGCACTGAGGTCAAAGAGTAAGGAGCTTGCCCACTGTCACATAGCTTGTAAATGGTACCCTGGGGATTTTGAACAAGCCTGTCAGACTCTGTGTCCAGGGTTTCCCCACTGCCTCCAGGAAGCATTCCTTCGGAAGCATTTTGGCCTGGAGATTTGCACCCAGAGTTTGTTCGGTTGAAGCTGGACCTCATACTTGGGGAGAGAGGACCTCACAGACACATGTCTTTGGTGAATGAATGGCCAATAACCCCCAAGGCACATCCTTCAGAGGCCCTTCTGAGGCCTTTGGTCCTTTAAGTCAGGCAGAGTGGATGCCCTGCAGAGGAGACACTGGGTTAAGGCAGACTGGGGTTAATCACTTACCAGCATCTGGTCTCGTGGGAAATAGTAGTGAGCAACGGTGGCCAGCAGGCTGCTGCGGATGGCCACTTCGATGGTTCCTGCTGAGGTCCAGCGTGGGCACAGCTTGCCAAGTACAGACGGGAAGGGAGTGCCTCCTAATTTGCATAAAGGTGCCCTATAGGGCAGCTGTGACCCTCGTGACCAAAGCAGCTTCTGCTCCTATAGGGTTTCCCTAGAGCCGTGTTGCTGGTGGCTCATGGATCAGCATCATCAGCATCATCAGTATCCCCTGTGTGCTTGTTAGAAATGCAGAACCTTGGGCCTCCCCCCAGACCTCCTGGTTCTGCATTTTTACAAGATCTCAGGTGATGTCTATGCACACTGATATTCGAGAAGCTCTGCACTAGAACATACCAGCAAGTGGCCTGTGCCCTGTGATTCCTTCTGTTCTTGTTTTTCTTTCATGAGGAATAATGTGGGCTGGGTCCTTTATATATGGAGCCTGTTTCCACTCAATTTTATTTGCCAGTTTCCAGGGTGTGCCCATGTATGTTAATGTCAGCAGGAAGAAGGGGCTTGGCTTAAACTAGGCATTCCCCCCGGGAGAGGGCGCAGACCCAGCTGCAGAAGTAGAAGGTACACACTGGAGGTAGAGCCTGTCCTGGGAAGAGATTGTGTGCATACAATGCGGAAGGCATGAGGGTTCCTGCGGAGATAGAACAGGGCAGTATGAAGACATAGAAAGCCTACACTGGAATGAATAAGGGTCCACAGGGCAAGGACTCCTCTGGAGAATTGGGGTGCTAGCCCAAGACTCTGGTCCTGAGAGGCAGATAGGAGCAAGGCAGAAGCCCAGTCCTAGAGCAGGTTCTCAGGCTGGGCTGGCATGAGGGGTGAGGCAGGATTGCATTATTCCAGTTGAAGATATCCTGGGACAGAAGACCTAGAGCAAAGGTCCAGCTTCTAAGCTACCCCTGTACCCCACCACCTGGGGGCAGAGGTCCTGAGCTCCTGACCCTTGCTCCTTTGTTAGCCCTGATGAGATGGTGGGGTCCAGAGTCCGGGGTGGGGCAGAGCCTGCAGGAGCCCCTGAGGAGGTAAAGGGTGGAACAGATGGTCCCAGCCAAGAGCAGAGAGGCTGGGAGACAAGGGCCCAGGCCGTTGGCTACTTCACAATTGTCCCTTGTCCTCCTTCCTCCCCTCAATGATTTATCCTCAACCCTGCTCATGAAGGCAGGCCAATGCGTCCCCCCACCCCCATCGCCTTGGCTCTTGACTTTCGGTTCTTTTTCTGATCTGGTAACTGTTTTGCCTCTAGGGGCCCAAAGGACCGCCGGGACACAAAGGAGAGTTTGGCCTTCCCGGACGACCTGTAGGTGTTGGTGTTCCTCAGACTGGACACGAGGGGCGGACTCCTGGGTTGGGCTAGCTGCTGGGCAGTGGGTTTACTAAGGCATGGCCTGTGGGTTTTAGGGTCGCCCGGGACTGAATGGCCTCAAGGGCGCCAAAGGAGACCGAGGGATCATGATGCCGGTGAGTGACGTGACAGCTGTCCCAAACCTCTCCCCCCACCGCCACCCCCCACCCTGAGTCCAGTGCCCAAAGGAGGACCAAGAGTCTAGCCCCGAGAGTTGCCAGGTCCATTGAGTGGGTCTTGCAGACAGAGTCTTTAGGAATGTTTTTCCCCTCTTCCATTGCCACTTCCAAAGATCCTTCAACCCCTCCCCATCCTCTCTCAGGATCACTCTTAGGAGGATCCCTGTCACTGAATGCACCTTAGTGGAACAGAAACCTCCTTGTCCAGACCCAAAAGAGAGATAGGAGAAAGCAATCCAGCTGTGGTCAGAAAATCTCGTCTCCAATCCCAGTCTTCTACTCTGGGATAATAATCTGTCTTCCTTCCATACCTAGTCTGAGGATTTCACACATCCCCAGGGGCTCAGGACCCATTTGTGAGTACATATCAAAGCTAGGTCAGCTACTTAGACGGAACCTCACAAGATAGCCGACACGGGGACGTCAGCAAGGTCTAGGATCTACAATAAGGAAGCCAACATTTATTGAGCACCTATTGTGTCCCAGACTCTCTGCAAAGTCTCCTTTTGTTGGCACCACACTGTCTCTCCTTTAAACATCTGGAAATCAGGAATGCAGTTTTACTAAAGCTTGTGGGGCCTGGTTCCCGCTTGTCAGGCCCTCTGCAGCTGCTAGGGAAAGCAGGCACTCTGCCTTCACTTAGGATAATGAGCATGGCTTCCGAGCAGACCAGACTCCTCTCATGCCTGTGGTCAGAGCCTCGCCCCTCCTGCTGCGCGCTCCTGCTCCGGAACCAGGCTCGGATAAGAAAACATTGTGTGGTGTTAAGGCCAGGCTGACCTGGCTTTGAAAATAGCTCTGCTACTGAGCAAAAATTTTGCATTCATTTTTGCGTTTCTGAGGCACCCTCCCCGGTACCCAGTCTGGTGAAGGACCCTCCCACCCCACCTGCCCCCCTCCATACTAGGGGTGTGCTGACCACACACTCCTGACTGTGTGACCTTGAGTAGGTCACTTCCCCTCTCTGGGTCCCTGTCTCCATTTGTAAACCAGGGAGACTGTTCCACTGCGTCCCTTATGGGTTGCTATAAAGATACCGTGGGGTCCTGGAGGCAATTGTGCTCTTTAAAAGCGTCAGGCCTACCTGTGGGAGAAGTTAGTTGACTATAAGCAGACTCTTCTTTTCGCGTTGTGTCCCCAAATCCTGGAGAAAATATCTCGCACCACCTCCGCGCTCACAATAATCTGAACTCAGGAATGGCCTTTCTTGTCCCTTCAGGGCCCACCTGGCTTACCTGGTCCTCCAGGCCCCCCGGGGCTCCCTGGAGCTGTGATTAACATCAAAGGAGTAAGTTGGGTGGGGTGGGGAAGGGAGACCTTCAGGGGACAGCATCGGATGGACCCCAGACTGGCCCAAGCTGGAGTTGGGGGATCCTGACGGCCTCTCTTTCGTTGTTCTCACTTCGCACAGGCCGTCTTCCCCATACCAGTCCGGCCACACTGCAAAACGCCGGTGAGTAGCAGGGAGTCCCTCCCTTACAGGCCAGACTTTGGCATAGAAAGTGACCTAGAGAAGGTGATCAATCTTTGTCTTGAGCCCTTGCAGTCCATCCATGTCCCCTTCGATGTCTCCCATCACCTACATATAGACCCCAAAGTAAGTAGCTAGAAGCTTCTGGAAAACAGACCGTGGCAAGGAAACACGCTGGATCTCCTAAGGTGCACCTGCTGTAGGAGTGTTTCTTGTAATGTGATCAGGAAGGCAGTGTCTCGTTATTGTAAGCACGTCAGCTTCCTGTGTGGAGCTACATGGTAAGAAGGAAGGCAAACCTCTTAGAAGTATCGATGGGAAAA
Source organism: Procyon lotor (assembly GCA_028646535.1). Classification (NCBI taxonomy): domain Eukaryota; kingdom Metazoa; phylum Chordata; class Mammalia; order Carnivora; family Procyonidae; genus Procyon; species Procyon lotor. The sequence continues at coordinate 50,371,787 of CM053615.1, forward strand.
TAGAGCAATTCCAATTGTGTTCTTTGCATTAGGAGCTGTGGGCTAAGACCTACAACTGAGTGTGTGCTGTCCCTGCCCAGCGGGGGGTGTTGCATAGCACACAACCCTGAGAGGCTTTGTACTGAGCCCACTTTGTACTGAGCAAGCAAACCATGACTCAGACAAGCTCCCTGACTTGTCCAGGCCCATGGTGCTGACGGAGCTGGGGTCGTCCCTGTTTGGGGAGGGTCCCGTTTCCGTGCAGAAGGCCAGGGAGAGAGGGCCTGTCCCCACGCACAGGCATTAGTCACAGAACGAGGTGTGATCACTTTCTCATTCATTCAACAAGTATTCCTTGAGGACTTGCCCAGAGCCAAGTACTCTGCTGGGGCCTGGAGACACAGGGGTAAACTAGACAGGCGTGGCCTCCCTTCTCAGGAGCTTGCAAACGGCAGTTTACAAAGATTGCTTGCAGTGGGTTCATAATTGAGGCTTGTTGGGTGTGGTGGTGAGGCTTGGGTCAGAAGCTTTAAAATGACGCAGTCTGGCTCAGTGACTGCCTGGACATGTGTCCATGTTGAAACTTTGAGGCACCCACGTCTGCAGCCCAGGGCCCGGGAACTCTGGCCTAGAAGGCAGATGACAGGACCCACTAAGATGACCAAGGGGCCGGCCGGCTCCCAGATCTCCCTGAGGACCACAGCAAGCTAGCTCATGTTATGGCGATGACCTGAAGGGACACCTCTGAGAGACGGCTGCATAAGGAGGGCCTGTCTGCCCTAGGGGTCTGTGAATTTATGCCCGAAGCCCTCCCGCCTCCACTAACATGATTGCAAGTGTCAACGGAACAACCAAGGGGCAGCACTCAACAAACTTGGAGACTGTTGTAAAAATGCTACTGCCGTCACCATGGCCTGGGCTAGGACCGTTTGCTGTAGCCACGGCCTCTGGGGTCATGAGGTCCCTGAAAAGAAACCAGCGATGAGCTCAGAGTATTTTTTTTTAAGATTTTATGTATTTATTTGACAGAGAGAGAGAGAGAGAGAGATCACAAGTAGGCAGAGAGGCAGGCAGAGAGAGGGGGGAAGCAGGCTCCCCGCTGAGCAGAGAGCCCGGTGTGGGGCTCGATCCCAGGACCCTGAGCCAAAGGCAGAGGCTTTAACCCACTGAGCCACCCCGCGCCCCTCAGAGCATTTTTGATGAGTTTTTTATTTCACATCCCCATGGATGTATCTGGGCCAGCTCTCAAAATGGACACTTGGGAAAGAACTGCTTTCCCTTCACGTCTATCATGCCATAAGCCCCTTCTGCTTTCAGCCCCTTTCGGACACCACGGTGTCAACCCACAGTGGGCGTGGAGGAGCCCCATCGGCGTGGCCTCACGGTATCAGCTTTGCACGGCAGCCTTCCTCCGTAGCTTCGAAATGTCCTTAGAGATTCCCATCCGCACCCCCCATTCTTCTCTTGGTGACCCCTGAGCAGCTCGTGACACCCCCGCCCCAAAGCAGGAGGATCCTGGTGCCAGAGGGGTCATTTTGATTCCACGTATCAACTGGCAAGGGGTGAAGCTGGGTATTAAAAGCAGGGCCGCGGGTGGTTCTGCTTTATAGACGAGAAAATGCAGGAATCTGGGAATGAACCGTGAAGGAGGATTATCTAGGATAACTGGGGTGCTGGACCCTGACTCGAAATGGGAAGTCTAGAAGAGCCCTTGAACCAAGCGCTAACCCCCCTCATTAATTACTACTCCCGTCGTCAGCTCTCAGTCGTTATGTGCTTCCTTGTTTCTATGCTGTAGCCGAAATTACGGCCGGCCCAGCCTCGTGACCGTGGACATCACTCATGCGGGTGCTTGACCTCTCACATGAATCAGTCCTAACTCGTAAGAAAGGAGGCCAAGGACGCTCATAGTTGGCCACGATTTGTTATTGTGAAGCTTTGCACCTTCCTTCTGCAGAGCTGTCCAACCAATGAGTGTCCCCCAGGCCTGGCTGCCTGATGCCCACTGCCCTCCCCCCACAGTTGAAGGCCTGATTTGGCCTGTGCAGTGAGGGCTGCTGGGGAGCTCAGGGTCTTCGGGGGCTCCAGAGCCCAAGAAGGGCCTGACTCCACGACAGTGTGCCCCCTGCCACATGCCCCCAGGACAGGGGACGGTGGCGACCTACAAATGCAAACCCCAGGACAGGCTTTGCACTTTATGACCTTGACCCTCTTCCTCTCCAGGTTGACACCACTCATCCTGGGAATTCAGAGCTCATCACCTTTCACGGTACAGTTTCCCTTCTTCACCTTACGGTTCAGCGGGACTTTTGCAGACCCTTGTAGCTCTGCAGAAGGTGGTCGGCGCTCCCAGTGCTGGACCTAAGATTCATGGTTGGGAAGATCTGGTGGGAGCAGGGGTCGCGGGGACAGCGCCATGGGGCTGGGCACCCCTTTTTGGTTTTGTCACATGTCTGCATGTTCTGTACATCGTGGCTGGGACTTCTAGCCAGCAGCAAGCGCTCCGTTTGTCCCTTCGTGGGTTCATCTGTTCATAAAGCATCCACTGAGACCGTAGCTCATGATAGCATCCCATGCACTGGGCTGCGGCAGGTGAATCCCACGCCTCTCCCACCACCCAGGCCCTTAGACTCCATGAGATGGAACTATTTTACAAATCATGATAATGCAATGTGCCAGGAAAGAATACGGAAGGGCCATGGGAGCGCAGGAGTCCTTTGCTTCAGTGTGTTCTTGGCCCAGCAGCAGCAGCACCCCCTGAAAGCATATTAGAAATGCAGCATCTCTAGGTCCGCTACAGACCTTCTGAGTCCGAGGCTCACTTTAAGCTCCTCATTGAGGTCTGTGCACAGTCAAGTGTGAGAGGCGCTGGCTGTGGGGGTCTGATTAGTAAACACAGAAGGCACAGGTCAGTAGGCAGGAGCCTGCAGGGGAGCAGTCACTCTGGTTTCCTGTCCCCACACCCCTATCACTCCGTTTGTCCCTCTTTGGATTGAGATTTCTGAACGCTTGCCATTTAAACAGGTAAAGGTCATTTTTCCCCCCCAAGCCTGAGATCTGTTGTCTGTGGCCTGCCAGGCGATGGTCCCGCTGAGGGTATCCGGCCCCGCAGTTTTTCTGTTACTCTTGGTTACGGGGTCCAGACTGCTTTGACCCTCCATGCCCAGGTCCAGTTCAAGGCTCTCCCCTGGCCCCTGGTGCAAGGGGGAACTTGGGGAGGCAGGGTCACCCTGGATTTGCCGTCTCGGATCCCCAGTGGTTCCCCGTCCTCACGGGGCAGCTCTGGGAGGCAGGGGGAGGGAATTGACGTTTCCGGACAGGACAGCCCTGTCATCTGTCCTGTCCTGTCATCTATGTCCTATCCTGTCATCTATGGTGAGCCTGTGTCCTGCTACTTACTTGTGGCTGTCACTCCTGCTCCCTGACATGAACAGCCTCATCGGTGGTGGGGAGCTCAGTACCCCCTCCTTGGGGCTTCACCGCTGCATATGATCTCACGGCGGTGCCCTGAGACTGCATCTCCCCGCTGACCCCCAGGGTGGGCGGCATCGCACCTCTAGTAGTCACCCCCTTTCCCCCAGGCTGGGAAGCCCGAGTGCCCAGCCCCATCTCTAGGCTCAAGGGTACTGCTCGGCTGATCTGCCACACCTCTTGAGAACTAGGAATGCAGAGATCTAGTGTCTCCTCCACGCATCCCAGCGGGCACGGGGGATTGCTTCTCTTCCCTAATGCTGAAGTTCCAGAAGGTTCCCTCCCTGCCTCTCCTCCATTGAAAGAGTCGGAGAGACAGAGTGCTTCTCGTAAGTCCTAAGAGGTGGTGGGGGAGACACTAGACACACACAACACAGTTGGCATCCTTCTTCCAGCTTTGTACATGGAATATTTAGCACAGTTGGTGTCCTCCGAGGACATTCCCTGGAGAGTCCTCTCCTCCCCAACAGCACCGTGCTGCATGGGCAGGGAGGAGATGGCACTGGCAGCTTGGCTGCGTGTTGAGCCTGTGAGGCTGCGTGCATGAAGCTGTCCAGGAGAGGGTTACCTGAGCCCCCGCTGGGCCCCCACCATGCACCGCGGCCCCTTCCGGTTAGCGCTCCCTCCACCCTGTCCCGTGTTCTCCTTCACTGTGTCCGCCTCCCCAAGCAGCCGGAGCTTTGCAAGGTGAAGAATCATGTCTGATGTATCTACTTCTGCCTTCCCCACCATTTAGCAAAGGACTGCCTACCTTTAATAGGCCTTTGTTTATTGAGTGGACTTTGCTCACGGGGCTCAGTGCGAAAACTTGTCTCAGAAACATTTTATGTAGAATGAAGGTGAAGGTGACTTTCCATCGTTTTCTTTTTTTTTTTATTTGACAGAGAGAGAGATCACAAGTAGGCAGAGAGGCAGGCAGACAGAGGGGGAAACAGGCTCCCTGCTGAGCAGAGAGCCCGAGGCGGGGCTCGATCCCAGGACCCTGAGACCATGACCTGAGCCGAAGGCAGAGGCTTTAACCCACTGAGCCACCCAGGTGCCCCTCTTTTTTTTTTTTTTTAAGAAAACAAAACATATGTGTGTTTGATGGCAGGTGTTAAAGGAGAAAAAGGATCCTGGGGTCTTCCTGGCTCAAAAGGAGAAAAAGGCGACCAGGGGGCCCAGGGACCACCAGGTATGCCAACTGATTTTCTTGCCTTGGAGTTTTGTTCCCGAGAAATCCAACGGAGCCAGAAAGTAAGACACATTTTATTACCACCCTGACCACGAGCTCCATGGAGTTCTGGAGAGACCCAGTCATGGGCCACACGTACACGTGATGGAGCATTGTCAAGAGAGACCAGTTCCAGTCATTCATGCTTCTGCACAAAACGAGGCCCAAAGAGGGCCAGGGTCACGCCTAGGATCCCACAGTGTCGGGGTTGTGGGGCCCAGCCCACGAGTTGTTTCCGTCTCCAAGTCCAGTACCCACTCTGTGAGGTAAACCCATGTGGGGTCACTTCCACTCAGGAACAATGACAGTTGCCAACTTGGAGACTTTTATTTGTTTATTTTTAAAGATTGTTTATTTGGGAGAGAGAGAGAGAGCACGCTAGCAGGGGAAGGGATAGAGGGGGAACGTAAGCACGGAGCCCAATGCGAAGCTCCATCTCACAATCCTGAGATCATAACCTGAGCTAAAATCAAGAGTCAGACGCCCAACTGACTGAGCCATTCAGGTGCCCCCGGAGGCGTTTATTTTCGAATCTCTGAGGTTAGAGTTGTGAATTTTACACAGCCTTTCTTTTTCAGGCCCTCCAGTAGATGCGACTTACTTGAGATACTTTCTGAACAGCTTGAAGGTGAGTTTTTCTCTACCTGACATTTGGCCTGTGTTTGCAAGTGCTTGGGCTCACGTCATAGACTGCTGTTTCTTACCCTTCGTGAATGTTCTCTGCTTGCAGGGGGAGAATGGAGACCGGGGGATCAAAGGAGAAAACGGAGACTCTCACAGTGACTTCTCTGTGTCTGGGCCTCCAGGGCTGCCAGGAAGTCCTGGCTTGGTTGTGAGTAGTGGCTTCTCCGTGCATCTGTCTCAGTGAGCCCAGCCTTCCCTGAAGCTCCCCAGCGGGACCAGGCAGTCGGAGAGTCAAGGGTCTGTCACAGCGCTGCAAGCTAGAGGCGGGATTTGGGCATTGGCCTCTCTCCCTCGTATTTCTTTACTGATGGGGAGGTCGGCGGAGGCCCACGGAGGGAAGGGAGCCCGCTGCGGCCATATGCATTCGGGCAACTTCCGGGTTGCTCCCTACACTGCCTTATTCATGTCAATGGTGGCAAACTCGCTCAACCCAAGGAGTTCCTAATCGTGAACATATCAGATATTGAAGGCGGAATGGAAGGTGAGGGAGCTATTTTTAGAAGGGCTATTTGCTTCTTCTGAAATGTCATCAAAGGAGGAAACCCTAGATAGGCTTGGTCTTCTTAGGATGCCTGGTTTCTCCAGCTCACAAGAGAGAAATTCAGGTTATGCCTCCAGCGAGATAATGAGCAGATCATGACCCTCGGGAACCCGAAGGAAACTCCGGTCCCAGAGCTCACCGTGAGGGTGGACCCCGCAGAGCCAGCCACTTCCACATCTGCTTTGGCTTGGCTTTGACACCGAACAAGCGCCATCCCCTCTCTGTGCCTGAGTTTCCTAATCTGTGAGATGCGAAGCTGGGGCCCTTCTGACTCCAGGGCTCTCTGGAGTCAGACATGGTCACACTGCACGTGATGGCCGGGCCGCTGTTCTCTAGGTCTTATTGCACCCGAGCTGTGCCCGGCACGGAAGCTAGTTACTGACTTTTTACCGACCCTCTCCTGCAGAGAACAGCTGGGGCCCCTCGAGAGCGATGCTGCGCTCTCTCTTCTGTTACCGTGCTCTTGCCTTGACAGGGCCAGAAAGGGGAGACTGTCGTCGGGCCCCAGGGACCCCCGGGGGCTCCTGGCCTGCCTGGGCCTCCTGGCTATGGAAGACCTGGATCCCCTGGGCCACCAGGACCCCCAGGGCCACCAGGACCCCCAGCGATTCTTGGAGCAGGTTTGTACCGTGAATGGTGGTTGTTCACGCTGTCCCTACTGTCGTGCCCAGGGTCAGCTGCCTCAGCTGAGTGGCATGTCCAGGCCAGAATAGAGAACTATTTCCTGGACAGGGTTTGCTTTCTTCTCTCTTTTTTAAAATTGAGACATAATTTACAAGTCATAAAATTTGCCCATTCAAAGCCCACCGTTCAGTGGTGTTTAATATATTCACAAGGTCGCGCCGCCATCTCCTGTCTCTCATTCCAGGACGTTTTTGTCGTCCCCCAAAGACATCCTGCACCAATGAGCAGTCGTTCTTGCTGTCCTCCCCCCCAGACCTGGGCACACGAGGGTGTACTTGCTCTCTCTGCGGCTCGGCCTGCCCTGGACCTGTCCTATCCGGGGACTCACACCCCGCGTGGCCTGCCGTGTCTGGCTGCTTCCCCTCCGCATCATGTGCACACACGCACGCTCCTCCTCCCTTGCTCGGGCTGAGCACCCGTCCACAGCGGGGGCACGCTACCTTCTGTAGGGGTGCTCCTCGGCTGCTGCACATCCGGCTTGCGTCTGCTTCTCGGCTCTCGGGAATAGTGCTGCTGGGGACACTTGCAGATGCGTTCCTGGGTGGACGTATGTTTTCGAGTCTCCCGGGTGTGTGCTCCGCGCCGTGGCCTTGCTGGGTGGCAGAGACACGTGTTCACTCTGTTTCGCTCTTGGAGGACCTCCTGACCTGCTTTCCGAAGTGGCCGGCCTGTTTGTGCAGCCCCTCCAGCAGCGCGGGCCGGCCCCGGGGTCTGCTTGCTGTCACCCACACTTGTCATTCTTCTACTCGTCTTATTCCCAACGGTGGCCGTCCATGAACCATAGCTCACATAGCTCGTAGTGGTTTTCCTTTGCCTTCCACTAAAGTCTAATGGAATATCTTTTCATGTGTGGGTGGGGACTTTGTGACTGCTTTGTCAATGCCTGGCCCTGAGGGGACTCAAGGACCAGGGTCCATTGGACCCCTCTGTAAAAATCTCCCACCCCATAGCCACTCGCTCCCTCAAACAGCAAATGGGTGAAGTAGAGGAACGTCTCCCCTTACTGACCATTCACCAAGTGCCAGGCCCTCTGCCCGTCACTCTCCTACGTCATTTCATGGAATTCTCACAAAGCCCTTCAAGGAAAGTATTAACATCCCCATTTCACAGATGAGGAAAGTGAGACCCACGAATATTTCCAAGGTTGCACGCCTAATTAGGGGCACCGATGGGACGCAGACCCAGATCAGTGTGGCTCCGAAGCCCGTGTCCTGCCTCCCAGGTCCATGGTGGAAAAGCAGCAGTCGGAGCATGAGCATGTCACTTTTGTTGTTGGTGCCGGCATGAGCCATGTGTGATGGGAGGACCCCCGCAAAGGGCAGTGTCGGGGACATCAGGGAGAACCCTACACGTGGCTCTGGGACTGGGCTCTTGGGAATTTTTGGTGGCAAGTGGTAGAAATGTAACTCAGACTAGCTTAAGCACAAGGGAAGTTTACTGGATGTGAAGAAGGAGGTGAATCCCTGTTTGTGAGAGGGACTGGCCTACGGCGGAACCTCAGGCACGGCCGGCACCAGGGACGGGACCCCTACAGGGACTCTCTGGCCATCTCCTGTCTCCGCTTCTCTCTGCGGACTAGCTCCACGGTTCTTCACCACAGACCACATCCCCCACACGGTGGGAAATACGGTTACTGACAGCTCAGACTTTCCACAGTCACCTAGAAATCTTGGCCTTCTTTCTCGGTTTTAGTTTGAAAGGTCCTGGGGCGGAGAGGGCCCAGGGAAGAATTCTGACGAGCCTGGCCTGGCCTGGATGCCCACCCTTGGGCCAGTCACCCGTGGCCAGAAGGTGGGATCATGTGAGAACAGGACAGTGCCTTCTGGGAATCCACATGGTTGTAGGGGGACAGGGAAAGATCTCAGGAGAAAGAGAAAGTGAGGATCCTGGTCCCACGAAGAAAGAAATTTCTAGGCAGATAAAACCAGAGGAGCCAACATAACTTTGGGGAGTGAGCAGGAGAGGCAGGAGGAGGAAGGACATTACAGGACGCAGGGAATCTGTCGTTTGTAGCAGCTCTACGTGAGACGCTGCCCGGGGCTCCTCGCTCGACTGACTAAGGACTCCCGCTCCCCTAGTGCACACCATCCCCAGTTACAGAATGTTCTTTTATCAATTAGCCCACTTAATCTTCGCAACAACCCTGGGAGGGAGAGGAAATGGATATTATTATAAAACTCATTTCATGGATGAAGACACTGAGGCTCAGAGAGGTTAGGAAACTTGCTCAAGGTCACAAATAACTAGCAAAGGCTTGGCTGGAATCCAAACCCGAGTCCTCCAACCCTCTCTTCGCCAGACATTCGGCATCTGTGTAATGATTTTCAAGTCTTATGTCAGAACTGCAGACTTCTGCACACTGAACCTGAAAAATGTCGTAGAATAATTTCACTGGGAGTTGCCAAAACATCTTGAACTGCCAAGAGCTTTGCAGATTTTTGGGGGGCGTGGGGGATGGCGTTTGGAGAGATAGGAGGAGAGCACGGGCACGTGCATTCTCACCATAGCCCAGCGAAGAGGAAAGGCTGGTTTATATTTCACAGGTGAGGAAGCAGGGGCTCAGGGAGGTTGTGGTTTCCTCGAGACATTTTTGGAAACTCCACTCAGACGGACCTGTACAAACAACAGAAACAACGGGGATTTGGTCACTTACAAAACTGAAAAGTCCTGGTGTAGCTTCATGCAGGGCTACAGTCAAGAATCCCGGCTCTGTCCCCGACCTGTCAATGTGGCTGAGTCCCGGGCTGGGCCCACAGCCCCCCAGGTGCACCTGCAAGGCTCAGTGCTCTGCAGCGCTCTGAATGGGGCTGTGAGGGCTCCCCTCGGTGACCCGCCGACACCTGAGATATTTTGCAGAGAGGGGGCCTTTTTGTAACTCCTCTTTTCTGCTTTGTCTTAGCTGTGGCCCTTCCAGGCCCGCCCGGCCCTCCAGGACAGCCAGGGCTTCCCGGATCCAGAAACCTGGTCAGTATTATTACCAGTGTGCATTCTGCCTTCTGCTCTGGCTGGGTTTCCTTAGAATTTCAGCTCTGGGGTATAGGGGTTGGCCCACCCTTTAGGTAAGAATTAGGCCTCCATGGCCATAGAATTGGTGCAATTCCACGTACAGAGGGTATACGGTCTCTTTAGGTGATTTATCAAGTAAAAAGATAGAGAATACAAAATCATTTATGACTCTGGTTCCAACTTCCAATCCTTGGTTGACTAAGCTGTCACAAGAACCAATTCCATTACATCCAAAACCATAAGCATCAGAGTATCAGCAGATCACAGCAGGGCCTGTGCTGGTCGGATCTCCCCTGGGTCCTTCTGCCTCCTCACTCCTTCCCCGGGGATCTCTCTTGTGCATTCGTTACCCTGCACACCACGGGCACAGCGTGTAGCTAGCGCTCGGAGATGATCACCATGCCCAGGCAGAGGGACAGACTCCTCACGGGAATGTCAGGAGTCCTGGGAATGCTCTGGGATCTTGGCTGGATTTTAGCTGGAGAATGTGGCTGTCAAAGGAGAAAACCATCCAGCGGACGAAATGTTGATATGTAGTAACTTTGAGGCACGTCTAAGCTGTTTCGGTGCACAAAGTTGTGATTTTCAAGACTAGGTGAAAACTAACTTTTTATGCTCTCTGTTGAGATGAAAAATAAAGCCTCCCTTGGCCGATATTTCTTGGAGGGGTGATGGTCCTCAGTAGGTTTGGATAACTTTTGTGGCTGCTTCTGGAGTGCCCAACACGGACGGGTAATCTTTGGCCGTTTATCTTTGGCCGTTTTCTAGACCAAGAAATTACAGACCCCCACTGCCTCTCATGTATTTAATATCACAGCTTCCCAACTGGGCAAAAAAGATTCAAAACCTAGGTAGAATGGTTCACCGGCTTGGCATTTCTTATTCCAAATGAAAGCAAACTTGAAACTCTTGAAGGTCTAGCAGGAGTTAAACACATTTAACAACGTCACGGCCGCCGAGCTGTCACACAGACCCAAGTGGCAAATTGTACCCATGGTTTTGCTGATGCCAAGGCCCAAGAAAGACAACCCTGTGTACAGTTTCTAGCTGTCTTTGTGCTCCTGGAACATCATCTTCCTATTTTCCTTTATTCATTACAGTTCAGATTTGTGCTCCGAGCTAATTGGTGTTTTTGTTTCCTCGTTAAGAATGTCCTTTGGCTATTAATGAAGTTACATATGTCTCGAAGGCACAAAGAGCCTTTCACTGGCTGTCAGGGGATGGCCCCCGTTTGAATTCGCGACGGCCGGTTTTTCAAATCCTGCCACTGCTCTAGCGGTAACGGCACTGTTGGGAATGGAAAACTTTCTGACAGGTCACAGCATTTAGCACCATGGATGATATGCTGCAGAAAGCACATTTGGTCATTGAAGGGACCTTCATCTACCTGAGGGACAGCACGGAGTTCTTCATTCGGGTCCGAGATGGTTGGAAGAAATTACAGGTTAATTCCTATGCATTCTTTTAACAAGCTGCCTCCAAATACCCTCTAAAAATAATAATCTATCCCCTGGAAATGCCATTTTTCTGTTTTGAAACTAGACTGACACTCTCCGGTTGATGTTTCATTTTCAACATATTGTTTTCTTTAAGCTGGGAGAACTGATCCCCATTCCCGCCGACAGCCCGCCGCCCCCTGCGCTCTCCAGCAACGTGAGTAGTTGCCCTGCCTTACTTCTCACTCCTTCGGTTGTCAGCATCCATGAAGTGCCCCTCGGTGTCCAGAACCAAGCTCTCCAACCTCTGGCCAGCCAGCTCTGCACGGTTTAGTACCTGGCAGGAGCCCAGAATTTACCAAGTGCCAACAGAATGTTCTCGCAGGAGAGCTGAGAAAGGGACCCAGAGGCTGGACACCTGTTATTTCCATGTCGTAGCTGCACCCTCTTGGGCAATGAGGGCTTCCAACCCCTCTTGGCCTCAGTTTATTCCCTTGTGAAATCGTGGCTGGCACACGCGATCTAGAAGAACCCTTTACTTTTCGCACTCTGAGACTTCTTTGCTTGATAAGAACATCAGCAACTTCCATTGTCCATGTTTTTGGCCCTACAGCAACCCTTTGAGGCAGGCCTTGCCACCCCTGCTCTGCCTTGCAGGGAACTGAGGCTCTGAGTTGCCAAAGTGAACGAGTTGACGCTAAGACACGGCTCTTCTGCTTCCTCGGTTCCGTGTTCTCTATAAAAGATCAGAGAATATCCCCTCCCTTCCTGAGGATCCTGTCTTCATTGGGGGGGAGGGGAGCTGAATCTCCCAAGAGTGGCCCGAAGGCAATGACAGACTATGTAAAGCATCACAGTTGCACCTCGGTGGGCTCTGAAGATCAGACTGGATGCTTATGCAGGACTGTTTGTTTTCCTCTTTTATGTGACAGCCACATCCACCTCCGCTGATGCCGCCCTCGAGCGTCAGTTATGAGAGGCCCGCGGTAAGTACAGTTCACGCATTTCCCCCCGCAAGTGCTGCGTGTGCGTCCGCTGTGTGTG
>CM053615.1:50402935-50440446 GCA_028646535.1 Procyon lotor
GTAAGGGCAGCATTTTTCAAACTGTGGGCTGTGACCCACTAAGGAGTCGTGAAATCCATCTAGTGCATGTAGACCAGGAGTTTTAAAAACCAAGGAGATAGAATTGGGTGTTAGCTGGTCAAGAAGCTGGGACCGCGCAGTAACCACATGTATTCCCAGCAGCCAGCGAAGGGTAAATAGTGGTTTGTGGAAGTTCTGATACAGCGCTGTGGGGGTCCGGTGGGCGTGGGTCCTGGGTCACAGTGTTAAGTGTATTTCTTGCTGTGGATCACGTACAAAAAAGTGTTTGCTAGCCATTGCTCAAGAGGAAGTTTGCAAGGACCCTGGTTGTTTACTCACCTGCCACCTAGCCTCTCTTTCTCCACAGTGGGGTAGCCTTGTGGTCTGGGTGAGCTCTAGGAGTATCCATTGACCGATGTGAACCAAATGCTGAAATTGCAATCGGTTGCCACCGTGATTGGTTCATGGGTGGGCAGTAGTCCTAGGCCTAGACTGAGACATGTCTTAGTCTATGACCACAGTGAGGGGACACGTGACCCAATTAATCCAGGGATTCCGTCTCTTAGGAAATCTAACCAAATCCTTTGATGGGCCTGGAAACACGACAAATAAATGCTTCGGAGATGCCCTGTCTGGTCTGAAACACAAAAAGGCTATTCGCCGTTCGCCCCACCCCCATCGCAGGCCAGAACTTGGCAGGGAGGGAGGCGAGACCAAAAAAAGCAAATGAGACCCAGGGGGAGTTCCAAGCTACATCACTGATAACCTACTTATAAAAGCCATGGTTTCGCTGTCCTAAAGAGAGTGTGGTAGGTGACCACGGATCCCTCTTAAGCTCCAGGTCCCCCCAGGGAGGTGTTTACACGTTGGAAGAACCTGGGTGCTCAGGAGCTGAATTCCTGGGGAAACAGGGATTTGGGAAGTTATCCGCATGTCCGCGCCAGGGCAAGGCTGGGGGGCAAGTGGGGTTGCCCAGGAAGAGACGTGAATTGAGTCAAGTGAGAAGACCCGGGACAGACCCTAGGGAGCAGTAGTGCTTGGGGACGAGCACAAGAAAGTGGTAAGAGGGAAGACTGCCAGCACCGCTGCACCTGTCCCCGTGTACGGTGGGGGACAAACAGCGGCAGTTGTCCCGCCTGCCCGCTCTGGCCGCCTGCTAAGACCTGGTGTCCATTTGCCCATCAGAAGCCCAGGGCTTTCGCGATAGAGATCTGGGGAGTGGGAGAAGCCCAACTGGGTGGACGTCAGCATGGGGGGAGGGCCGGTCAGGAGGGAGGAAGAGGATGGGGTGGCATTGGCCACATTAGGTCGCTTAAACGTAATCTTTCTGGCACCATGACAAATTGCATTTTCTATAAAAATGTAAATGACTTTTGGTGTGTGTGCTTTGGAAAGCCAGACTGTTGTTTCCTCACTGAAACACGATGCAGGATCTGGGAGGTGGTCTGGAGATACTGAAGTTAGTTAATTGCATGCAGTTAATCAATACAGTTAACAATAAGTTAATTGTATGCAGCCATCTCCCTCACTTAACTGTGAGCTCCTAGAAGGTAAACAAGGGCTGGGCTGGAAAGAGGTGACCTATCTGTGTTTGAGAGGAAAAGAGGAACAGTGGCATGGAAAGACCTCTTGCTTTAGTCTGCCCTTCCCCTTACAACCCGGCCCGTGAGGGCTGGGAGACAGAAGGCCGAGCAGCCCGGAAGCCTGACTGCCTCCCCCCACAATGGCTTTTTGTTGGGACTGGAAGGAAGGAGACCATCTCAAGTAACATGAAGTCATCTATCTGTAAATGGAACTCTCGAGTAGGGTGAGGAACAGAACCTTCCAGAAACTGAAACAGAGATTCTATAAGCATGATGGTGTGCGGCATTTTCTTCTTTCATTTCCTTAAGCTTCGTGGTCGAATTCCTTTGGAAAGTACCTCGTTGTCTCCACTGTCTTACCAGAAATGAGGAAAGAGTTTGAGTTACCTTCTGAGGCCTGAAGGAGGAGTTGAGACCTATACTCTGGGGGCCAGAGTTGGTGATGCCGCCAAGGTGGGCGCCTACCTGAGCGGTGCTCATCCAATGCCCAGGCTCTCTGAAATCTCTCCTCAAAATGTGTCCTGCCCATTGCTCTTGACTCGGGTGAGATGCTCCCCAGAGCCTGGCTCCCACACTTGCGTGCTGCCTCTGCCAGCTCAACCTGGACATGGGAACGAGACAGAAGCCTAGCCATCTTCCCACTGGAGGCTGGGGCCCGGAGAGGGAGGCTGGGACTGCTCACCATCCAGCCGCCTGAGGGCAAGATTGGTACTAACAGAGCCGTGGTGTGTGGCCGTGGTCTGCTTCCCGGGGTCAGAGAGAAGATGGCCCAAGCCTCCTAGCCCGAAGCCCTAAATCACAGGGGCCAGGAAGCTGGCATTACTTTACGGTTTTCTGACAAGGTAAAGAGGGTGGTAAAGGCCAGAGACTGTGTCTCTGGGGAGACAGGGAAAGCAGTGGGGAGAGCTTAATGCACGTCTATGTCTTTGCAGATCAAGTAGTCAAAATTAAGCAAAGATTGACTACAGGATTCAGCAGACACACACAAAAATTCACATGCACCCAGGAGTCCACTTCTGTTTTCCGGTATCCATGGGGGCGTTTATAAAATTAATCAAAAATTAACGAATAAATAAAGTCCCCAAAGCGGAGAAAGTATCCAGAGGACAAGTTCTTTCTCCAGAGTGTGTTTAAAAGGAGACATCCATAACAAAAGTCTAAATGAAAACAAAACAATACAAAACACAAAACAAAACATTTTCTTAAAGCAACCCAAGCATTTGGGGAAACCAGCTTGACAGAGGCGAGTGGGATAGACAGCCTGTGAGCATATTTTTAATGTTTGAAAAGCAGCAGAGACAATGGCGGAAGCTGAATTTCTTTTGCACTGTATTGGCAATCTAGCTTTTGTTTGAATCCCCTCTGATACCTGTAACAGTTCCAACCGTGTTACGCTGCAGCAGAAAATTCGATGGTGATTTTTAAAAAGTCTGTGTAATAGGAGGTGAGGCTTTTCATTCCTGACAATTGGTAGACTGGCCCTCCCACGGAATAAACCTAAAAATGCCTGGGAAATTTATCTTCTGAAAAGCCTTTATCGGCTGGCAAGAAAGTAAGGAGATACTTGGGCCAAAATACTAAGTGAAAGAAGGAACTCATCGTGGTGACTGGAGCACGGGAGCCAGCGGGTGCTCTGAGGGCACTTACTGAACCTGATGAACTTGACTCTGATGTCTGGTCTCACAGAGTACAGGGAATCACAGAGCACAAAGATGGGGGGCCATCCAAGGACTCCAGACACCTCCTCCATAAAGATGAGATCCCAAAGGTCTATACTTCTAGTGAAAAGGTGAACCAGAAATAGCTATTAATCTCATCCGCCACCAACAAGTTGCAAGAACATGGGTGCTGAGCACAAAAAAAAAAAAAAAAAGGAAAATAATGTCATCACTGAGAATCTGGAAGCATAAGCTATCCCTTGTGCAGTCTGAAGCCCCACTCTATTTTACCTGTGTGTTCTAAACAATAAACACATTAAAAACCCCCAAAATTCAAGCCAATAATTTCTTTTCTTTCTTTTTTTTTTAAGATTTTATTCATTTATTTGACAGAGAGAGATCACAAGTAGGCAGAGAGGCAGGCAGAGAGGCAGGGGGAAGCAGGCTCCCTGCTGAGCAGAGAGCCCAATGCGGGGCTCAATCCCAGGATCCTGAGATCATGACCTGAGCTGAAGGCAGAGGCTTTAACCCACTGAGCCACCCAGATGCCCTAAGCCAATAATTTCTTAGAGTAGCCTGAGACTGCTAGTGGTACAGGTTGCAGGAACAAGTGTAAATACTCCTCAGAGGACCCAACTTTTACCTCAGACATTAAAGAATTTCTGCAACTAAAATCCCAAAGAAAATGCACCACTTTCAATAACAAGGAACAATATGAACACAGACATACTTACTGTAAATGAGAAACAACAGACACAAAATTAGACCCACAAGAGTTCAAATGCTGGAATTATCATATACAAATACAAATATGAAGTAACTATGATTGTGATTTTTTTTTAACATACCAATGCTTTAAATGCTTAAAAAAAAAAAAAAAAAAGACCAAATCGAAACCACACATTGGAAACGAGGAACAATAAAGGAAAACCAAGCAGATTTGGAAAAGATCCAAATACAGCCTCTACAAATGAAAAAAAAATTGAAATTAAAACTTAATGGAAACAAACACATGGAAGTTAACTGGCATGCTACTGAACAGTGAATGGGTCAACCAAGAAATCAAAGAAGAAATAAAAAAAATATATGGAGGGGCACCTGGGTGGCTCAGGGGGTTAAAGCCTCTGCCTTCGGCCCAGATCATGATCTCAGGGTCCTGGGATGGAGCCCCGCATCAGGTTCTCTGCTCAGCAGGGAGCCTGCTTCCCCCTCTCTTTCTGCCTGCCTCTCTGCCTGCTTGTGATCTCTCTGTCTCTGTTAAATAAATAAATAAAAATCTTTGAAAAAAATATATGGAGACAAATGAAAATGAAAAACAATGGTCCAAAATCTTTGGGATTCAGCAAAAGCTATTTTAAGAAGGAAGTTTATAGCAATACAGGACTACCTCAAGAAGCAAGAAAAATCTCAAATAAACAACCTAACCTTACATCTAAAGGATCTAGAAAAAGCAGAAAAAACAAAATCCAAAGCCAGTACATGGACGGAAATAATAAAGATTAGAACAGAAATAAATGAAATAGAAGTCTAAAAAACAATAAAACAAATCAGTGAAACCAGGAGCTGGCCCTTTGAAAAGATCAACAAAATTGATAAACTTTTAGTCAGATTCATTGAGAGAGTGAGAGAGGACTCAAATAAAACTCAAAAATGAAAGAGAAGAAATAACAATTACAATGTATAATTGTATAATCAATTACAAAATATAATTATAAGAGAATATTAGGAAAAATTGTATACCAAAAAAATTAGACAACCTAGAAGAAATGAATAAATTCCTAGAAATATATAACCTTCCAAAACTGAATCAGGAATAAATAGAACATTTGAACAGACCAATTATTAGCAATTAAATTTATCAGTAATCAAAAAACTCCCAATAAACAAAAGCCCAGGACTAGAGAGCTTCACAAGTGAATTCTACCAAACATTTAAAGAAAAGCTAATTCCTATTCTTCTCAAACCATTCCAAAATATAGAAGAGGAAAGAAAGCTTCCAAATTCATTCTATGAGACCAGCATCACCCTGATACAAAAACCAGATAAACACACACACACACACACACACACACACACACGAACTGCAGGCCAATATCTCTGATGAACATAGATGCAAAAATCCTTAACAAAATATTACCAGACTAAATCCAGCAGTACATTAAAAAAAAACGTTCACCACGATCAAGTGGGATCTATTTCTGGGATGCAAGGGTGGTTCAATATTCACAAATCAATCAACTTGATACACTACATCAATAAGAGAAAGGATAATAATCAAATGATCATTTCAATAGATACAGAAAAAAAGACTTGACAAACTATAACATCCATTCATGATAAAAACCCTCAACAAAGTAGATCTAGAAGGAATGTACTTCAACATAATAGAGACCATATATCAGGAAGCCACAAGATAACATCATACTCAATGGTGAAAAATTGAGCGTTTTTCTCTTAAGGTTAGGAACAGGACAAGATGTCTACTCTCACCACTTTTATTCGCAGTATTGAAAGTCCTAGCTACAGCAATCGGACAAGAAAAATAAATAAAATATATTCGATTTGGCAAAGAAGAAGTAAAACTTTAATGCACATGACATGATATTATATACAGGAAACCATAAAGACTCTACCAAAAAGCTATTAGAACTGATAAATAAATTCAGTAAAGAGGCAAGATACAAAATCAATATACAGAAATCCATTGCATTTCTATACACTAATAATGAAGTAGCAAAAAGAGGAACTAAGAAAACAATCCTATTTATAATTGCACTAAAAATAATGAGATAGCCAGGAATAAACTTAACCAAGGAGGTGAAATACCTGAAAACTATAAAACATTGGTGAAAGAGACTGGAGACAACACAAATAAATGGAAATATATTCCATGCTCATGGACTGGGAGAACAAATATTGTTAAAATGTCTATACTCTCCATAGCAATCTACACATTTAATGCAATCCCTATCAAAATACCTCTAGCACTTTACACAGAACTAGAACAAATAATTCCAAATTTTGTATGGAACTACAAAAGGCCCTGAATAGCCAAAGCATCTTTAAAAAGAACAAAACTGTTTAAAAAATAAAATAAAATAATAAAAAAGAACAAAATGGGAGGTATCATAATCCCAAGTATCAAGATATACTACAAAGTTGTAATAATCAAAACAATATGGTACTGGAGCAGGAAGAGACACATAGATCAATAGAACAGAATAGAGAGCTTAGAAATAAACCCATGAGTATATGGATAATTAATCTTAAACAAGGAAAGCAAGAATATGCAATGGGGAAAAGACAGGCTGTTCATCAAATGGTGTTGGAGAAAATGGACAGCCACATGCAAAAGAATGAAACTGGACCACTTTCTCATACCATGCGCAAAAATAAACTTAAAATGGACTAAAGACCTAACCTGAAAATAGAAAAATCCAGAAGAGAGCACAGGGAGTAATTTCTCTAACATCAGCTGTAGCAACATTTTTCCAGCTATATCTCCTGAGATAGGGGAAACAAAAGCAAAAATAAACTACCGGGAATACATCAAAGCAAAGAGCCTCTGCACAGCAAAGGAAACAATCAACTAAACTAGAAAAAAACTTACAGAATGGGAGAAGATATTTGCAAATCACATATAGGATAAAGAGTTAGTATCCAATATATCTGAGAACATATACAACTCAACACCCTGATAAATAATCCAACTAAAAATGGGCAGAAGACATGAACAGACATTTCTCCAAACAAGACAACCAGATGGCCAACAGGCATATGAAAAAGATGCTCAACATCACTCATCATCAGGGAAGTGCAAATGAAAACCACCATGAGATATCACCTCATACTTATCAGAAAGGCTAAAATCAACAATACAAGAAAACAACAGGTGTTGTCAAGGATGTGGAGAAAAAGGAACCCTCATGCACTGTTGGTGGGAATGCAAATTGGTGCAGTCACTGTGGAAAATAGTAGAGAGGTTCCTCAAAAATTTTAAAGTAGAACTCCTCTATGACCTAGTAATTGTATTACTGGGTATTTAGCCCCCAAAATACAAAAACACTAATTCAAAGGGATACATGCACCCCATATTTATTGCAGCATTATTTATAATAGCCAAATTATGCAAGCAGCCCAAGTGTCCACTGATAAGTGAATGGATAAAGAAGACGTGGATGTGTGTGTGTGTGTGCATGCATGTGCGTGTGTGTAATGGAATATTACTCAGTCATAAAAAGAATGAAATATTGCCATTTGTAACAACATGGACGGAGCTAAAGAGTATAATGCTAAATAAAATAAGTCAGAGAAAGACAAGTACCATATGGTTTCACTCCCATGTGGAATTTAATAAACAAAACAATGAACAAAGAGAAAAGAGAGAAAAACAAACCAAGAAACAGGCTCTTAACCATAGAGAACAAACTAGTCACCAGAGGGGAGGTGTGTGGGGGGATGGGTGAAATAGGTGAAGGGGATTAAGAGGACGCTTATCGTGATGAGCACTGAGTAACGTAGAGAATTGTTGCATCACCGTATTGCACAACTGAAACTAATATAACACTGTATGTTAACTACATTAGAATTAAAATTTAAAAATTTTAGGAAACTTAATGGAAACAATAATTAGAAAATGAAATTTAAAATGAATTCCATTTACTGTAATATAAAAATTTAGCTAGAGGTAAATTTAGCAACTGTTATGAATGACTTCTACCAATAAAAACTGTAAAACATCGTTGAAAGAAATTAAAGACCTGAATAGATGGAGAAAGATACCATGCTTTTAAATTAGAAAAATCAATATCATAACGATGTCAGTTCTCCCAAAATTGATTTATAGATTCAAGGTGATTCCCAATAAAAATTCTAGCAGCCGTTTTTTTTTGTAGATATTGACAAATTATCATTGTAATTTACTTCTTACAACAGGCAGAACAATGTTGAAGAAGAAGAACAAAATTGGGAGGCAAACTACATGATTTTAAAACTTACCATAAAGCACAGTAATCAAGACAGTGACACTGGCATTAAGATAGACAATGAGACCAACGTAAAAGAAAAGAGAGTCCAGAAATAAGCCTGCAAACATGCAGTCAAATAATTTTTTAAAAGATACCAATGTAGTTTCAAAGGGAAAGAAAAGTTTTCAGCAAATCATACTGGATCAACCCAATGTCAGTACAGAAAAAATTAAACCTTGACTCGTAGCTCACATCTTATACAAGAGTTAATTCGAGGTGGCTTAAAGACTTAAATGTAAACACTGAAAGTTTAAGGCAACTGGAAGAACACATAGAAGACTATCTCTGGGGTTGAGGGTAGGCAATTTTTTCTAGACAGAACACAAAAAGAACTAATTGTAAAGAAAAACAATGAAAACCACTACTCTTTAAAAAATAGCATTAATAACATAACAGAACAAAAACATTCACCATACACACATTTGGCAACGGACTCTTATCCAGATAGTACAGGTAACTCTTATAAATCATTAATATGAGACTGGAGCAAGAGGCCTGGACAGGCACTTCACAGAGGATGATATGCAAATAAATAGCAAACACAGATGCTCAGCATTTCCTCTGATTTGAGGAGATCGAGATGGGTACTCAGGGAGCCCGCAGCTGCTAGAATGTTCAGGGAGGAGTTCTGGAGAGGAAGGAGTTCTGCAGAAAGCTTGAGAAGTCCACATCGGAGTCCTCTGGACTCTTTGGCTGAACACTGATCTGTGCATGGAGAGAGTGAACCCCCCATAAGGCTGGCAAGAACAACTTGGGAGGCAAGAAAAAATACTGAGAAGCTATAAAACAGATTCTCAGAGTTCAGACCAGCTCAGGAATCATTTAAGTCCTCTCCAGCCAGAGTAGAGAGATCTTGTGGACCACAGAGAGTATTTCACAGAGATCCCAGAAAGAACATATCTTATAAGTGATAAAGAATTAGTCTTAGAATAATGGTTATTTTGGACTTGTCCCAAAGGAGTTTTAAAATAAGCCTCAAGAGGACGAAACTAATCTTCAAGTAACTTTACTCACTGTCAGAAAAAGTTCAGGACTCTTCAGGAAAATAAAGCATTCCGTACCCCAAAATTTACAATGTCTGGCATCCAATAAAAAGTCACTAGACATAAGAAGCAGCAGGAAAATGTGAACCTAAAATATCAGTAAACAGAAACAGGCCCAGAAATGACAGAGTAGATGGAATTATCCCATGAGTACATTAAAACAGCTATTATAAATATGCTTCATATGTTTAGGGATATAAAGAAAAATGTAGACATAACGAGAGAAGGAATGAAGATTCTTAAAAGAACCAAATGAAACTTCTAGAGATGAAAAATTCAATAAAATAAAAGCAGCCAGATACAGAGCAACAGGACTCTCTTTCACTGCTAGTGGGAATGCAAAATGGTACAGCCGCTTTGGAAGCTAGCTTGGCAGTTTCTTACAAAGCTAAACATACTCTTATCATATGATCCAGCAATCATGCTCCTTGGTATTTACCCAAATGAGTTGAAAACTTATGTCCACACAAAAACCTGCACAGGGATGTTTATAGCATTTCATCCATAATTGCCCAAACTTGGAAGCAACCAGGATATCCTTCAGGGGGTGAATGGATAAATAAACTCTAGTAAATCTATATAATGGAATATTATTCAGCGTTAAAAACAAATGAACCATCAAGCCACGGAAAGATAGGGAGGAAACTTAAATGCATATTACTAAGTGAAAGAAGCCAATCTTAAAAGGCTACGGTATGATTTTGATTATGTGACATTCTGGAAAAGGCAAAATTATGGTGACAGCAAAAAAATTGGTGGGTGCCAAGGGTGAGGAGGAGGTAGGGGGGAGGAGGCTGGGCACAGAGGATTTTTAAGGCAGTGAAATCACTGTGCATGGTACTGGAGTGGTAGATACGTGTCATTAAACATTCGTTAAAACCCACAGAATATACAACACAAAGAGCGAAGCCTAAAGCAAGTTACGGACTTTAGGTAATAATGATGTGTCAGTGCAGGGTTCATTGATAATAACAAATGTACCACTCTGATGGGGGATATTTACAGTGGGGGAGGCTGGGCCTGCGTAGGACAGGGAATATATGGGAACTCTATGTAATTTATGCTCAATTTTGCTGTGAAACTAAAAAATAATTTTTTTCATTATTTATAACATTTACAAACATTTTTATTTATAAAAAAATAAAGTCTTTAAAAAAAAGTAGACAGAAAAGACCGATTACCTACGAAGGGGACACGGACTAATACTTGATTTCACGTGAACTACAATGGAAGCCGGAGACAGTGAAATGATAGCTTCAGTTGTTCAGAAAAAACAATCGCCAATCTACAATTCTGTGCCCAGTGAAAAAAAACACTGTCCCAAAATAAGGATAACTGTAGTCATCTCTATCAAGCAAAAACTAAAATTGTTTGCTACCAAGTCAGCTCTCTCTAAAGGGAATTGGAAAGGATATACTTCAGGTGGAATTAAAGTGACTTGAGATGGAAAGTCTAGGGATAAATTAAAAAAAAGTGAAGATCAGAAAAAGTAGTAGAAAGTGTTTGCAGAAATGGCCACACTTACGTCTCTCTTGATATCTACACCCTTTTGCAATGTGATTTTGCAGTTCCTTTTATCAAGAGGTGGAATCTCTTTCTCCACCTTTTGAATTTGGGTTTGGCCTAATTCATTCCCAAACCAATGGGAATGTGGCAGAAATGATGTGCCAGTTGTAAACCGCCTTTCATTATCTTGGATCCCGGAACTGTCATGTTAGCAATCGCAGGCGAGCCTGTTAGAGGGTGAAAAACCACATAAAGGAGCTGAGCTAGACCATTATAGATCCGTTCAGCTCCCAGACGGCCTGCCACCCGATAGCAGACTCATATGTGTGCTCAGCTGAGATCCACTTAAATTGGCCTAGACCAAGAGAAAGAGTCCAGCCAAACCACAGTCTCATGAGAAATGATACATGGTTATTATTCTAAGCCACTAAATTTTGAGTTGATTTGTTAGTTAGGAGCCTAGAGGTTAGCAATAGATAATAATGGTATAAATCAATACTAGCTTGTAAGTTAAAAAAATAAGACAGAAACAAAATATACAATAGATAGCATTGACCAGAATTAAAGGGTTTTAAGGTTAAAAAAGGAGATGTTTAGGGGTGCCTGGGTGGTTTGGTGGGTTAAAGCCTCTGCCTTCGGCTCAGGTTATGATCCCAGGCTGCTGGGATCAAGTCTTGCATCGGGCTTTCTGCTCAGCAGGGAGCCTGCTTCCCCTTCTCTCTCTGACTGCCTCTCTGCCTACTTGTGATCTCTCTGTGTCAAATGAATGAATAAAATCTTTAAAAAAAAAAAAGGAGATGTTTATTTTTCTCATATAATATGAATATCAGGTAAGCATTTAGAGCTGGTAGAGTTGCTCAAGGAATTTATCAAGGATCCAGACTCTCTCCACTTCTAGTTATCTACTTTATCCATTCCTAGTTTCCCTCTATTATTCCTAGTTATGGCTACCATCCTTATGCTCACAAAATGGCTGCTGTATTTCCAGGCATTGCAACTTTGTTCCAGAAGGAAAGAAATGAATGTGATGAGTCTTTATAGGGAAAACAGTATCTTCCTGACAAGCTTTACCTGGAAGATTTCTTATATTTCACTGGCTAGAACTCTGTCATGTGGTCATATCTAGGTGCAGATGCCTGGGAAATAAAGATTTGTATTAGGTGAACAGCTTTCCAAAAAAATGAGGATTCTGTTCATAAAGTGAATGTAGGAATGAATATAGTTTAGGCAACTAACCATCTCTGCTCTCCATTTGGGAGAAAACATTTTACCTGAGGAAATGATCTAAAAGGAAAAGCAAACAATGTACTTGGCATGAAGACTGAGAGGTAGCATTGTGCAGAGGACAAGGCTCTTAGTCCTGGCTCTGAAGCTATCTTGCTGGGGGCTGGTCCTCAGTTTCTTCCCCATCAAATCAAGACAGAGTAAACAAGCCTTTTTCAGAGCCTAAAGAGGCTGTGAAGGGAATTCATATTTATGACAGATTCTTCATGTGTAACAGCTCATTTAGACCTTACAACAAATATATGAGTCAGTGTCATTATCCCATTTCACACTGGGGGACCTGAAATCTCGGAGAAATCAAGTAGCGTGCACAGATCCTACATCTAGTAAGTGGTAGAGCCAGAATTCCAGCTAGGCCTCCAAAACCAGAGGCTTCTTTCCACTGCCCTCCCTTTCTCGAAAGGTGAAATAAGTACATGCATTTTTATTTAGTGAATTTCAAGATAACACTTTCTAAACCAGTGTCTTTCGATGTGTGGCCTGGTGACACCCGCAGCAGAATCACCCAGGGTCTCCGTCCCACACGCAGAGTCCTGGGTTCGTGCAGACGAACTATCTCGATAGAGATATCTATCTCTATCTCTAGACAAACTATCTGCATTTTTAAAAAGTTCTCCAGTTAATTTGGACACATTTTAAAGTTTGAGAACCATAATTTTAAACTTATAACTTATTGTTCCATTCCAATGTAGTTTCATTTGTGGATCCATGGCTCATGGAAATTTCTTCCTAATATCGGGAAAATAAAATTTAAAAATAGTCTGTTTCTTCTTCCTGTTCTCCAGTGTTCTAACAAAGACACTCAATTCCATGGAAAATGTTAAGGACCTGGAAGTGTGTCATAGAAGATAACCTAGCACTGATTAACCAAGGCTCTGTAAAGCAAAGGCACAGGTTAACAGAACATGAATACTGATTAGAATCAAACAGAGCCCGAAGGGACTGGGCAAAGGAAATGGCATTGACTAAATATTTACTATGTTCTTTAAAAAAAAAAAGTATTTACTATGTTCTAGACGCTGTTCCAGACACATTACATCATCTGAGGGGCCCAAGACATGTGATTCAATCCCTTTTATTTATAAATGGGGTAAGCACAATATTTCATCTTAGAGATGAAGAATCTAATAAGAGAATCTGATGAGGGAAGGACACCTCACTTGTCTGAGGTGACTCATTCATTCATTCATTCATACAATAACTATCTCCTGGGCTTTCATGGAAGACACTGAGAACAGAGCAGTGGAAAAACAAGTCTACAGACCTCATGAGGATCCTGAGGTCTCCTGAGGTCCTACAGACCTCAGTATCCTGAGCCCGGGAATTATCCCCCACATCTCTTCCTCTGAAAAAACCCACACTGAGAGTGCAGATTGGGGCTGGAACCAGCCAGAAGCAGTCTTTGCCTGCGTGGTCGGCCAGTGGCAGGGAACCCGAGGAGAGCTTGTTGCTGATGGCCTCCAGCAGCCAACAGAGCCCCAGAGAGCACGCTATGCCCTGTTTTTGTAGTAGCTGCACCCCTAGGCAGGCAGTTCCGTGTACAACCACCCCCCTTACCTGTCCAGGGAAGAGCAGATGAAGTGTCTGGAGGAAGGGCCTAGAAGTAGAACTTGAAAGAGGGGGAAGGGATCCCCCAAACCTTGTATCTTCTCACTGACCTTTGGAAGTAGATATTATTTCCATTTTACAGATGCAGGTATGGAGGCTGCGAGTTAACAAATGTTCAATTCAACAAATTGAATGAAATAACATTCAAAATGTTATTTGAACATTTGACCTGTTCAAATAAAGGTTAACGGACTTGTTCAAATAAAGGTCCCACCCAGGAGGGGATAGGGCAGGTCTCAGACCCCAGCTCCAGCATGCCACCCCGTCCTTTTATGGCTTGGGGAAGGAAGTCTTCGCAGGCAGGTCAAGTGCTCACGGAGCAGCGCTAAAGTGATTTACAGATCGATGCTGGAGGGTGATTCTGATTCCTGCTACCAAGGTTTACTTAATTCCAAGCGCAAATCACACAGAAAATAAAATTTTCTCCTTAAAAGGTTCTGTGGAAAAATGTTCTCTGTTCTATGTAACAGCCTCCTCGGCTGTGTTTGTGTCTGAAAAGAGGACTAGTCTGACAGGAAGAATTACAAATCTGGAGCTCATTTTGGTGTCCCAGAGGGAAGGTGGGTGGAGCGTCTCACAATAAATTAGGAATTCAGAATGAAAACGTAGCCGAGTTTATTTGGGTTTCTAGTGACACCTCGGAATTATTGTGCAGGCGTGTCAGAGGCAAGTCAAAGTATTGACTGCTCCCCCTCCGCCAAAGGAGGAGTGCTGAGAGCTAAGAAGAGCATTCCTACTCCTTTGGGGGTGGGGATGGGGACCTTCCCTTTCCCACCCGGATTAGGAAGAGGTCAGAAGGAAGGTTTGTGCTTTGGAGCCCCGTTCTGGGTCTGCTCTTTGTTTCGGAGGGAGAGAGGCTATTTGGGGGGCGTGCCGGAGCTCAGGATCTGAATGAAGTCTGAAGCCAGGATTTCAGGACTTTCAGGGCCTGGAATTCGGTTGGGGTTAGACACTAACGGCGGGAGGAAACAAGACTGAGTCGTATACGGAAGGCACTGAGGAAAGATTTGGGGGGGATGTTGAAAGTTGAGGCGTGGATCTGGGAAGTGGAAGTTGAAGCCTGCTTGACGATACCGCGGACCTGAGTGAATTTGTTGGGGATTGGTGATGCAGGGCTGTGAATGGGGTTCGGGTGGGATTGGGGTCAGCACTAGATCTTAGGTGCTTGGAGAAGGCTACAAGAAAAGAGCGTAGAGGGATCGCAGCCTTTTTCCGCAAGCCACTCACACCCAGACACACCCCTCGCGTAACCCTAGCGGTCCGGGGCCGGAGGCTAGGCCAGGCCGGGGCGCTTTGACCCTGCAGCTCGCCGGCCTCCTACTAGCCGGGAGCGGCTCTGGCTGGGGCAGGGGTCTGGCAGCACGGCCCCCGAGGAGTCTGGGGGCGTGGCCCGAGGCCAGAGCCCGCGGCTGCGGATTGGCTGTCCAGCGGGCCTGTAGGCGGGGCTCCGGGCTGGGTCCCGCTCGGCCGCTCGCAGACGGCCGGGAGGCGGGGCCGGCGGGAGCCCGGCAGCCAATGGACGTTCAGCCCCCGAGCAGTTACAAAGGGCCGGAGCGAGGCCGCCGCGGCGGCGGGAGGTGGGGCGAGGCAAGGCTTGCTGAGGCGAGGCGGCGGCCGGGCCGGACCGGGCCACAGGCAGTGGCGGCGGGACCATGGAGGCGGCGGCCGCTGCTCCGCGTCCCCGGCTGCTCCTCCTCGTGCTGGCGGCGGCGGCGGCGGCGACGCTGCTCCCGGGGACGACGGGTGAGCGGCGGCGCGGCGGGGCTGGCGGGCGGCTGCGGGGCGCGCGGGCCGGGCCCGGCCTCTGGCTCGCTCCCTCTCTTTCTCAAACATGGCGCGGGGCCGGGGGCGCAGGTGGCGGCGCCGGGCCGGGGCCGGGCTGGCCTGGTCTGGCCTGGCGGCCGCCACGCAAACCACGGGCAGGGAGCGCGGGCGGGGCGGGGCGGGGGCGTGTGTCTGAGCGCCGGCCGCGGGTGGCGGCCCCTGCTCCCGGCTCCCCGGGGAGGAGGTGGCGTCGGGTGGAGCGGTCCGAGGACTGGGCTGCCTTCTGGGGAGCGAGGGGGCGCGGACCGAGGCCCGGGGGGTGTGCGGCTGGCCGGGCCTGGCGGAGCCGGGGCTCAGTGTGGCGTTGTCTGGGCACCCCCCACCCGCTCCCGGAACGGGAGGGTGGCCGCGGCTCCCGGGGCCCCGGGCGGGGTTGGGGTCGACGGAGGCTTCCCGGGCGGGGTAGGAACTCTGAGCCTGCCGGGCGGTGGGAGGGGGCGACGTGTGGTGGAGACCCTCGGGTTACAGGGCCGCCCTGGCTGTGGTCTCCGGTCCGACCCCGCCGAGAGGGGCTGCTTCTCCAGCCAGGGGTGGCTTTGGAAGGGGAGCCGCGAAGCTTTGTGTGAGAAGAAGGAGGCACGAAGATGTGCGGAGCGTTTCTTCTTTCGGGCGTCTGGGAAGTGTTGAAGTGAATCCAGTAACCAGAAGGCTACAGATTGTTTTCGTAGTAGAAACTTGAACGTTTGCTCACTCTGCGGGGTTTGGAATGTTTGAATGGAAATGACTCTGTGAATTGATCAAACGCTTTTATTTCCTCGAAGGAATATGGCTAGTGTTCCTTTTCTTGAGTGACAGTGGTTTGAATCAGTAGCCTCTGTGTGTTGGTTTTCAAGGGAGAATGTTTGCTCCGTTTTCCAGATCCACTTCCTGATCCACTAAATCAGGATGGGGTACATGGTCATAACCAATCTCCCTGGAAAGAACAGTGAAAAACTTTGTTAACATCCAGACTGGAATTCTAGAAACCGAACTATAGATCCTTAGTGTTAGAAACTAAATTACAGTGAAAGTACATATCTGTCTGTAAAATTGAATACCAAATGTTTTAAAAAACAAAAACTCAAGAATGAGAGTGCCCATAGCTGTCTGTTAAAAGCTTACTATGATGTAGATGCATAAAGTACACCAGAGTACATTATCTAATGCTTTGGATGAAACCCTCAGAGTTAGTGGCATTTGCCCCATTTATAGATGAGAAGACTGAGTTTGGAACAGGTTAAGTACTCGATTACTAGGAACTGGAGTTAGGATTTGTACCCAGAGTTGAATGTTTCCAAAACCTACATGCTTTTATATATATTTTATTTAAAAAATATATATATAAAATATATAGTATATAAATATAAATAAACAAACAAACAAACAAACCAATGTGTACATACACACACACGTGTCTGGCACAACCCATATTTCTATTCAGTCCACTAATGAGCAATTGGTCTTTATTACTCATTTTTTAATTTTACCCTCACAGTATGAAAATCAGGTTGGCTTTCTTCTGACTCCTAGCACACTCCTGGAGTCTCTTCTTATTGGGCGTACATTAGAGGAAACTGTGGATATTTGGCACTGGCCTAAGGAGTGAGGGCAAGGTAAATATGTGGACAGGTGGGAGAATCAATAGTTATATATCAAGCAAAAGGAATGTTTCTGCACCACTCTTAACTCCAATAGCATAGTTCACTCTTTTCCACTTAGCCTGGCACACTAAGTGTTCATGTATTCAATTAATGGTATTAGACTTAATTGATATAAGGAACATTGCTCAGTCCATGTTTGGGAGAAGCTTGCAGACTACACGGGCATGTATATGATACAAAGCTGGTCCAGGTAAATAATAATTCCGTCTAGACTACCTCCGCTGGTCCGCCTACGCTTGTTATGTTGATGTTGATCTTTCATACATTCTGAAGAAGCTCAAATGCACTTTTAAATTTATAATTTGGCTTCCTTTTTAAGATCTTACAGTTGTTCCTTATTGTCTGGTTATCAGTTTTGTATTTCTCTGCCCAAATTCTCCTCTTTCTAACATTGATTTCTCCAGGGAAATTGGTTCCCTGTCCCTAGTACATAGATTAATACTGTGCTAGTATGTCTACATATATATATCCCATGTGAGAATCTGGTTTCCTCTCTGCCATCATGTGAGTTTTTTCTTTGAAAACATACCTAGAAACCAACTCTTCTTTATATCAATGCCTCTTGAATGTCTCTTTCTTTGTATGCAGCCATCAGTTTAGTCCTGCCTGTTACCCTTGAATCTAGTTGTTTTACAGTTTCTCTCATCTAGACTTTTCTTTAGGCTACTGCCACGCTAATCTTCCTCAGCCATCCTCACAAAGGGTGTGCAAGATTTTCCATTTGTATTCAGCACTTAGAGCAGCACTTGTGGCTTATGATTAGAGCCATCTCTGAGTATTCAACCGAAGATCTCACTTCTTGCTACTACTTTAAGCTCTCAATTCCAACAATTTCTGTTTTTCCACTGACTCTTGATTTTTTTTTTTTTTAGCCTTTTAACTACATTCTTGATTTTGCCCCTTTTGGGAGTTTGCTGAGAGAAGTTCTCAATTCTTGCTTCACATACTGGTTTAGTTCCTGAATTCTTTATTTCCCCGAACTGTAGAGAACTTAGGGTTACAGTTTGTGTTGTTTATTTCTACCATCTTGTGCTGTTGTTTATCTATATTTGTGAAGGTGTTATAGGTGCCCAGAAGGCAAAGGTATGTCTTTTCTATCCTTTACACTCTCAGAGCCTAGCACTGTGTTTTATATTCTGTTCCACCTATACGCTTGTTGATTAAATGAACTCCATTTGACTGAGCATCCCTTTAGTATTTATACTGTTTTATATAAGTACAGTTTATGCAATATTAATTGACGATTCTGTGTATATAATATAAGAAAATTATGTAATGTGATGAAAGAGCATTTGGTTATTAGATTTGATTATTAGTCCCAACTTCACCCCTAGTTACACAGAAAATCTAAATAGTACCTACTTTTCCTAATTCATGAGAATTTGAAGACCATATGAGAGTTGTATTGGAGTTTGAGGTTGCTATTTTGTATTGATAGTAATAGGTAGGGCTGATGTTCAAGCAGAAGTTGCCACTGGGACGTATGTGTTTTGATTGATCAGACATCCTTTCTGATTGGTTGGTAACATTGTGGAACCAGTTGTTAAATATTTTTAATATCACCCCTACAGAAAGGCATCAGTAGTCAAAGAGGGAAATGAATAATATAGGCTGATGAGATTGGGGGAGATTTTCTGGACCCTTTAGGATTTAAACTGACTTTGAAAAGTACCTTGAATTCAAGTGGGCTGAGAGGGAGATTTGATGAGTAGAAAGCTGTCCCGAGGCCTACTTCAGGGCAGAACCAAAACTTTTATTGACACTGGCTGGCAAGCTCCTGT
Source organism: Procyon lotor (assembly GCA_028646535.1). Lineage (NCBI taxonomy): Eukaryota > Metazoa > Chordata > Mammalia > Carnivora > Procyonidae > Procyon > Procyon lotor. The sequence continues at coordinate 50,421,890 of CM053615.1, forward strand.
TTAGAGTTGAGTTCCTTATTCTGTTCCAAATACTGTGGTGTTTGGATGTATTAAACACTATTTCTTGCCCCCAGTTCTGAAAACTCTATACTATGTGACTGGAAGCAAAATAAAAAGGTAATCTAAGTGGGATGAATAAGGGAAAATAATACTATGGGCTGCCCACCAAGGGTAGGCATCTGATTGGTGAAAATTTTAAGTCACTTTAGTTACAAAGGAAGAAAGTAACATCAGAGGCTAGGTGAATTTCTCCGCGTTCAGCGTCAGGCAGAACTAAGACAAGAATTTAGATTATCTGATTTTAAATCTGTGCTCTTTAAGATATGAAGGACTTGGGGGGGGGGGCAGGGTTAATGGAGTGACTTACCTAAGTGAAGTTATCTTGAATTTCACAGAACTTATGAAAAGTGACTTCTCATGGACTGTGGGTAGGGAGGGGTGGTGGTGGTGGTGGTTAAAAAGTCCCCAAGAGAAGGTCAATATCTTTTTTATATATATTTTTTAAGATTTTTAAATTTTTTATTTATTTGACAGAGACAGAGACCACAAGTAGGCAGAGAGGCGGGCAGAGAAAGGGAGGGAAGCAGGCTCCCAGCTGAGCAGAGAGCCCAATGCGGGGCTCAATCCCAGGACCCTGAGATCATGACCTGAGCCGAAGGCAGAGGCTTTAACCCACTGAGCCACCCAGGTGCCCTCTTTTTTATATTGTTGATAAAAAGACCTGATGTAGGGACGCCCCTCTTTTTTATATTGTTGATAAAAAGACCTGATGTAGGGGCGCTCGGGTGGCTCAGTGGGTTAAAGCCTCTGCCTTCGGCTCAGGTCATGATCTCAGGGTCCTGGGATCGAGCCCCGCATTGGGCTCTCTGCTCAGCTGGGAGCCTGCTTCCCTCCCTTTCTCTGCCCGCCTCTCTGCCTACTTTTGGTATCTCTCTCTCTCTGTCAAAGAAAAAAAAAAAAAAAAAAAAAAGACCTGATGTAGGTAGAGCTTATTGATCAAGAGTAGGCTTTAGTAGTTTAAAAGATGGTGGAACTGTTTGGGGTTTAATTAAAATGGATGTAATTGAAAGGCCTTGCAGTTACATGGTCTAGGTTTAGAATTTTACAGTCTCTTCTGTTAAATAGGGAACTGACATGATCAAAGTAATGGAGAGGGAGATAAATCTGTTCCTCTGGGGAGGACTGCTTATGTGTAGAAGACCTTTGCTGAAAGGTTCTTCTAGGCCTGTTGAAACAGTTAATTTGAACTGCGCACCATTCAGGTGGTACCTTTGTAGTGCATCAGATGTGTTCATTTCTAATGACGTGGGTTTTGAAAATGCCATTATTTTATGGATGGCTCTTTTTTTTTTTTTAATTTTTTTTTTTATTTTTTTATGGATGGCTCTTTTGATGTGAGAACATGTTTCTTCAAACCACAGAGCCCTCTGCACATGTCAACAAACTGCCTGCCTTTTGCTGTTCTTTCTTGGTTGTGGCTTACATAATGCAAGTTCTCTGAACAGATGGACTGTGGTTTATTATCATGTGATTGGGTCACATCTTTGCTTCCTGCTTCTGGAATTGAGGGCAGATGCTGGCATGTTTCTCAGGGATTTTCATGCTTTATCCCATAGAACTGGCTTGAGAAAACTTTTGGAATTTTCTTTAAAATTATGGTTTATCTTGACCGAGGCTAACTCCAATACCTAGGATAATTAATGCCTTTTTTTTTTTTTAAAATTATTTATTTATTTGCAGAGACAGAGATCACAAGGAGGCAGAGAGGCAGGCAGAGAGAGAGGGGGAAGCAGGCTCCTTGCTGAGCAGAGAGCCTGACGTGGGGCCCGATCCCAGGACCCCGAGATCATGACCTGAGCCGAAGGCAGAGGCTTTAACCCACTGCGCCACCCAGGTGCCCCAATTCTTAACTGAGTTTCCTCAATATCTAATCCAAGCGTTATTCACAAACATTAAGATTTGTTGCTGCTTTGAAATAAATCCAGTTTTAACTGTACAGTTTTGGCCCAGATAATGCAGGTAGGGTTCTTATGGTTACCTTTTTTTGATATGGACTTATGATTGGTTGATTTGTAGGCCTTTTGCCTTAAGACAAATACTTTCTCAAACACTATGAAGAGAAAGTAGAGTAAGTCTGGATTCAATTTGTTTAGGTCTAATTTTATAGATCAGATCTGGCCTTTTGTAAAACTGCTCTCTTATTTTGGCATTCCAAGAGAATACACATTATAAAGAATGATTTCTAACTTAAAAAAAATATAACTTGCAGGGGATACAGTTTGCTTTGACATTACTTGAAGATTCAGTGGTCCATGTACCATTTTATCAGTCTGGAAAGAACATATTATAAGAATGTGCTAAGGGAGCTTGCGTGGCTCAGTGGGTTAGACCTTGACTCTTGGTTTGGGCTCAAGTCATGATGTCCTGGCTATGAGATGGAGCAGGAGCACCATTTTGGGCTCCACATTCAGTGCAGAGTCTGCTTGGGATTCTCTCTCCCTCCCCCTCTGCACTCGCCCTGCTTCGTGCTCTCTTATTTGCTCTCAAATAAATAAATAAATAAAATCTTAAAAAAAAAGAAAAGAAAAGAATGTGCTAGGATTCTATCTGCCTTGTGTCATTTAATTCTCATAACCAGCCCTGGGTCATAGCTGTATAATAGCACAAAATCTTCTTATGTACCAGTTAATTTCCAAAGATTTTTTAAAAGATGTATTTATTTTAGAGAGAGAGAGAGAACATGTGAGAGCACAAGCAGGTGGGGGAGAGAGAGAGAATCCCAAGCAGACTCCTAAGTGTGGAGCCCATCTTGGGGCTCCATCTCGTGACCCGGACAGAGATCATGACCTGAACCAAAACCAAGAGTCAGTTCTCAGCTGACTGCGTCACCCAGGTGCCCCATTCCAAAAGATTATTTTAACATTTGTTTGTTACTAGGTCCAGGTGACCAGTGCTCAAGAGGTAACTGTAGGTTGGATGACATTGGTTCCAACCCAAGATTCTTTTCAGCTCTCTTAGATGTTATCCAAAGATGTTAATATTCTTCCTTCCTTCCTTCCTTCCTTCCTTCCTTCCTTCCTTCCTTCCTTCCTTCCTTCCTCTGTCTGTCTGTCAGATTTTATTTACTTGACAGAGAGATCACAAGTAGGCAGACAGAGAGGGGGCGGGAAGCAGGCTCCCTGCTGAGCATAGAGCTGGATGCAGGGGCTCAATCCCAGGACTCTAAGATCATGACCTGAGTTGAAGGCAGAGGCTTAACCCACTGAGCCACCCAGGCGCCCCTATGATCTTTTAATCATAAATATATTTATTAAAAAAGACATTGCTTCAGATAGAATAGAGGTCTGTAGACTAACAATAGTCTAACCACTGAGGTTCAAATGATTGTGCATTACCATTAACTCCATCTGCTTGGGTAGGCAGAGTTAACAGGATTTTTGCTCAGATTCAAACTTAGTTTGTATCTATGAAAGTTTGTAAAAAGAAGGGCTTCTGGGGCGCCTGGGTGGCTCAGTCGTTGAGCGTCTGCCTTCGGCCCAGGTCAGATCCCAGGGGCCTGGGATCGAGCCCGGCATCGGGCTCTCTGCTCTGCAGGAGGCCTGCTTCTCCTGCTACCATTCCCTCTGCTTGTGTTCCCTCTCTTGCTGTGTTTCTCTCTGTCAAATAAATAAAATCTTTAAAAAAAAAAAAAAAAAAAAGAAGGGCTTCTGTGTTTCCATTTTACAGACAAGGAAACTGAGGTCATGATGTTAATAAATCGTGGAACCTGCACTTGAGCATTTTGGAGAGTGTACTCGTTCCTGTACATCATGCTGCTTTCATACTTTCTTTTGGTCACTTCATCAGGAAGGTTTTCTCTTTTTTTTAACCATGAGAATTTGCTTCAGCTTGTCTTAATTATAGTTTGCCTCTTCACAACTCTAAGTTACTCAGATGCCTGCAGTCTTTGAATTATATTTTTAGGTAATTTGAATCTCTCTGATGAACCTAATGATAGTTGAGCACTCACTATTTGTATCGATTAATATATTTTCATAGGAAACTCTTTGCTTTTCAAAGTAACATGAGCACAGACCTGAAAGTAGGTGAAAATTTGAATTGAGAAAAGAATAAAAGCTGTCACCATCCACCATGAGCACTTTGGCTTGTTCTACCCCCCCATGCATTTTTTTTTAATATGATAAATTTTAATCGTTCTGTCTCTTTCAGTATTTCATCAAAGCTAATAAGTGTTGTTTTTTTTAAAGAAGATTTTATAAAGAAGATTTTATTTATTTACTTGAGAGAGAGAGACAAGCAGACTCCCCACTGAGCAGGGAGCCCCATGCTGGGTCTCCATCCCAGGACCTCAGGATCAAACCTGAGCTGAAGGCAGATACTCAACTGACTGAGCTACCCAGGTGCACCCTGTTAATAAAAGTGTTTTTAAGGGGCATCTGGGTGGCTCAGTTAAGCATCTACCTTCAGCTCAGGTCATGATCCTGGAGTCCTAGATAGAGGCCTATGTTGGGTTTCCTGCTCAGTGGGGAGCCTACTTCCCCTCACTGCCCCCTGCCCCTCACCTCTATCTATCTATCTTTCTATCTATCTATCTATCTATCTATCTATCTATCAATATATATTTTTTAAACGTGTTTTTAAGTTGACAAAGAGCTTCAGCTTTGTAGAAGAAATAGCTCATTCAATCTTAACGAATATTTAGTAGTGACCAACACAGTGGGAAATAGAGAGAGGCTAACTTGCTTTCAAGAAATGGGATACTTGGGAAATGTGATAAATACAGATTCAATAATAGCAACCACAAGCACTTTATAAAAGTGGTAGGAATTGATCTCCTGCCTTGTGGGATGGATAGAGTTTAGAGTGGATGAGGGACAGAGAAAGCTCCTAGGCAGGGAGGATGATGATGCATATGAAGAAGGAGCATGCTAAGTTTCGAGAATTTTAAGTGAGGGGGAAATGGAAGTTCATGATGTAAAGGGTGGCTTCAAAGAATTATGGCCTGGAAAACCAGATGGATGATTTTAATGTGCAAAATGAATGTCTAACTGCACCACACAGGAAATGGAACATGGTAGCTACCTAGAAGGTTTTGGAATTTGCATGATGGCGTTGGGAATGGAGTAAAAGGGTGGTTCTATGACATTTCAAAGAAATCAGAGGAGCCGGTAGTGGGGCCTTTGTTTGCATGGCTATCACTTTGCCTCCATGCTTTCCCTATGTACCTGCACAGCCTCCTCCCCCACCTCTTGCACATCTTTGCTCAGATGTTACCTTTTTCTCAATGAGGCTTACCCTGACCACCCTTTTAAAAATTGCCATTATCTTATTCTGCCTTTTCTTTTTTGTAACATTTACTACCTCCTGAAATCCTTTATTACCCATATTTACTTATTTACCCTGTCTATTATCTCCTTCTTCCTACCAGAATATAAACTATATGATAATGTATATTTTTGTTTTTTTCACCAGTGTAAAGTACATAGACAGTACCTGGTGCTTTATAGGCTCCCAGTAAATATTTGTTGAATGCCAGTAGATCTTAGCTGTAGAAAGTTGAAGTACGAAAATTAAGGACTGCATGAAATCAAAAAAGAATGACCAGGATTTTTAGACCTGGATGATGCCTTCAACTAGTAATGAATTAGCTGAAAGAAAGATTGAGGAGAAATAAAATCTGGTTTGAACATGTTGAGTTTGAGGTAAAGGTAGCATCGCCTACCACATTGCCAAGTAGAGTAGGCAGCGAAGATGTAAGACTGGAACATGGTTGGAAATGGGAGAGAATCTTAGGCAAAGAAGCAGTTATCAGCATTTGCCTTCCACCTCATTCTCTCTCTCTCTCTTTTTAATTCTGGTGCCCTAAAAAGCCACCTTAAGTGGAATATTTATTTTGACCCTGAACTCCTAGCTTAGATCTGGAGCCTGCTCCATTCAGAGATATTCAGAGATATTCTTCTCTTCTGGATTGCAGATCCATGCTTTGTTCCCTTTACCCCCTCCAATGCCAAAGAAGTATGTATTTGGATTTGTGATCTTTTGATTGTATTGACAATACAGCCTTCATGCTCTCTTTGACTTCTTGGGAATCTGCTCTGGTTTCTGGATGAGGTAGAAGAGGGCCAACATATAGGCTCTCAACCTCCCTAGCATTCATAGCTTTGAGATGAGCACTATTTTGTAACTTTCTTATATGGGAAAAATTTAGTCACTGATAGCTTGTGTACTCTGGCTGTTTTCCAGAAAAGGATTTAGGAAACTTGAAATAAATCATATGCAGTAAGACCAGAACTAATGATCAGAAAGATAAGAGCCAATAAATAAAAGGGGGAAAAGAAAGAACTATTATCCATAACTTTTAGCTGAGGAAAGCTTTTGTAGTTGAACACAATAGTCAGCTCTGAGTTTTCTAGCAGTGAGAGCAATAAGGGAACCTGACAATTTGTATTTTGTTGCCTATTATTGAGCATTTATGAGAAGCTGCTACCTTCCTTAATAATAAGGAACCCCAGACACAAAGATGCAATGCAGGGAGAATCTCTAAGTGGTAAGGGGTTGCCGGACCTCAGCCCTGATTCTTGTCCTCAGGTTTCCTCTTCAACATGTATTGAGGAGTGTGCTACCATATTTCTTCATGCTAAGTCTGTGATCCAAGTATGGACACATTAGTCTTACCCTAATGCCAGTGGAACAGCTGAGGTAAGGCTGCAGCGTTTAAATCAAGCTTTGCTAAAAGCTGGAGGATAATGAATAGAGAAAGCAACATGAAACTGCTCAAGCTGGCTTACAAAGACATTTTCCTCATGTCCTTATCTTTTGGCCTGTCTCCATTTGGCAGACATCATCTGAGTGCTGCCACCAGAAGTGAATAGAGTCAGACATTTATCTTTCTTCAAACAGGCCCAAAACAGCAAGGTCCAGAGAGTGTCTTTGCTTGGGTTTCCTGTTTGAAGAGCTGCCTCCCTTCTGAGTGTTGGATATTGGGAATGATGACTTCCTTTTAGAGAGACCACACTTACTCGGAGAGTGTATCCCTACACATGTAGGTTGCATAGTAACCCCAATATTCATGTCAAAGATACCCACGTATGTCACCATGAAGAATATTCTTTGATTAGAGACATGCTGATTTTGTTTGGAAAAATAAGTTTCTTCTTACTCTTGAACAGAATCTATTAGAAAAGTCTTTGTATAGGGGCATGGGAAATCAAGTGAAAAGTTTGGGTTTATCACTCTCCATGACTTGAGTAGATTCACTCTTTTTTTATTTTGCAGTTCCAGGGTTTCCTTGTTCTAATCAACAGGGCTGAGCCTCCTTATTTTTGTTCATTTGCTTTAGGATAACCATTTCATCCAGATTTCCTAGGTGTGAACCTCACTGATTACATAATAGTGCGTATTTATAGTTCTAGGACACCTTGTGCGGGCATCCTGTTACATTTCTACAATATAAGATCTTTAAATATGCATTGAAATACAAATAGCTCTCATGGAAAAAAGGAAAAACAAATGGCTTTTTCTTTTATAAATGAGAACTGATACTTGTATTTGAGAGTAGTGAACCATGGAGATAGTTAAGCCTGAAGAGGAACGTAGAGATGGAAAGTCACTAACTGGCTTTTCATTTGTACAAACATGACAATATATGTATGGTCTTTGTTTTTTTTTTCTTGATGTATTCATTCCCAAATCAAACCATAATGTGCTCTAATTGAGTCTCTTTGTTTAGCACATGGCTGTTGATTTGAGTACTTTCTCCAATTGAAAAACTGGCATTTTAATTTTGTTATTCAGTGTGCAACAGATTTAAATAAAAACACCAAGATTGTGTATTGTAGATTTTCTTCAACAATAATTATATGTAATTATTTTACCAAAATAAACAAGTTAAAGTAGTTTTAGCTGTTTTATCTCATTTTACATTGGGAAAAAAATTACAAACCAGTGAGTTTGCTTGTTTTTCTTAGTGAGCAAAGATAATTTCTGTTTGCTGGTTCCAACTAGTTCCACCAAAGCAGTACAGAATTGATGCTAGTAAAAAGTACTGCAAATGTGAAGGGGAAGTACAACTGGAAATAGGTCAGAGTGGCTACATGCTACTAAAAACAGTTGGTAGTTTTCATGAATGTGGTATCTCAAAAATTTTAAGGGACCTGTGAAGAGTAAATGAGATTATAACATACTTCCTGCCACATAGAAAACAAAGTAAACGGCAGTTATTAAGGAAACTATTTTTCATAGAAACAGAATTTTTAGGCTAGAAAGGATTATCATTTTGTCTCACTTTATTTTACAGTTAAGGAAACTGCAGCTCAGAAGGTATGTGGTATTTCAGGATAATCAGGATAATTTCAGGATAATAATTCAACTAATGATTAAACAGGAATCCAGCATTTCCTCACTTAGAACCTCATTTAGCATCCCTTTTCTGACCTAAGTCTCCAATAGGGAGAATGATTTTTGCCTAAATTTATGGAGGATCTTTTTAAATGCTATCAAATCAGACCTTCAACAGATGGATACATATAGATGGATAAATAATGATAAAATCAATATAGCAAAAGAGTAACAACTACAGAATATAGGTCGTGGGTATATAGGTGTTCGCAGTTGTCAGTTTTTCTGAATGTTTGAAAATCTTCATAATAAAAAGTTGGTGGATCATAATTGAAAAAAAATCTATAATATCTCCTCGTCCCAGATATAGTTCTGTCATTGATCTCTCCAAATATAGACAAACCAGCAGTACTTGCTATAGCCAAAGGAAATAAAACAATCAGGATCCAGTGCCTCTGGGATACACATTCTAGGCCCTTTCTTTGATATTCTTCAAGGACTGATTGAGAACCACAGATCTGTCATGACTTTTTCTTTCCTTTCTCTCTCCTGTTTTTTTTTTTGTTTTTTGTTTTTTGTTTTAGTTACAAAGGATAGTTGTGCATTGCAAATTTGAAATTCTCTAATAACCAAAAAAACAAGCCAATTAACACAATCATCACTGTAGATCACTTTCCTATGAACAAATGCCCTAATTTTTTTTCTTTCTATTGTTTTGCTTTCACCTTTCCCATGATAAATTTTAACTTTTGTTCTCTTCCTTATTTATAATGCATTTATAAGCTTGGGTGTCTCTGCCTTCATGTAGTCTTTCTTCCAAGATCACAATTGTTTCTTCCACTTTTTTCTTTAAAAACAAAAAAATAAAAAACATGGCCATGTATTCTTTAGGTAGGGACTTTCCACCTTTTCTCATTGATCATCTAAGTTTTGTCAGATCTAGCCTTCCCTTGCCTTATGGTGGGAAAAGGGGAAGGAGGGAGGAGTTTCAATAAATATGAATTTAGGAGTCAGGCAGAAACCATAGGGGATAGTCTTCAAGGTGCAGCAGAATCAGAATTAGCTGGGCATTGCAAACAGATGGCATACCCTAGTACAATCACCTATGAAACATTTTAAACCATAACTAAAGCCTAGTAATTACTGACTTCTATGAAGATGTCATCAATTCTACACATATGCTGCATAATTCTGTAAGCATAATTCTATGTTGTTATCTTCAATTCTCCAAAGGTTAAATCACATCAACTGGCAGACTCTTATCTTTTAGTAACCAACTAGAGGTTGGTTAGAGGTCTAGAGGTCTCCAGTAACCAAAATGCTAGGTAGCATCAAAGCTAACAGCAATTTGAAACCCATATTCACAGTGCTAAGCCCCTGGATGTTTGTATCATGATGTCTGAAAACTTTATTTGGTTGGTTCTTCTGAAAGGAGTTCACAACACCAGATGCTCATATCTTCATGCCCCAGAAGAGGTCATGGATTTAATGGTGAGGAATATTAGAAAATATTATAAAAACATAAATATTGTAAAAACATAAAAGTCCCTCCATTTTTAGCTGGCCTTTTTGTCCTTGCTTGGTTTAATTTAGCCATATCCCCAGGACACTGCATCCAGAATTGAACAGCTTGCTTTGATATTTTGTTTGACAAGGAAGATGAAAATTTCAGACTAGGGAAGTCAAGAAATTAAAACTTGAGTAATTATATGTGTGGTTTATCAAGTTTCTGAAATTTCCAGCAGTGTCTCTACTATCCATCTTTTAGCTAAATTCAGTAAGTTTTTGTTCTGAAAACGTATAGGAATGACATAAAGCGAAATACTGAGAGACTCAATTAAGTATAGAAAGTGTGATTGCTTCTGTGGAGCAGGAAATAGAAGTGCTGGGTGCTGGGGAGCTGCTATCTTCTTTAGTTGTTTGGGGTAACAGTCTTGTAGAACTATTCGACACCTTAAATGCTATACATACATAACTTTAACAAAAATAAAAACCTAAGTTAAAAAAATTAGTGGTAAATGTGTGGCAGTTATAAGTCCATGAATGCTTAATAAAAATGAAGAGTTGAATTTCCCTGTTGAAAACTTAGATTCTTAGGTTGGATTAATATGTACACAGAGGCTTCAAACTTAGCTATTTTTTTAAAAAGACACGGAAAATGACATGAAAATATTAAAAATAGTAAAATAGAAAAAGGCAAATCTGACCCAAAAAGATTAAATACAGTAGGTATTAATCCTACTGTAATACTAATGCCCGACAAAATTCAAGCTACAAAAGCATTAAAGGGAAGAAAGAGGTGTATTTTATATTGATGAAATACTATCTCTCTAGACATGTCATGAATCTTTATGCAACTAATAATGTCAAAATATATAAGGCCAGAACTGTTAAAAATACAATAAGAAATTGATAAATTCACTATAGATGAAGAAAAGAATATTTGAATAACATAATAGTAAAGATTTAATGCATTCCAATTTTTTAATCATGAACAGTATTCTTCTAAAATACTTCTTGAGTTTTTCAGGAAATTGATGATGTGAAGGTCTACAAAGAATACCCAAAGTAGAAATTCACAACTAAAAGAGAAAGTCAAAATAAAAATATATTCACTTAGAAATGTAAAATTATTCTTCTAACTAATCCCTGGGATAAAGAAGAAGAGTTTAGAAATGAACATTTAGAAATGGACAGTAAGAGCTCTACGTATCCAAACTAGTGGGAGTTTTGCTAAAGTAGTTTCCAAAGGAAAATTTGGAAGCAAGAAGATTTCAAGCTGGAGAAGGAACTAAATACAAATCAACTTGGAGAAAGAACAACTAAGAGTATATAAAGGAAACGAGGATTTAGAAAGACTTAAGAAAAATAGATTTGATCTATAAATATATAGATTTGATTCTTTTTAAGCACATTATTAAAATAGACAAATACTTGATAAATCTAAAAAAGAAAGATATGAATAGAAAAATGGTAAAGGAGAATGGTGTCTTTTTGAAAACTTTAATGTATTTTAATGTAGTCAGACTTCTGTTATTTTCTCTTGAAAGTTGGGGCTTTTTGAATCCTATTTAATTAAAAATTTTTCTTGACCTAATGTCTTGAAAATGTTTCCTATGTTTTCATGTAAAAAGGCTTCTTGCTGTAACTTTAATATGTTTCTTAAATTCCACATGTGAGTGAAATCATATAGTTTTTCTCTGACTTATTTCACTTAGCATAATACTCTCTAGTTCCATCTATGTTGTTGGAAATAGCAAGATTTCACTTTTTTATGGCTGAGTAATATTCCTGTGTGTATATGTGTGTATTATTTTTTAAAATATGTATGTACAGTTGATCTAGCACTATTTGTTGGTAATTCAAGTAGTTGTGGATGTGAGAATCTTTTCTAGAATCTCTGTTCTTTTCGTTTGTTCTAGTTCTTTTGCCAATACCACCCTGTCTTAATTATTATGATGTTATGATGGGTCTTGATATCCTATAGTGTAAGTCTTCTGAAAGCATTGTTTTCCAATATTGTTTGGCTGTTCTTGGGATGCTTTTCCATATAGATTTTAGAATCAGCTTGTGAATTCATACACACACAGGGTAGAATTTTGATTTGATTTTTTAAAATCTACAGATCACTTTGCAGAATATCGATATCTTATAGTATTGAATCTTCCAGTGAGGAGACTGGCATGTTCCTCTTTTTATAAATAAATAAATAAATTTTATTTTATATCCTTCATAATTTATGTCAAATAAGTAACGCTTTGAAGCTTTCTCTTTAGAGATCAGGTGTTATGTATTTTTTGATTTATTCCTAGATGCTTGATTTTGGATGCTTTTGTAAATGATATATTTTTGAATTTTTGTTTTCTTTTTTTCCCCTAAGATTCTTACTTATTTATTTGCCAGAGAGAGAGAGAGAAAGAGAATAAGCACAAGCAGGGGGAGTGGCAGGCAGAAGGAGAAGCAGGCTCCCTGCTTCTCATGTGGAGCCCCATGTGGGACTCGATCCCAGAACCCTGGGAACAAGGAGTCCCATGTGGGATTTGATCCAAGGACCCTGGGGTCACAACCTGAGCCGAAGGAAGATGCTTAACTGATTGAGCCACCCAGGCGTCCCAAATTTTTGTTTTCTATTTATTGCTTAAGAAAAGCTGACTTTTTTTATATAGTGACTTTTGTGTATTATCATGAATAGATGCTGGATTTTGGTTAATTTGTTTTTGGTTTTGTTAATTTTTTTTTTAGTTTTATTTATGTCATGATTGTATGATCCATTTACATTTTTCTAAACTACTTAAGTCTCTTATTCCTGAATCTATATTCAGGATTCAATCAATGATATTCAGAATCAATATCTTTGTACAGCATGTCCCTGGGAAGACTTTCCTTTCTTCTTTAGCCTTCTGTAAGCGTCAGGGGAGGCACCAAGGGACAAGTCTTCCTTCTCTCTGCTCTCTCAGCACCTGTGTGTGTAACCCTCTATCTGTAACATGTTGGCTCTTCACCCTACATTGTGAGCTCCTCGAGAGCAGGAATCTCATCCTAAGTATCTCTCTTCTCCTAAAGGTATATTTTTTTGTTCCTACACAGGTTGCATACTCTGTTCTTTTCTGGTAAAAGACATTTAGACCTTACTCTGTGCTTCTAAAATTATGAATTGCATGGTGCCATGAGCTCGTTTCTTCAACTGTGGTTCTAATAGGCCTCAGCCTGCTGGTAGGCCTGCTTTTTGCAGGCCCAGGTGTGACTCTCCTCTTCCTTTAATTCAAAGGCAGCTGGTGGGTGGTTATCACTTCCTTCTCTTACCACAGTTCTATTTCAACTTCCTTCTATGCCGGAATGATTGGCCACTTTCATTTAGGTTCATCATTGTACCTCAGTACTTATGCAACCAAGTCACATCACCTATAGCCACTCTTGCTCTCCAGAGGGAAAGGCTTGAGTCCTTCATCTTGTCCTGCTTGGGGGAAATCACCATAGATTTTCTAACAATCCCTTTTTTCCTTTGCCTTTAGAATATATCTAGATTATGTTGATGTAACTCTTTGGGCACTTCTTTTTCCTCATCTGTAAAATACGAGGTTCAGATCAGGTTCCTCTTAGCATGAACATTTTATGAGTTGTTTTTTGTTTTTTTTTTTCCAAAGTAGGCTCCACACCCAGGATGGAGCCCAACATGGAGCTTGAACTCACCACCCCACGATCAAGCCTGAGCTGAGATTAAGAGTCAGACACTTAACCGACTGAGCTATCCTGGTTCCCCTAATTATGATTATTAGTTAGGGTTATGTGCACACTGGATGTGTTCCAACACTTTGTTAATTTGGCCTGGAACTGAAAATAAACTTTCTTGTAGGTACATCTCATGCTACTCCAGTGAAGCTCTTGGACCTAACCCTGTTCAGACAGTCATATTGCTGAAGAACTCTGTATGGGTACCTGTGAGTGTAGAGATACAGAAATAGCTACCGGGACCATTCACTGCTTTATATGCGCACTGCTGACATTATGTATTGTGTGTCAGTGTTGTCTTGTACAGTTGTGTAAAGGTTTTCTCTGATTTTCTGTCCAGCATATGTAACGGACTGGCACGTGGTAGGTGCTGTTAAACACCTGCTGGATGAGTGCATAAATGAAGTGTTGAGCATTTTGTGTGCCAGGTACTATGCTAAGTATTCTTATATCTGTGTATATTATCTCAGTCCTCATCTTCTGAGATTGCTGTTGTTATAATTTTAGAAAACAGGCTAAAAAAAATTAAGCAGTTTCCCCAAGATTACGTAGAGGCTACCTGGCAGAAATGGGACTTGAATTGAAGTCTTTTTGTCTCTGAATTTTATTAACTACCATACTCTTGTAATACCCACTAGTTAACATAAAATATAATGAGAAACTATAAAAGTGTGTTTAGATTGGGGAAAAAATAAGATATTCAATTATTGTTTTAGCATTAACCATCAGAAATAAAAGTTTCTCCATTTCTTTTTAGAGGCTAGGGTAAGGCACAGTGCATACATCTGTTATGTATACTGACCTATCCTCTCAACTCGTTGACATGGAAGAAAAAAGACCACTCAACAGTGATGAAATTGTAATCACATTGTATTTAGTCTTAATAGTATGACCAGTTTCCTGTCCTTAGGAATGCTTCTAAAATATCAGCTTTAATGCCTATATAGTATCCCATTTATGATTGTGTCATAATTTGTTACTGCCGTATTATTTGTATAGGTTGTTTTCAACCATAAAACACTAACAAACATCTGTGTCCTTATATCTTTGTTCTTATCTCTTGTTATTAGACTAAATTCTAAGAAGTAGAATTCCTGGATTAAAAAGAACTAGGCTTTAAAGGCTCTTACTTGGCAAATTGTTTTCCAGAAAGAACTTTAAAGTTCTGAAATCAGCATGAAGTGTCTATAATCCATACAATAAATATCCTGAGTTGGAGTTCTGAAGGTAGTATAGGGGAAAGGGATGGAAGCATGGAAAGGCATTTTAAATTTTTTGTAACTTTGAATAGCTCTAATACATTCACATTTTTTTCTAAATTCAAAAGGTACAAATGAGTGTGTAGTGAAAAGTCTCCTCCCATGCCTATCTTCTGGGTACCCAGTTCCCTTCCTTGGAAACCAGTGTTTTTCTTTTGTTTTTCCAGAGAAATACTTTGTAATATCTGTGTGTGTGCATTTTCCTTCTTTCCTTCCTTTGCTTTTTTAGCACAGATGTTACTGTATCAAATACACGGTTCTGCACTATGCAGATTTTTACTTAATACATCTTAGGGGTCAGTCTACATTAATACATTAGTACATGTATAATACATATATACGTATATAATATATACATAATATATTAATACATAGAAAACAACATTTTTTGATATTACAGTCTTCCATTTTATAGTGGTACCATCATATTATTTTACTGGTTCTATTGATAGATGCATAGGCAAGATTAGAAACAATCTAGTATAAACTCTTAGGAAATTAATATCCATGTATGTAAGGCATTTTACACTTGTAAAGTATATCTATAGGCTACATTCCTTCTGGGTCAGAGGGTATGTTCATTTGTCATTTTGAAAGTGTCAGATTGCCTTCCATTTATATGGAGGAAGAGGTTATTTGGATAATGGGATATTTTATATTGAATGGATGCAAGGGAGGTATCTAAGTAGGAGTTTTGGACAGTTTAAAGAGCATTGAGAGCTGGGAAAAGGACTTCAAAAATGAAGGTAGTAAAGGATAAAAGAGAAAATTTGCTTGCTTGGCCATTTTATTGAGGACCTTGGTGGTAGCGACCACCCACATACTAAAGAGACACTCCTGGGATGTTTATTCAAGAAACATACTGGATCCCTTCCTGTGTGCCAGGATCTAGGAATGCAGAGATGCACAAAGTACTCATAAAATACTAACCCAGGCCCTGACCCAAAGAAGTTCACAGTTTAATGAAGGAAATAGATGAACAAACAATTATAAAATGAATGTGCTACCATAATGGCTGTACCTTGAAGATGTGAACTTAAGTTCAATTAGTCACCAAATGAAAACATGAATGTTTAATATTTGATATAACTTGTAAAATAACAGAATCTTACTATTTAAAGACATGTAGAGGCACCTTTGGGTGGCTCAGACTGTTAGGTGTTGGACTTTTTTTTTTTTTAAAGATTTTATTTATTTATTTGACAGAGAGAGACAGATTACAAGTAGGCAGAGAGGCAGGCGGGGGCGGGGGGGGGTTGAGGAGGAAGCAGGCTCCCTGTTGAGCAGAGAGCCCGACGTGGGGCTCAATCCCAGGACCCTGAGATCATGACCTGAGTCGAAGGCAGAGGCTTGATCCTCTGAACCACCCAGGCGCCCCAAGTGTTGGACTTTTGATCTCAGCTCAGGTCTTGATGCAGGGTCCTGAGTTTAAGCCCCACATTGGACTCCATGCTGGACCTCACCCTGGACCTAGAGCCTACTTAAAAAAAAAAAAGGAGGAGGGCGCCTGGGTGGCTCAGTGGGTTCCGCCAGGTCATGATCTCAGGATCCTGGGATCCACCCAGCCCCACATCTGGCTGTCTGCTCAGCAAGGAGCCTGCTTCCCTCTCTTTCTCTGCCTGCCTCTCTGTCTACTTGTGATCTCTCTCTCTCTCTCTCTCTGTCAAATAAATAAATAGAATCTTAAAAAAAAAAAAAGAATCAGAGTTTTAGATTAACCTTTTACTTAGTGCAGGAGATCCTACTTCACAAATTCTGACTATTGGTTATTAAGCCTCTGCTTAAGTATCTCTAATGACAGAGAAGTCATAATCTTCTGTGAGGCAGTCAGTTCATTGTAGGGAGGAGCTGTAGTTAGGAAATGATTTTTATGAAACAAAATTTACCACATCCTGACCTCATGATTTGATTTATTATTAGACTAAGGTAGATTGATGCTACATCTATAAAATGAGGTGGTTGTCTCCATAGGTAGTATACCTTTCAGTTGAGTTCATTCTTTGATTTTTTTGACTCATATTTACATGGCAGATTGATGTTCAAGTAGCACTTACTGATTACTTATTATTTGGACATTTGTGGAATTTTGTGCCCAGTTCTCCCTCTGTCTCCCTCATCACCATGGCTACAGTTAATAGTAAATGCTGTTGACTCTTTTTAAATCTGTTGTTAAACAAATTCCCCAATCTGCTAAGCAAATCTTTATTCGGTACTTGTGCAGTTTATTTTATTTTGAGTGTAAATGAAAGCCTTTGTATCAGTTGCCCCTATTAAATCTCATCTTGCCATTTAGGCAGCCTGTTCTTAGTGTGTGTTTCTTTGATATCAGTTAACATTATATCAGCTAATTCCATGGAGCTCAGGAGACTTGCAAATGGAGGTATTGTGGAAGAACAAGTGATTGAGAATTTAGGTGGGCCCCTAGTTTTCCAAGTTGGAGTTGTATGTTGAATCAAAAATAATATTTCTTAAATGCTTAGACTTTCCGGAGAAATATCTGGATAAATCATATTTTTGTTTTGAAGCCCTAAATATGAGAGTGCAGTATTATCTGGACTAAACTATAGAATTCACTTTCACATTGTATGGTACTTGGTATTTTGACAAGCTGACTTAGCCATTACTGCTGCCAGGTAACCTAAAGGGGTCGAGTTGAGAAGAACCACTGAGTGCTTTGAAGACCAAAACTTAGTTGGTGGTCAGGGTTTTAGCCTTATTAACAAAGATTTGCAGCATATTTAAAAGAGGAAAAGAGCATACATATGCTTTTCCCAGAGCTGGAACAGGGAGAAGAAGAGGACAAGACTTCTTGAGAGAGGACTTGGCATTGGGAGTAGTGGGGAGGGGAAGGCAGAAGAACTGGAGGAGAGGCATAGAAAAGACTGTAATGGGGTAGCCATTAGTAAAGAATTTGTTACAAATTCTAACTTTTGCTTTCATCTTTGCCAGCAGTGATAGGAGTTTCTATTTTTTAAAATTTTTTATTTTTTCAGTGTTCCAAGATTCATTGTTTATGCACCACACCCATGCTCCATGCAGTATGTGCCCTCCTCAATACCCACCACCAAGTTCGCCCATCCCCCTCCTTCCAAAACCCTCAGTTTGTTTCTCATAGTCCACAGTCACTTGTGCTTCATCTCCCCCACTGATTTACCCCACTTCACTTTTCCTTTTCTTCTCCTAATGTCCTCCATGTTATTCCTTATGCTCCACAAATAAGTGAAACCATATGATAATTGACTTTCTCTGTTTGATTTATTTCATTCAGCATAATCTCCTACAGTACCGTCCATGTTGATACAAAAGTCGGGTATTCATCCTTTCTGATGGCTGCATAATATTCCATCGTATATATGGACCATATCTTCTTTTTTTTTTAATTTTTATTAACATATAATGCATTATTTGCCCCAGGGTACATGTCTGTGAATCGTCAGGCTTACACATTTCACAGCACTTAACAGCACATACCCTCTCCAATGTCCACAACCCAGCCACCCTATCCCTACCCCTCTGCCTCCCAGCCACCCTTAGTTCGTTTCGTGAGTCTAGGAGTCTCTTATGGTTTGTCTCCCTCCCCTGGACCATATCTTCTTTATCCATTTGTCTGTTGAAGGGCATCTTGGCTCTTTCCACAGTTTGGCGATTGTGGCTATTGCTGCTATGAACATTGGGGGTACATATGACCCTTCTTTTCACTACATCTGTATCTTTGGGGTAAATACCCAGTAG
>CM053615.1:50440546-50487690 GCA_028646535.1 Procyon lotor
TTTTAATTTTTTGAGGAATCTCCACACTGTTTTCCAAAGTGGCTGCACCAACTTGCATTCCCACCAACAGTGTAAGAAGGTTCCTTCTCCACATCCTCTCCAACACTTGTTTCCTGTCCTTTTAATTTTGGCCTTTCTAACTGGTGTAAGGTGGTATCTCAATGTGGTTTTGATTTGAATTTCCCTGGTGGCCAATGATGATGAACATTTTTTCATGTGTCTGACCAGGTGGGATTTATCCCTGGGATGCAAGGGTGGTTCAGCATTTGCAAATCAGTCAATGTGATAGAACAAATCAATAAAAGAAGAGAGAAGAACCCCATGGTCTTCTCAGTTGATGCAGAAAAAGCATTTGACAAAATACTGCATCTGTTCCTGATTGAAACTCTTCAAAGTATAGGGATAGAGGGAATATTCCTCAACTTCATAAAATCTATCTATGAAAAACCCACAGTAAATATCATTCTCAATGGGGAAAAGCTGACAGCTGTCGCATTGAGATCAGGAACACAACAAGGTTGCCCACTCTTGCCACTGTTGTTCAACATAGTACTGGAAGTCCTAGCAACAGCAATCAGGCAACAAAAAGAAATAAAATGTATTCAAATTGGCAAAGAACAAGTCGAACTCTCTCTTTGTAGATGACAAGATATTTTATATGGAAAATCCAAAAGACCCCACCCCCAAATTACTAGAACTCATACAGCAATTCAGTAATGTGGCAGGATACAAAATCAATGCCCATAAATCAGTTGCTTTCTTATACACTAACAATGAAAATATAGAAAGGGAAATTAGAGAATTGATTCCATTTACTATAGCACCAAGAACCATAAGATACCTTGGAATAAACCTAACCAAAGAGGTAAAGAATCTGTATTTGGAGAACTACAGAACACTCATGAAAGAAATTGAAGAAGACACAAAAAGATGGAAAAGCATTCCATGCTCATGGATCAGAAGAATAAACATTGTTAAAATGTTTGTAGTGTGTAGTCTGTACTGCCCAGAGCAATCTATACTTTTAATGCTATCCCGATCAAAATTCCACCAGCATTTTTCAAAGTGCTAGAACAAACAATCCTAAAATTTGTATGGAACCAGAAAAGACCCCAAATTGTCAAGGGAATGGTGAAAAAGAAAAACAAAGCTGGGGCATCACATTGCCTGATTTCAAGCTGTATCACAAAGCTGATCACTAAGACAGCATGGTACTGGCACAAAAACAGATACATGGATCAATGGAACAGAATAGAGAGCCCAGATATGGACCCTCAACTCTGGTCAACTAACAACAAAGCAGGAAAAAATATCCAGTGGAAAAAGACTCTTCAACAAATGGTGCTGGGAAAATTAGACAGCTATATATAAAAGAATGAAACTCGACTATTCTCTTACACCATACACAAAGATAAACTCGAAATGGATAAAAGACCTCAACGTGAAGCAAGAATCTATCAAAATCCTAGAGGAGAACATAGGCAGTAACTTCTTCAACATCAGCCACAGAAACTTCTTTTAGGACATGTCTCCAAAGGCAAAGGAAATAAAAGTGAAAATGAACTTTTGGGACTTCATCAAGATAAAGAGCTTCTGCACAGCAAAGGGAACAGTCAACAAAACAAAGAGGCAACCCATGGAATGGGAGAAGATATTCGCAAATGACACTGTAGACAAAGGGCAGATATCCAAGATTTATAAAGAACTCAACACCCAAAAGACAGATAATCATGTCAAAAAATGAGCTTCTGTTTGTTTTTTTTAAGATTTTATTTATTTGACAGAAACACAGTGAGAGAAGGTGAACACAAGCAGACGGAATGGTATCGGGAGAAGCAGGCTTCCTGCCGAGCAGGGAGCCCAATGCAGAGCTCTATCCCAGGACCCTGGGATCATGACCGGAGCTGAAGGCAGACGCTTAATGACTGAGCCACCCAGGCGCCCCGAGCTTCTGTTTTTAACAGTAGCAAAGCAGACTGAACAGTAGAAGGGATTGTGCATGTCCTTCACCTGCCCATTGGTGCATATTTGCAATATTTGGAAATAGTCTCGCTATATAGTAAAATGTAATTATGCTAAAATGGGAAGGGAAAGGAAAAGAAGGGTCATGACCAGCAAAATCAGAGTGGCAAAAAGATTGAAATTCAGTCTCTGGTGAGAGAAATCTGCATCCCTCTATACCTTTTTAACTGCTGAGCTGTCTTAACAAGAAAGGGGTCTTTTTATCTCATATACCACTACCACTATTAGAGGAATAATGTTGTATTTGGTTTTAAATGTTTTGACTTTGCACTAAAAAGCAAACCAAGTAAAGCATTTCTTGGAAGGAAGTTAAAATATGAGTCTGGAGCACAAGTATAAGTTCAAGAAGTATAGAGACATAGATCTGAGATGTAGCAAAGGACTGACTATCGAAGTTAAGTTAGGGAAGTGTCATGTCATGTAAACTAATAAAGTGTGTCAGTGTGTCTCATATCCTAAAGAATTTTAGAAAAGAACATTGTGAATTCATGAGTGAATTTGATCAGACGTTTCAATCAAGTTCTTGATAGAGGTTAAGAAGGATTGAAAAAGGAAAGAATATTGAAGTATATACATAAAAAGGGGGATAAGTTTTATAGACACTGTCACTCTTGGCCTGGAAGACAAAGTTTCTGGTACTAGTTTTTATTTAATCAGCGAAGGTCATAGATGTCTGTTCAGTATACTCTTCACAGGCTGTCTACTTTCCCATTTGTCTAGCCAGATACATAGGCTTGTGAATCAACCCTTGGTGGCCCTAGCATTGGGTGGAAGTATAGTGTTTTGATGTGTGACCTCCAAATACTGAAACGAGGCAATGATGGAAATTTCCTTTAGAGTTGGGACGAAAAGCCAGAATCTCAACCTGAGATTTATCACCATCACTGAAGATGATAAACTCAAAGATCCTGCTGTCTCTTGTTACTGTTGCCACTTTTCTTTGATGACATCTAGATTCCATTTCTGACAGTCTTTCACAGCACACCAACATCTTCAAATTTTGAAAATTCTGTGATTTCTTCTGCAATCTTTGGAAATTTCTGTTGCTAGTAATTGTATTTCCTGGCGTGGGATTGACAGTTTTCTGTGAATACAGCAGCTTTTCATTGTAGTGCTGAGCTATAGTGAAATCTTTATGAAGACTTTAATAGGGATTAAGGTTAAGTTAAATTTTAGTTTCAGGAGAGCTACCAATGCACATGGGTAAAGTGGTGATTAAATGAATAATCCCTTCCATACTTGGCCAAGTTTGCACATGCAGAAATTGCAACAACTGTAATCATGTCTTAACTTTCTATGTAGAAACTAGAGTTTTCTTTTTACCTTGGTTGTATTTACCTTGGTTGTAATGTAGATGCAAATTTCAGAAGTTTAAGTGTGGGAAAATGTGCATTTTAGAATAGAGGGAGCAGTGACTGCTGGTGGATATTAGGGGACGGAAGCAAAAGGTGGCCAAGGTAGGAGAAAGGTCCTTAACAGGGAGTTTCATTCTTATCTTTGCTGTTGGGCAGAAGAGTCATACTAGAGGTCCAAACAGGAAGCTGTATTATTGAACTACTGGGGAGTCTTGAAAGTTTTGAGTTATTTAACATCTGGATACCAACACAGAAACGTACAGATACCAGCACCATCACATTTGTGATGGTAATGTAGTGGGAATTCACATCGACCTCTAATATGGGTAGAGTATTATTATAAATTGTTTTGATACTCTTAAGGTTTGTTTTTTTATTAATAAAATGATAGAACTGAATTAAAATGAGATCATCTTTGAGTTTTCCTAGGGCCCTGTCTATCAATAGAGTGGAATTTTACCCTTTACTTTGGGGAAGATGTGTTTCTCTAGTGGCCTACAAATAAATTGTGTTTGGAACAATGCCATTTATTTTATTTGATAATTCTGTATGGTCACATATGATTTATATTAATAGTTTCAAAATGTGCTAATGTATAGTATCTCATTTGATGATCTCATTGAGATGATAAAATAGATCAGGAATGTATTATGTTCATTTTGTTGATAAAATGAAACCATTTTGGTTAATATCTTGAATAGTCATTTAAATTTGATGGTCTCATTAATATTAATACCTAATAGCCACCAAGGATGAAATCTTGCCACTGAGAAAAGAAAACCCTGTCAGGACAACTTTCTCACCTTCAACTATCGATCAGATTTACATATTCTTCAAGTTCTGACTTGGATGTCCTGTGAAGCTTTTCTTGCCTTCCCTTCTGCGTTGGCAGAGTTGAAGCACTTTGATCATTCTCTTCCAGCCTCTGGATTTTAATGATCTGTTCAATGCCTTATTCTTCCACCCTGGTGAACTCCTTCAGTCCAGCTTGTTTTATCCCTCCACCCCACAGCCAGCTCAGCATCCGGTGTATGGGTATGCGGAATGAAAAAGTGCAGAATTAAATGAAAGTCAAGTTGACAAGGCTGGTGTTAAAGGATGCGGTGGGGTGGGGCATGAAACTTGGACTGTGGGGTGGGAAGAAGACATCATTGTATACCTTTGTTAGGTAGAAATTTTGCCCTGTACATGCATTTGAAAATCAACAAAAACAAAAATCTAATTAAGAAAGGGAGATAACTAGGGGTCAGATCTATCTATTAATAAAATAAATTTGAATTTTTTAAAAATGGGAATTATAGTTCATGAATTCATGGGAATTTTTATTTTATTTATTTATTTATTTATTTTTTTAAAAGATTTTTTATTTATTTAACAGCGAGAAACACAGCAAGAGAGGGAACACAAATAGAGGGAATGGTAGCGGGAGAAGCAGGCTTCCTGCCAAGCAGGGAGCCGGATGTGGGGCTCGATCCCAGGACCCTGGGATCATGACCTGAGCCAAAGGCAGCCTCTTAACGACTGAGCCACCCAGGCGCCCCGGGAATTTTTAAATTGTCTTATTTTCCCCTAAACTATAATACTGCATGTCATACATTTAGCAGCAGTCTTGCATTCAGTCTCAACTCTGATTTAAAGTGGTAAAATAGGATTTTAAAATTCCCTCAAGAGATAAACCCTTACCTGGTTAACTTTATGTTAAGTAATGTTTATATTTGCCCATTGACCTGTTTTTACTGAAAGACTTTTGTTAAGAGAAGCCCTTTAGCACTGACTTTCTCAAAAACTTGCCATAAGTAATGACCCCTTTGAAGGAAAACAAAGGGAATGTATTTTTCATGTTACTTAAATTGTATAGCTATGAAACTGGATATAAATTTTTTGTCTTTGGCTCATTTACAACTATAAGCCAAGCCTGCAAATTAAATACAAAGACAAGTACACAACTAACAAATTTCAAATTAATATAGTTATTCAGTGTGACAAGCAATGTTTGGATTTCACAGTAGGAAAAAAAAAATAGCCTTAGGTCTCTTTCCATTTTAAATCTGTTTCTGTATTTAAACCAGTGATACTAAAAGCTACAAGTACCCATTCTTAGTAATGTTGTGCAAGGTGTTATTAATGACTTCAAGCTTTGTTTGTAAGTTCAGGATTGTCAGACCTCATATCTAACCAAAACACTTGCCAGCAAGCATTCCTCAAATACCAATTTTAATGAGATGTCAGCTGTGGTTTTCATTTGAAGATGAGGTTAACGTTATGTCATTACTGAAATCTTTATTAAATGGGTCTCTACACTAGCTCATGCTAGAAGTGGGAATGGAAAAATGTCATTGGATACTTCCAACCACATTTACTTCTAATGAACTTCTGCAATTGTACTACAAAGATAGGATCCATGTAATTCTAATAGCGTATATATGGTATTAGCTTTGAATATACCATGCCTGTCTTGTCATATGCTCTGATGATTCTTGTTTCCTGTATTTTTCACTGTTGGTTACAGTTACTATGAGAGCTTTGATTATATAGTGTACCATTAGGACATTTGGCCTGAGGGAGATTTTAACACAACTGAAGAAGCATCAGTGAAAGCCTACTTACTGTCAGTACTTGTTTAGATTGTGGTTACTTATGGTTCAGCATTTTTATCATTCATTTTAGATTATCTTTTAAATGAAAACAATTAACAAAATTTTGTACACAATTCTTAGACTCCCCTTCTCCCAACATACTTGTGACCTCCTGTTTGGGAAACATTGTTTTAGGATATATTTTTGTGATCACCAAGTCCAGGATTCAATGATGGGAAAATAAATTAAAAAAAAAACTTGCTCCTTCTTAGTGTAATGAGAGACACTTTAACAGCAAACTATAAATAGATTCATTTGTTCCATCTTAAAGGTATACAAAGAGGTCTATGGGAACATATTATAAGGACCTGCCCACTTAACATAAGAGTGGGGGAGAGTTTAGAGCCTAACATGGAAAAGATCTTGTTTGAATAGGGTCTTAAAGGATGAAAGGTGGTATAAACTAGGCAGAGAGATAGTATTTGTAAAGACCATGGTCATGAAAGACATGATTGTTAATAATGGTGAGATGCATGAGGCCCTAGATTGCATTTGCAATGTGAGTGGTAAGTTGGACCTCAAAAGTAAAAGTCTTAATTATTAGACCAGGCATTTAGATCTCATTTCATATATGCTAAGGGAGAGGATGAAGATCTTAGAACTGAGAGGATATTCATGACTGTATTTATATACATATATATAGCAATTCCCACATTGTATTATGGTGTTCTCCTTCTGTAGGCCTTGGAGCTCTTCAAGGGCTGTGACCATGAATTGTACACTAAGCTTTTGGCATAGTAATTGATAAAGCTAATGGTTGGAAAATATTGGTTGACTGACTAACCATGAGTAAAGGGGGTTCAGGACAGAATGATGATAATCCCCTATGGTGGTGGGAGGTTTTTTTGTTGTTGTTGTTTAAATTTAATTTCTTTATTTGACAGAGAGAGATCACAAACAGGCAGAGAGGCAGGCAGAGAGAGAGGGGGAAGCAGGCTCCCTGCTGAGCAGAGAGCCTCAATCCCAGGACCCTGAGGTCATGACCTGAGCTGAAGGCAGAGGCTTTAACCCACTGAGCCACCCAGGCGCCCCTATGGTGGTGGTTTTAATCTTTTGTGGGTGGTAGACCCCTTTGTGATTCTGTTGAAAGCTATGAGTCTCCAAAATACAAATACATGTGTAACATTTGACAGTTTCATGGCATTCATGTATCCCTGAAGCCAGTCCATGGGTTTCTTATTCAGAATTCCTCCTTAGGAAATCGAACCT
The DNA here is from genome assembly GCA_028646535.1 of Procyon lotor. Classification (NCBI taxonomy): domain Eukaryota; kingdom Metazoa; phylum Chordata; class Mammalia; order Carnivora; family Procyonidae; genus Procyon; species Procyon lotor. The sequence continues at coordinate 50,447,769 of CM053615.1, forward strand.
ATAATCACCCCTAAACCTCACCATGAGTAACCACCATCTCTTTTAATAATCTTTATATGTTAATATGATTTCACTCATGGAATTTAAGAAACAAAACAGATGAACATAAAGGAAGAGAAAGAAAAATAAGATGAAAACAGAGGGAGGCAAACCATAAGAGACTCTTAACTGTAGGAAAAAAACAGGGTTGCTGGAGGGGAGGTAGGGGGGTGCTAGGGTAATTGAGTGATGGGCATGAAGGAGTGCTCTTGATGTAATGACCACTGAGAGTTATATGCAACTGATGAATCACTAAATTCTACCTTTGAAACTAACAATATGCTATATGTTAAGTAAATTGAATTTAAATAACAAATTTTTTAAAATTAATAATTTGTAAATGTTAGACTATGATTATGTATCTTTAAATACTCATTTTGAGGGGCGCATGGGTGGCTCAGGGGGTTAAGCCTCTGCCTTCGGCTCAGGTCATGATCTCAGGGTCCTGGGATCGAGCCCCACATCAGACTCTCTGCTCAGTGGGGAGCCACTTCTCTCTCCCTCCACCTGCCTCTCTGCCTACTTGTCATCTCTTTCTCTTTGTCAAATAAATAAATAAAATCTTAAAAAAAAAAAAAAGAAAGAAAAGAAATACTCATTTTAAGTTCTTGTGTTTGGGAGGAGTTAATTCAAATAGTTGAACTGTCTAAGAAGAAAGAACACATTTTTTTTTTTTTTTAAATAATGATTAAGGTAAAACTTTGTTAGTCTGTAAAGGTAATAAACAAGTATATTAATTAAGCCAGCAACCAAGAAGTAGTTGCTTAAGGAATCCTGACATTCCTGAATTTGGGTTTAGCAAGTGAGGTGAAGACCCCAAGACCACCCTCAGGCTGAGTGATTTGCCAGAAGGACTCATGGGACTCAGAAAAACTGTTGTACTCCTGGTTATGGTTTATTACAGTGGGAAAGATACATATTAAATCATCAAAAGGAAAAGGTAACTCCCAGGAAAAACCAGATGTCAGCTTCCAGGTGTCCTTGGCCTGTGTGGTAGCACAGTGCTGCCAGCCTGGGAAGCTTAGCAGAGCCTTGGTGCCCAGGGTTTTTATTGGGGCTCAGTCACACAGGCTTGTAGCATTCTTATGAGGGAGAGTATTTCAAGGCTCAAAGCTCATTTCCTAGGGACTGGCCAAGGGCCAGGCCTGAAGACAGGTCTTTCTTGGAATGTGCAGGGTTTGAGCAACTCAAGCCTGCTGAGTTAACCTTTCCTGCATAGCAAGTTAGCTGTGCAGAGAGTTAGCTTTCTTCTGGCCTGCCTGCCTAGCTGTTCTTTTTCTAAATACACAGTTTTTGTGGACCTCCTTGGTCTCATCATAAGTAGCCATTCTACATACTGCATACCTAGACTGTAACTTTTTCCTTTCCAACAAGTAATAGGCAAGTTTCTTTGGACTTAAGGATGGATATATCTGTATTTTGCAGTTTCATGAGATTGTAAGTACCCATTCTATCATTGATTTAACAAAAAAAATGTTTTGAATGCTGGTTTTTACGAGGCCTAGTGTTAAATATGGATTTATAGAAATGATTACTATGGATCTTAGAGTTTCATAGCAGAGAGAAAAAATAAGCAATTCTGGTAAGCAGTCTGTGCTTTGGATGGCATTTAACCTCACTGGAGAGCATGGTGGAGAGGGTGTGTGTGTATCCATGTATATTGGAAGGTGTTGGTAATTAGGAGAAGACTTCCCTAAAGGAGTCCCCTCGTGAGCCATAAAGATCAAAAGATACAAGTAGGCATGGAGCATTGTGTTTCTCCAGTCTGTGGTTGGGTGTGTGATTAGAGCATTTATGTATTATTGGTGCAGTCTTCTTGGCTTAGTGAGCAAGTACACTAATCCTAGCTAGAAGATAAATGTCTTTCTTAGGGTTTGCACAAGAGGAAAGAGTGTCTGGCTTAGTACAAATCTATTTCCATTTTACTCCATTGCCATAAATCCACCCAAATGACATTTCTAACCTTCTACCATGAGTAGGTAGAAGTACTTTCACACATTGCTTCCCGGTGGGGGAGTATGTGAATACATAGCTTTGAGCTGATAAGAGTAAGTATGACCATTAAAAATTTAAATGTACTGTGTTTCAAATAGGAGGGCAAATGCTTGCCTTAACTTGATGAAATTACTTGTAAGAATTTGTACTTGGAAGCAAAAAAGTTGTAGAAAAAAACCTGGGTCTAGATTTTATCATATTTGGCTCATACGTATGTGTGGTTCTCACAGAATTTGGAACTTCTGAGAGTAATAAGAGTTTTGTTTTTTGAACAGTGCTAAGAAATTGATCAGGAATGTATTATTTTAGGGAATATGGGATAATTTCAAATTGTTAACCTGGAGAATTTTTTTCTCTAAGAATCTTGTTCTCTTTTTCCAGCATTACAGTGTTTCTGCCACCTTTGTACAAAAGACAATTTTACTTGTGTGACAGATGGGCTCTGCTTTGTCTCTGTCACAGAGACCACCGACAAAGTTATACACAATAGCATGTGTATAGCTGAAATTGACCTAATTCCTCGAGACAGACCATTTGTATGTGCACCATCTTCAAAAATTGGGTCTGTTACTACAACCTATTGCTGCAACCAGGACCATTGCAATAAAATTGAACTCCCAACTGTTGGTAAGTTGTTGTATAAGATTTTTTTTCTTAATACTACAAGGAAAAGCTGATTCTGACTATGGTTTCAGAAGTGGAAGGTTCTTAGAACTTTGTCTACCCCAGCTTATCCTGTTCAGAGGCAAGAAGGAAGTTGCCCGTAGTTGTAGAGTTACAGGTGTAGCCAAGATCCCGACTTCTGGGTGTTGTGTTGTTTGACAACGTGGTTCCAATAATAGATTTTCTCTGAGGTCTATTAGGCCTAAAAGGCTAGCCTCTTAAAGGGAATTCAGAAAAAGCCGCCATAGCAGTATGTCCTCAGGGGGTCCCTACTTTGTCCTCAGAGTGGATTTCTTTTCCTTCTATAATGCTCCAGCCTTTTAAAGCAATTGATAATGGGCAGGAATTGAGAGCAGTACTAAACAGCCCAGATGCCTTCATTTTGTAATTTAACCTTGCTTTATGATCTTTATGTATAAATCATTATATGTGATTTCTAAGTTTTTCATCCTTCGCCGTAGTTTACATTTTACAATGTCCAAGCAGAGCCAGGAATTTGAGGGCTTTATACACTCATAGGATTAGTTAAATTTTCAGGTTCTGGTTTAAGATGTTAGTCTGAGCATATGTATGTAACTCCTCCATCACCTTCCTCAAATCCCAAATTTCTGCTGTCATAATCAAGGAAATCTAAAAATGCAGGGAACTTGTATTCATGCTAGCTGAATTGATGGAAGAACACTACCCTCATGCCTGTGCTTGTGAGAAACTTCTATACCTGATAGTGCACGTAACTTCAGACTAGTGAAGACTGACTACCCATATGAAAAGAAGTTAAGTGAAAGGACCTCTTACAAATCCTAGCAAACCTTAAGCTGAGGGGTTTGGGGTGAGGAGGTTACAGGAGCAAACGCTCCATTCTCCGTTAGGGAGAATCACACGGTTTCATTGCTCCGGAGACAGACCACAGTGTTCACTCTCCACTCCCAGTTGGTCCAGGCATTGTGCTAACTGAAGTAGGAAGCACCGCTGGGGCCCAGCAGGAAAGAGCCAGTCCCGCAGGTTACAGAAGGAGGCAGTCCTCCACTTCATTCAGGCGCTAACAACAGAGTAAATCCAGATCCTCAGCATTATAGGCAAGCTTCCCCATGGCCAAGTTTCTATCGGACTATAATTATTCTGACTTCTGTTTAGGGTATCTGCAATTCTAATATGACAAAGAAAATTATAATTTTAGAATTTCCCATTTCCATTGTTTGGGTTTGAAGTATCTAAATGAGGGCTTACAAAGCTGTGAAGAACTTATTTCATTTCTAATGCTAAACATACATAAATCTCTCATTCCCAGGTCTCTGTTAAGCAAGCAGCAAAAAGATTACTGAACAAAAAGATTCAGTGGTTCAAAAGAAGTGAACTGAATTGGGTAAATCAGAGTAGATGTCATCCTTATGAAAAAAACTTACCTCATGATAAGGAAGAACTTTCAGACAGTCCAAAATCCATTTTCAGTTAAAGATCACTTTTAGATGAAAAGCTCAATTGATTAATTATTTTTAAAAATGTAATATTGAAAGTAAGTAGCAGACTGGAGACTCATATTTTATAGCCTAGTGTGAGACAAGCTTAAGGCAAGACAAGCTTGAGAAATTGTGTTACAATTCAGGGAGAAAAGATAGTGAACAAATTAAGAGATAGGGAGGATAAATCTAGGTGACCCAATATACTTACTACAAAAATTCCAGAAAATGACATACAAGCAGGCAGAAAAGAATATGCTAGCAAAATTAATGAAATTAATGAAAAAATACTTAACCAAATGCATATAATAAAAAAGTGTTAATTTCAAGAATGAAAAAAATTGTTTGCACATTCAGTACAAGGTAGCACCGCTTATCTCTTAGAGACAGAAAAAGTTCAGATTTTCTTCTTTTTTTCAATACCAGTGGAACATCATATATTAATTGTTAACTAAAGTTCTTTAGATTAGCCAAGATTTTCCATATATAAAAGCAATAGCCATCTTTAGATAATTAAGTATTCAGTGTATAAGGACCCTTCTTCTTAAAAGAAATTAAGAATTAGGATTCTATCATAAGAAATCAAAATAAAGAAATCAAATAAAGATCTCAGGAATGGGAAAGTTAGTTCCTTAGATGAAGGCTGAAGAGCAGAGGAAGAGTAAGTGGATGTTGACTGAGCTGGTAATCAGGAAAGGGGGGCCAGTGGGTGGCCTGGATGATTCCAGGATCATCCAAGACTGGATGATTCACTTGTTCTGCATTTGAGCCCTGTGAGCTTCTGGAACGAGGCCCTCTGACTAATGGGAGTAGTGGCCAAGTATAGGAAATATTGAGGGTTAAGAAATTGTGGTTGCCACCTTCAGTATTTTTGCTATTGTTGATGTTTATTTCATTTGAGGCCCTTTTTCAGGAAAGCCATCATCTGGCCTTGGTCCCGTCGAACTGGCAGCTGTCATTGCTGGACCAGTCTGCTTCGTCTGCGTCTCACTCATGCTGATGGTTTATATTTGCCATAACCGTACTGTCATTCACCATCGAGTGCCAAATGAAGAGGATCCTTCCTTAGATCGCCCTTTTATTTCAGAGGGCACTACATTAAAAGATCTAATTTATGATATGACAACATCGGGTTCTGGATCAGGTAATGGAATTATTTTTCCTTTTTCCTAAGGAATCTTCTAAAAGTTAGTTAGTATTTATTTTATTAGTTGGTTAAGCCAATTTGGCTTAGTGTGTTTAAAACTTAATATGAATACGAAGTCCAACCTTAAGCCTAATAAATAGGTCTGTGACTAGTTTAGCATAGATAATTTAGAATGTACTTTTACTGTTGAAATAAGTCAGCTTCATGTTTGTATAAATTTCAAAGCTTTCTCACCTTATGACTCCATGAGATAGAAAGAATAAAGATAATTATTTTCTTATGGACGAGGCTGAAGTCATAGATACTCAAATGATCTACAGCTACCCATTCTATTCAGGATTGTTTAACAGCTTTATTTTTATACTTGAAAGCAAGCATGACAGAAAATGTGTTTGCAATTGTGAAGGTTATTTGCTTTTTTAACATATGAAATTGCTCTCTTTAGCACAGACCTAATTTTCTATTAAACTAGTGATTTTCTCACTTTAGAAAAATATCTGACCACCTTATTATCTAATACAGCTTTATGGATCCATGGCCTCTGTGATGTTTGCTTTTCCCAGTTCCATTTGCTGATTTTTGTGGTTTCAGAAATAGACTGGCTAATGGCCAGAATCATCCCTTGAAGTGGATTTTGGTACAGCAGTGCTTCACGTTTAAACTGAAAGGGATTTATTTTTTCACATGCATGTGCTTTGAAAGGATGCTAAGAGAGGAAGACCCCTGTCCTCTGCAATATTGTAATCTGACACTGGACTGGGAATCAAGAGATCTAGATTCCAGTGCAAGTTTTGTCATTGGTTAGCTCTGACCTTGGGTAAACTGTGTTCCTTCCTTTGGGCGTCTGTTTCCTCATCACAAATATGGAACAGATACTGAGATATAGTGTCTTTTGAAAAATATAAATCAACTTCAAAGAAAACCCAGGTTCATGGATAAAATGAAGATTTGAAAATATACATAGTGAAAGTTTCACTAATTTTATAATCAAGTGACTAAACGAACATTAAAGCAGAAGTTGGGGGAAGAATATGAGTGAAGCATGAAATCACATATGATACTACAGAAAGTTCACACGATGACAAACGTCTGTTTATTGTAAGGAAATGAATATATATTGATTTATGTGCATACTGTTGAGTCATAAAAGTATGAAGAAACTGACTTCTTGGCCTGTAGTCGTCTGTTGACTTTGGCCATATATATTCAGTAAGTGACTTCTGTCCATAACTCTAGGACACACACAGGATTGCACTGGAACCCAGGTCCCTCAAGACAGCCTTTAAGGATGCCTGAGACCATTGTGAGCAGGGAGGCAGTGAGAGGTTGGATTGAGATGGGATATGGCCTGGGCACGGAAGATGTGACCGTCTTCGGGCCAGAGTGGTAGAGGAAAGGAGAGAGCTTGTTTTAGGGCTTCCCTGGGGTTTCCAGTTGATTCTGAGTTGATCCATAGCGTTCCCAAAGGAGATCTGGCTCATTCTGGAAGTCATCCTAGATCAAAAAACTATGACAAACAAAGACCAAAGTCAAAGAAAATCACGGTGGCTAAAGATCATTTGGAATTAATCCCTTGTTGCCAAACTTACACCCGAAGAAATCACAGCTGCTCATGCCACTTGGCACAGTAGGACTGTATCGGACCTCCAGGGGAATAAGCTTACCTAAAGGATTAGAAGAAATTGCTGTCTGGATGACAGCTGATTTCTGAGTAAGAATACATTTATTTGCTTTTTATGATGCAGACATGAAGTCAAGAATGAAATCACTTTTTCCATTTTATCTGTGTTTTGAGATACATCAGGAACCACAGCTCTGTTGTCTGAAAGTTTCTGTCTTTCCTTTTATGCCTTACTCTGCAAAAACTTGTCTACATTGTTTGCTAACTCTGTGGCTTTGGGCAGGTAGCTGATGTCTCATGCCCAAGTTATTTTATCTTTAAAATGAAAGTAATGAACCCTGCCCTGTGCACGTCATTGGATTATTGTGAGGTTCAAATGAGACAAGATGCTTTGATAAATTATAGTTATGTCCAAATGACAGGTGTTACTCTTACTGGAAAGATACTTGGAAGAAAAATCTGACATGTGGTATCAGTTTGCTGCATAGTACCAAAAAAACTTAGTCGAAGGCCTCCTTTCCCTGTCATAGTTCATTATGTGCTGAATTGCCTCCAAATTTATTGAGACAGAAGCTATCTTGTGTTGAATGATACCAGAAAATGCCTCCTGTTTCCCTTCTATTCATTATAAAGCCTTAATGCCATCTCATGCATGGGGCTCATGACTATGAGTAAGTAAAATGGCTTTATGTACACCCTTTTTAGTTCTTTCGCTCACTGAGAAAAGGTAAAACCAAACATTTCATGTTATAAATTCATATGTTTATTATTCAGCACCGCGACCATAGTGGCGGAAAGGCCTATCTCTATTTCTCAAAGACGGTATCTTTAACTTGGGAACTGTGGGCAGCTCCACGCCTGAAGCTAACCTAATTTCTGTTGCGTTAATTTGAATTGCAGGTTGTACATGTGCCCTTATTTAAGCTGTTGTTAGCTTGTAAAGCGCGTGTGCACATGTGCCAGTTTTTGAAGGAGAGTGAGTCTCTTAGGCCCCTGTTCATTACGTCTTTTGCATGCTTATGGTCTCTTATAATGAGTGCGGGTTGTTCAGGGCTTATTTCTGTTCGCTGCATGCGAAGCTGCTCGGACCCTGTTTTGCTAATGAAGTTTTTCTGTCAAGCAGTTGTGAGGATATAGAAGAGGAAAGCAGAGAACATAGAGATTTGAACTAGGCCTGTTTATTTTTCTCTTTAGAAGAAAATTACTACTTTTTAAAAAATGTTCATGTATTCACGTGGGTTATGGATTTGGCTTTGAATTTTAGTTTGGGATCTAGAATCCAGTGGTAATGAGGAGACAAAAACTTTCCTTGTCCTGGTAGCCTTTCTTGGCCATATCATTTACACGGGATCTGACTATGTTAGACATTTTCAGACTTCCATTTGTAATTCCCCTTTCTCCTATATTCTTTGCCTTTCTAACTTCCAGAGTAGCCTCCTGAAGTTAACTCTTAAGTATATTTTTGAGTATATGGTATGACCCCATTCAAAGGCTGTAGGAAAATTTTATAAATTAATATCTGTACTAAACAACATAATTAAGAATCTTCATAGTATAAAAGAGCTCCTTGACTTAAATAAGAATTTTTCACAGATCTATTTTTAGCTAGAAGCCTCCTTAAAAACATAAAAACAATTGTTTATAATTAGACTGCTAACTGCTTTGCAGAAGGTGGGGAGGATAAAGAGCAAGGAGAGGAAAAGGACCTCTTTGAGAAACATATATGAAAAGAGAAAAATTTCTGATCACTTTGAAGACTTAACATTTGATTTTAGAAATATTTCACATCAGGAAACCAAAGACAGCACATAATTTCATGTAATACCATTGGGCTAATTTGGTCTAGCAAGGAACTCTGAATATAGATTTTAAATTACACAAATTTATGTGTATAGATTGTATGAAAAACGTAGTGTGCAGAACATGGTTTATACTGGTATTTTTATTTTCAGGGTTAGTATAACGTAAGATGACAGTCCATGAGGGTACATGATATTAAGCGAATCGGAATACTCCCATATATAGTGACACTTCAATGTTGTAGGTAGTGAAAAATCCTTTTCTGTAAACAAGTAAGTGTGGCAATATTTTAAAAATACATATTTTAGAGTAGGGCACATACAGATGGTGAAATAATGCCAGTGTCCTATCAGCACGTTAAGTTACTTGGCATCATTCTTTAGATATTAATGTTGCCTATGCAGCCAGTTCCTAGCACATAAATTACTTGTCTTGAAATGGTTTCTGTGATAGTTTTTTACTGATTTTATGTTTGTGTTCACATACTTTTCTCCCATCAGTAAAACCGTTACCGGATTCATCCTTCTAAAACAAGATTTTTAAATAGCTTCTCCTCATTCATGAACCCTTTTCAGAAATTTTTAGTAGTTCCATAGCTCTCATTGGTCATTTTTTTTTTTTTTAAGATTTTATTTATTTGACAGAGGGAGAGAGGGCACAAGCAGGGGGAGCAGCAGGCAGAGGAAGAGGGAAAAGCAGGCTCCCCACTGAACAGGGAGCCGGATGCAGGGCTTCATCCCAGGACCCTAGGATCATGACCCAAGCCAAAGGCAGAGGCTTAACCACTGAGCCACCCAGGCGCCCCTCTCATTAGTCATCTTGAGCTCAGCATTCAGTACTCTTCATACCCTGACAGCTTTCCTTGTCTTCCACTGCTTCACCAACACACCGCCTTCTGTTTGACTGACCTGGTTCCGTAAACATCCATTCATTTCCCTCTTCTACCTTTGCTTTAATATTCCTCCTACCTGAAAACCTTCTCTCCTCCTCTCCTGTGGTCCTATCCCTTCTGTAAAGGACAGTCAAAATCAACATACTTTATAAAGTCTACCTGGACCCTCTAGGCAGATTCTAGATTCTTTTGTTATATCTTATTTTCATTTTATTATGAATTACTATTTTTTGCAAATGTAGTCTGTCACTCCTCAGTGAAATTGTAAGTTCCTCAAAGATAGAGCTTTTGGAGTTATTCTGTTGTTCTTTAATGCCTATTTTCATTTTCAGGTTTACCATTGCTTGTTCAGAGAACAATTGCAAGAACTATTGTGTTACAAGAAAGTATTGGCAAAGGTCGATTTGGAGAAGTTTGGCGAGGAAAGTGGAGAGGAGAAGAAGTTGCTGTTAAAATATTCTCCTCTAGAGAAGAGCGCTCATGGTTCCGTGAGGCAGAGATTTATCAGACCGTAATGTTACGTCATGAAAACATCTTGGGATTTATAGCAGCAGACAATAAAGGTCAGTAACATCTGATTTCTCCTTTGAGTATAATGAAAAATGCTTGAGCCTATGTACAAATATGGCTACTAAACATTGTCAGATTTGATGAGAAATAAATGTCATACAGATTAAACCCATTAAGTCAAATAGAATATATGAACCTTTACAAACAGGAACTTCTTGAAGATTTTTTTGACTCTTGACATGTTTCTAAATCTCTAATTGTTTTATAAAAGAGCTATATTTAAATGTAAAAGTGATATGTTTTTGGGGCGCCTGGGTGGCTCAGTGGGTTAAAGCCTCTGCCTTCGGCTCAGGTCATGATCTCGGGGTCCTGGGATCCCGAGAGTTTATAAAACTCTATCTTTTCTATGCTATGACTATACTCTAATAACTAACTGCTTAAAACCAAAGTAAAAACATATCACTTTTATTTTTTTTTAAGATTTTATTTATTTATTAGAGAGAGAGAGAGAGATCACAAGCAGGCAGAGAGGCAGGCAGAGAGAGAGGGGGAAGCAGACTCCCTGCTGAGCAGAGAGCCCAATTCGGGTCTCGATCCCAGGACCCCGAGATCATGACCTGAGCCGAAGGCAGGGGCTTAATCTGAGCTACCCAGGCACCCCTAGATTAAGGAATCTTAATGCAACGTGACCACACTACTGTTGTTGTTAATTTTTAAAATGTCATCAGTATCCAGTCAGTTTCACATTTCTGCAGTTGTGTATTCTTTTTTTTAAAAAAACTGGTTATTCACTTTAGGATGCAAAGTCCACACATGGCATTTGGTTGATATTTAGTTTAAATTCCTTAAAATTCCTTTGTTCCTCTTCATTTTTTTTTTCCTTGAGGTTTCTTGAGGAACTGGATTGTTTGTCCTATAGGGCTTATCACATTCTGGATTGTGTTGATTGAATTTCCTTTGTATCTCTGAACTTGCTTCTTGTATTGAAAAACTGGTAGTTAAGATTAGAGACTAGATCTGAATAATTTTATTGGTTTCGGGAAAATATTAAATACCTTCCTATATATTGTGTACTTTGTATTATATGCTTGTATACAACATATTGTATATTATATTTTTATATATATCTGTATATCACATTAGGAGCCATATAATATTTGATTATCTCTCTTTTTAAAAATATTTTCTTTGTTTTAGAGAGAGAGAAAGAGCATGAGCAGAGGGGAGGAGCAGATGGGGAGGGAGACGGAGGGCAAAGGGGAAGGAATCTCAAGCAGACTTCCTGCTGAATGCAGAGCCCCACCTGAGGCTTGATCTCACAACCCTGAGATCATGACCTAAGCTGAAAAGGAAGAGTTGGATCCTTAACTGACTGAGCCACCCAGGGGCCTCTTGATTATCTCTTTTTTGTGACTTAGGGACAGTGATGAATGTGATGGATATAGGCAGTGATCTATCAGTGGCTACTACCAATTCAGTATTACTTAATGTAAAAAAAATAAAAAGAGTGGTCATAGTTTGATCAAGTCCTTAGTTCTCATTTTCTTCTGCCTTTGGCACCATTTAATTTCCCTTCTAACTCTTAAAACAACCTTACAGACAATGTTCTGTGACTGTAGATTTTCTGTGTTCATTTCTTATTTCTTAGTAGTTTTGTTTGTTTCCTAAAAACTCTTTTTATTGATTTGTATGAAGGCTCTAAGTCTACAACAGTAATTGCTCCCTTGAAGGAGCACATGCACAGTTTCAAACTTGACTGTGGTGGATGCTTTTTAAATCTGCCTTTTGGGGCTCAAACCTCACCAGGCCCAACATGTTTTAGGCATATTCCAAGTTGCAAACAGCGTGGCAGAAAATGCCCTTGCTGCTGTGCCCTAAACCTTTTCCCCATTTGCTCACGCAGCAGCCAAGCTGGTGCTGTCATCTGGTGGTCATCGTGGGAACTGGCTCGCCCTCTTGGGTCTTCACTCTCCTTTCTTCTTTGTCAGGGGTTAATGGACATCCACCCCAGTTCCCTTCTCCTGTATCTTTATCTTCCTGATTTAGTTAATTCCACCTCAGACAACCCTTTATATTGCACAGCCTCTTACATATTCTTCTTCCTCTCTTGTTAATCACCTCAGAAAATCTTCCTTTCTTCCATCTGCTTGTGTTCTTCATTTGTCAGCCTTTCAGAATTCAGTCATGGTTAATAAGCATGCAGATACAAATGGTGATGCATTTGTATCAGGGAAAAGAAAAGGTTTAAGTTTGAATATAATCAGTTTATAAAGTTTATGAAGAATAAACTGTTTATATATAAAGTTTGTAAAGAATTAGTGTCTTGAGTATCTAAATTCTTTTGAAAGTACTCAGAAATCCCCTCCCAAATCTTCTGAAAATACCTTCTTAATCTCAGCTAATCAGAGTTGATTTCCTTGAAGTAACAACCTTCAAAATATAGAGTCTGTTTTATGTCAGTTGGGTGGGGTTTTTTTGTTGGGTTTTTTTTTTTGCAACCAATAGAGAAGAAGACACCCCATTTTAAGTTCTTAAGAGCCATGCATTCTACTAAATGCTTAATCGGTTGTCCTGTTTTTTAAATCTTCTTAACAGTTTTATAAAAGTAAGGTATTCTTGCTGTGTAAAAGAAGAAACAGAGCCTCACTTATCTGAGGTCACATAGTCAATAATAACTAGGCCCTGGATTTCACCCCAGGTCAGAATGACTCCCAAGTGTGTATCTTTTACTGAATTGTGCTGTTTCTTGTGTGTGGTTTTCTTGCTACTCCTATGTTAAATAGGCTTTTGTGGACCAGCCTAACCTAGAAGCCTAGCCAGAATCTTTACTATGATTCCCATGGGAAAACACATTTCAAATCCAGGTATTAGTTTACAAACAAATTTTTGGAATACATATTCCTGGTTGTTGAGGTTCAGAATCACCTTGTGTAAAACTGGGTTCAGCCCTAGCATTTTTTCCTCCTGACATTTTAGTTCCTGTTCCAGTTTTCCCATTTGTCAATGATACCACTTATTTTTATATTTTTTCTAAGCTGGAAACCTTGGAATCATTTCCTCTTATCTGGCTTCTTTGTGAACTGAATGTATAGTCTGTGATTAAAGCTTGCGTTTCTTCATTTAAGCTCACTTTCAGTTTTGTCCTATACTATTCCATTCCTCCTGTGGCCACACTGGGCCCCAGATACTTCTCATCTTCCTCATGCTCCCCTTTCCCTCCCTCCTTCCAGAAAGAACCACTGAGCACCCAACCTGTACCAGACATTTTTCTAGCCACTCAGGAGTCCCAGCTCTGCTATTGTCTGTAAATTCAAAATCACCATCTTTGAACCATGATTCCTTATCTCTTAAGTGTGATTAGTTATCCTGCCTTATCTCAAGAATAGGGGGCTTACTCAGAGGATCTAAAAGATATGTATGTAACAGTGTAAGACAAAGTGAAGACATGAAGGAAATAATATACAGACTTAGGGTACCATCATCATGTTGCAGTCTTGGAATTTAGGATTGAGAGTAAAAAAGTGGTAACTTTTGAATGGATAAATGGATGTTCTGCAACCCATCTGAAACATTGTTATTCTCCTCTACAGACAATGGTACATGGACTCAGCTCTGGTTGGTGTCCGATTATCATGAGCATGGATCCCTTTTTGATTATTTGAACAGATACACAGTGACTGTGGAAGGAATGATAAAACTTGCTTTGTCCACTGCAAGTGGACTTGCCCATCTCCACATGGAGATTGTTGGTACCCAAGGTAACTCAGAGTACTTGTGTTATTTAAGCTTTAAATTCCCATGAATCTAATGTCTGTTAGAAATTTTTCTGAGAAGTCAGCCTAAATGAAGATGTTTAAAAATGAATTTTAAATTTAAAATGATTTAAAATTTTGATGAAATTATTTTTCTCTTGAAAATCTTAGGTGAAGCTAGGATTATGGGTATTTGTTTAGAGATTCTCTAGTCATTTTAGCAGCACTGATATGTGAGTTCTTAAAAGTAGCATCTAGTCTTGTGATTTTTGAGGATCTCGATTTTAGAATTCAAATCTGACAGAATGTGTGTTTTATGTGTAGTGTCAAGTATAATGTGAAAATTGCTTTTTAAAAACCAACATGCCACCACCTAATGTTATCTGGCCATCTACTAATTATATTTGATCCTGAGGTAAGGAGACTGCATGAAACCGTTTTATAGTTGAAAAATTATATACTAAATTTTAGTCATGAAATTTTATGGTGTGATTTTTGTGCCATGTAGGATATCAAATGCCAATGTCTCTCTCTCCTCTAGTGGTCATCCCCTTACCACCTGGTGGCTCCCTCACTCCCCACTTCAACATGCTCTTTCACATCTTAGCCTCTCTCATCTTTGTAATTGTTACTGTTGATAATAACAGTTCTGTTGTGTCATGATTCACATGTCAGCTAATTCACCCATTTTAAGTGTACAGTTCAGTGACTTTTAGTGTATTCACAGAGTTGTGCATCACCACAGTCCATTTTAGAACGTTTTCATCACAGAAGAAGCACTGTGCCCGTAGCAGTCACTCCCCCTTTCTTCCCAAACTCCTTAGTCCTGAGCAACCACTAATCTACTTTCTGCCTCTATAGATTTGCTTATTCTGGACATTTCCTATAAATGGAATTGTCTCATATGTAGTCTTTTGTGACTGGCTTCTTTCTCTTGGCACATTTTCAGGACTCATCCATGTTATAGCGTGTATCAGTACTTCATTCCTTTTTATGGCTGAGTAGTATTTCATTGTTTGGGTATACTGCCTTTGTCCATCAGTTGATGGACACTTGGGTTGTTTCTAATTTTGGCTTTTGTGAATAGTGTTGCTGTGAATATTAGTGTACACTTTTTTTGGTGGGTATATGTTTTCAGTTCTCTTATGCAGTGGAATCACTGGATTATACAGTAACTAATGGTTTTGAGGCACTGCTGTACTGTGACTCTTTTTTCCAAAGTGGCTGCACCATTTTACATTCCTGCCAGCAGTGCAGGAGAACTCCAGGGTTTCCACTGTTAGTATTAAAGGTTATAAATTTGCTACTGAGTACATTACGGTTGGTAGGTGAAGGAAGTGGTCCTTGGACTGAAATACCAGTCTGTGACAAGTGTTCCATAAATAATTCATAAGATGTCAACAAACAAACATCTTTAATGCCCAGTCTTTGATTTGTTATAGTTTTTGAGCACCATCTTTTGGAACATCTTATTTTCTCTTTTCTTTAAAGAAATGTAATTTCAGCAACTTTTGGTATAATGATTTACTTAGGGTTGTTTAGTAATGTCTAGATATTGTGGGCAATGTGGTCTGAAATGCTTTGACAGTGGGACAGGAGTAGAGGCTTTGAACCTAAAGAGGAGAACTGTGTTTGGTATCACCTTTTAAGCATTTGCATTTACTTTTTGTTTCTTTAGGGAAACCAGCCATTGCTCATAGAGATTTGAAATCCAAGAATATCTTGGTAAAGAAGAATGGAACTTGCTGTATTGCAGACTTAGGACTGGCAGTGAGACACGATTCAGCCACAGATACGATTGATATTGCTCCAAATCACAGAGTGGGAACAAAAAGGTATGCTTATGAAGAATGTTTAATATCTTCTGAAATCAACGTCTTTTTCATTTCCTTCTCATTTTATGTACATATCTTCTGAAACTCAAACCTGTACTATATTAGATTGCCCACAGGTAGAAGATCTCATGGTCTTGCCTGCTCTGAAGCCAAGGTTACCTGACTTTTAAAGATGCCGGCTGATGAAAGGTGGCCCTTTTAGAAAATATAACCATTCGTTACATTAGTTATAATAACAAGAGTAGCTGATGTTTACAGGGTGCTCAATATGTGTCAAATATTTTAATGTGTTATATATATATATAATTTATATAATCTCAGTTAATGATCTCTTCAAATGCTGTACGGTAGCTAGCCCAACTATTTTCTGATTTTTAGTTCCTGGAAATACACCTTTCTTTCTTCCTTAGAATTTCTGCATGTACTGTATCCGAGAGCAGACTTTGCCCTGCTGTTTCCCTGATTTGTACTCACCCTTCCTTTCTCAGAGGAAACTCTTTCTAGACTGAGGTGCCCTTACCAAGGGCTCTCATAGCAGGCTTAACCTGGACCATTAAGGCACTTAGCACATTGTAACTCTCCATTTACTTGTCTCCATTGGATTGCAAGCTGCTTGGGAGTGGGCTTATATTCCCAGAATCCATTATAATGCCTAATACGTAGTAGATCCTCGGTAAATATTTGTTGAATCCATGAGTTTTCTAAGGAACATGACTGGGTAGATGTAATTGCCCTCATTTCACAGATGAAGAAACAGCCCCATGGAAGTTAAGTAATGGGGTTAGCCTCGTACAAGTGGTAACCTGAAGAGCTGAGATTTGAACCTAGGCCTTTGTGTATTATCACAGCATGTTGCCACAGCATATCTTCACATTACTGCCTTGGCCTTGGGTAGAGCCCAGCTTCATTCTATCTCAGTTGTATTACAATTTCTGGATTCAACAAGGATTCTCAGAACTCTTGACATAGGGGCCCAGGACAGCGGTTGCTGCAGGTCTTCACGAATCCTGATCTGTAACAATCTATCTAGTAGGGTTTTTAAAACTTCAGAATCCTATAATGTGGCGTCAGTAGGAGGACTGGCATTCATTTTTTATCTATTATTTTGTTCCCTGGATTATATCCTCATCCCGCCTTCTATCCTGTTTTAGTGAGAAGACTTCTAGATTAAAATATGTGGTCCCTCCATAGTACTGGACAAAGCAGATGGTGTATGTTAAGACATTTATAATAGTCATGATTGTTACATATATGTCTTTCATTGGAAACCAAGATCATAGACAGATAGGTAGCATGAAATTGCTGTTTCAGCTTTTCATGGCATTTAGTTGACATCATTAATTTTCAAATCAGTTTGGATATTTAATATTTTTCTTGAGTTTAATATGATCTTAGCTATATAGTACTTGTATATATAAATGTCTTTATATGTCTAGAGATACCTGAAAGAATGTTGATCAAAGTGTTAACACTGGGTGATAGTAATGGAATGATATTTCACTTTGTACTTTATGAACTTTGGGAGGATTTCTATAAGAGGTATGAGTCACTTTAAAAACTAGCAGAACCATGCTGAAAGGGGAGAAAGTCTTAAAGTAAATACCAATTTTTTAAAAAAAATTGTCAGGAGAAAAAAAATATATGAAGCAATTTAAAAGTAATGTGACCACCATTCCAAAAAGTAAATTGCTGACTTCTTTTTTAGGTACATGGCCCCTGAAGTTCTAGATGATTCCATAAATATGAAACACTTTGAATCCTTCAAACGTGCCGACATCTATGCAATGGGCTTAGTATTCTGGGAAATAGCTCGACGATGTTCCATTGGTGGTAAATTTCTCCCCCTCCCCCAACAGTTTGTCACGAACAGAGGCTGTTCCAGGATAGCCTTTTTTTTTTTTTAATTAAATGAAATTATACACATCAGCAGTCTAAAATTATGTTCACCAGGTGATCACTGAGAGTGCCAAAGAAAATAAAAGAGATAAACATCTACAGTAAGGGGAAATGATGTGACATGCTTATTCTAGTGTATTCTTTTTCTGTTTCCATTTGAATCTTGGGAAGCATCAGAAACCAAGCCCTTGTTATCTTGGAATATAGTTATTTAAAATGGAGAGGCCACCCAGGAAGCTGTTTCTAGCATGTACCTAGGTCAAATTCATTTCCCCCCAACCCTTAGAGTGTGGTTATTTTGTCTTAACTTCTTAGCTGAAAGTTACGTATATAGAATATAGTTACATTGCCATTACACTACTTTCTAAACTAAGCTTATTTTAAGTTAATTTTAGATTGAACACTTTGGATATTTGCTTAAGCAATAGTTTCTCATCCTTGGAGGCCCAGGCTTGGTTGAGTCTCAGGTTTATGTGACAGTAAGAGAGAGAGCATGTCTCTGTTTTTTAGCAAAGAGGACAGATCCAAGAGGTAAAGGACTTGCATCTCAGATTTGCTTGTAGGATTTATACCTCCATGGTAGAGTGTATATCCTTGTACCAAGGCTGAGCACTCACAGAATAAAAACTCTTGTCTCTCGCACATGAGGGTTCTTTGGGAAAAGATAATCAGGTGATTACAGCTCATAGTCAGCCATCATTGAAGTAGCCTTTGCTGATCCCATAGTGATATTTAGTTTCAAGGTGTGGGCCCAGTACCAGCTCAGAGAGATGGGTTGTGGATGCAGTTGAGATAGAGCAAGCTCTAAGCTTTTCTCCACTTCACTAATTAATTAATGAAACCCTGAAATAGGACTCTTGGGTGTTCCTGGACAAAGAATAGTCTGGCATTATCTGAGTAAATTAGTCAAAAAAAATTTTTTTAACCAATATAGGAATTCATGAAGATTACCAGCTGCCTTATTATGATCTTGTACCTTCTGATCCATCAGTTGAAGAAATGAGAAAAGTTGTTTGTGAACAGAAGTTAAGGCCAAATATTCCAAACAGATGGCAGAGTTGTGAAGTGAGTATTTATTTTGGATACTACACAATTTTCTAAACTGCTTCTGCTTGCTGTGTGGAAATTTGCTACTTTTCTTTAAGGAAAATAGACACAAGAATTTTCTTTTCTTTCTTTTTTTTCCCATGGCAGTTAAACCAGTGAGTGAAAAACAGAATACTTCTGTTTTCAGGTTCAATCTCAAGGACATCAAAAGGGCCGTGGAGCATTTCCAGTGGCCATCAATGTATCAGAATAGTATTTAAATCTACCAGTCAACCCAGGCACTTGCATTTCATTTTATCTATCTTTTACATGGAATCTCCAATCCATTTACATTAAATGCACTTATCAGTATGGATGGATTTAAGTTCACCATCTTTTTTTTTTTTAAAGTAAGTGCACTTCCTAAACCCCGTCACCTATTTAACCCATTCCCCCATGTATCTCCTTTTTGGTTATCATCAGTTTGTTCTCAGTTAAGAGTTTGTTTCTTGGTTTGTGTGTGTCTCTCTCTCACTTTTTTCTTTGCTCATTTGGTTTGTTTCTTAAATTCTGCATATGAGTGAGGTCATATGGTATTTGTCTTTCTCTGATTTACTTCGCTTAGCATTTTACCTTCTAGCTCCATGCATGTTGTTGCCAATGGTAAGGTTTCATTATTTTTCAATATTCCATTGTATATATACCACACCTTCTTTATCCATTCATCGCTCAATGGACACGGCTGCTTCCATAGTTTGACTGTTGTAAAATAATGCTACAGTGAACATAGAGGTGCATGTAACCCTCATTGTTTTTTGTATTTGGAGAGGTAAATACCCAGTAGTGTGATGCCTGGGTCATAGGGTATTTCTCTTCTTAATTTTTTGAAGAACCTCCATGCTATTTTCCTCAATGGCTGCACCTGTTTGCATTCCCACCAGCAGTGCAAGAGGGTTCTTTTTTCTCCACATCCTCAACAACACTTGTTGTTTCTTGTGTTTTTGATTTTAGCCATTCTGAAAGATGTGAGTTGATATCTCATTGTGGTTTTGATTTGCATTTCCATGATGTTGAGCATCTTTTTATGTGTCTCTTGGCCATCTGCATTTTTTCTTTGAAGAAATGTCTGTTCATGTCTTCTGCCCATTTTTTAATTGGATTCTTTGTTTTTTGGGTATTCAGTTGTATCAATTCTTTATATATTTCAGATCCTAACCCTTTATCGATATGTCATTTAAAAATATCATCTCTGAGTGCCTGGATGGTGCAGTTCAATTAAGCATCCAACTCTTGGTTTGGGCTCAGGTCATGATCTCAGGGTGGTGAGATCGAGCCCCCCATTAAGCTCTGCACTCAGTGCTGAGTCTGCCTAAGTAAGACTCACTCTCCTTCTCCCTCTGCCCCTTCCTCCACTCCTCTCTCTCTCTCTCTCTCTCTCTCTCTCTCTCAAATAAATAAATAAATAAATAAAAATCTTTTCCCATTCAGTAGATTGCTTTTAGTTTTGTTGATTGTTTCCTTTGCTGTGCAGAAGCTTTTTATTTTAATATAGTCCCAATAGTTTATTTTTGCTTTTGTTTCCCTTGCCTTGGGACACATATCTAGAAAAATGTTGCTGCAGCCGATGTTAGAGAAATTATTGCCTGTGCTCTCTTCAAGGATTTTTATGGTTTCAGGTCTCAAATTTAGGTCTTTAATCCATTTTGAATTTATTTTTGTGTATGGTGTAAGAAAATGGCCCAGTTTGCTCTTTTCCATATAACTGACCAATTTTCCCAACACCATTTGTTGAAGAGACTTTTTCCCATTGTATATTCATTCTTCCTTTGTCAAAGATTAGTTGACCATATAATCGTGAGTTCATTTCTTAGTTTTCTGTTCTATTCCATTGATCTCTGTGTCTATTTTTATGCAAGTATCATACTGTTTTAATTACTACAGCTTTGTAATAGAACAGTCTGGAGTTGTGATACCTCCAGTTTTGTTTTTCCGAGATTGCTTTGGCTCTTTTTGTGGTTCCATACAAATTTTAGGATTGTTTTAGTTCTTTGAAAAATGCTGCTAGTGTTCTGATAGGGATTGCTTTATATGTGTAGATTGCTTTGAGTAGTACAGACATTTCAACAATATTTGTTCTTCTAACCCATGAGCATAGAATGTCTTTCCATTTCTTTGCATCATCTTGAACTTCTTTCAGCAGTGTTTTATAGTTTCCAGAGTATAGGTCTTTTACCTCTTTGGTTAAGTTTATTCCTAGATACTTTGTTGTTTTGGGTACAATTGTGAATGGGATTGTTTTCTTAATTTCACTTTCACTGTTTCATTATTAGTGTAAAGGAATGCAACAGATTTCTGTACATTGATTTTGTATCTTGCGACTTTACTGAATTTATTTATCAGTTCCAGTAGTTTCTTTGGTGGAGTCTTTAGGGTTTCCTATATATAGTATCATGTCTTCTGCAAATAGAAGTTACCTGCATTTTAAATGGATGCATCCTTTTGATCAAGGCAGCCCAGAACAGTAGGATGGATGCTGGATGGAAACTAGGAAGCCTGTATTCTAGACACACCTGGCCACCATTTCAGAATCTGACTTTGGGCAAATCATTTCAGTTTTCCAGACCCTAACATACCTTTTAAAAGGAGGAAGTTGGATAAGATGATTGAGAGGATGGTTCCGATGATTTGGCATCTTACTCATCTGATTGCCTGTGTGACCATTCACCAGGAGTGTGGGGGAAATGTTTTCTAGCAGTGTCTGAGACTCAAACCCAGCTTTTTTTTTTTAATTTTATTTTTTTTTCAACCCCAGCTCTTACGATACTTTTAGAAATGTTTTTGTACTTGTAAGTTTAAAGAATTCAGAAGACAAATTTTATTTAATTTATATGTAATGGCTAGCTGTCACTGTTGTAATATTGGCAAGACAGAGCATTTTCCTCCAGATGTGAAGTTTTATAGCTTAAGAGGAATAAAAAGCTGGCGACTTAAGTAGTTGGTTTTACATCTTAAATTAATGTAGGACTCAGTAGTCGAGACATCAAGAGAGTTCCAATAAAGTAAAGTATCCAGGCCTAGATAAAAATACGTCTTAGTGTGGTCAGAGAATTTTGCATGTTTAACAAATGAAATTGGGCTAGATTTTTGTCTTTTACAAATTTGATCTTGATACTATGAAGTTCAAACTCAAAGTAATCATGCATTCATTAAATAAATAGAGCACATTATTAAACAGATGGCTTTTTAAGCATGAGGAAAAGTTAACAGAAAACATTAAGAGCACAAATGCAATTTGCAGTTACTATCACATTATGCTGAATTAATGCCATTGCTGTCATTTTTGTTTTTTCTCTATTAGGTTAGTTTTCTACTTCACTTTCCACTAATTCAGTTTTTCACTTTTCTGGTGTTTATAAATTGCCTCTCAATAGTTGAAATACATTAAGAACATGAAACCGGTAGAATAACCGAAGAACTATCTTCCAGAACCTTCTGATCTTTTCCAGTCTGGACCTGTAGCTCCCTAGGGCAGCTGTGCAGCTTTCATCTTGGGATATCCTTCACCTTTTGTCCTGGGATTCCCTTTGCTTCTGTTACAGTGAATCTTTCTTCCTAGACCCCAATGACTTCTTGTTTCTTGGTGTATTCAACTTTCCCCATCTTTTAAGTCTCTGCTCAGATGGTACCTTGATAGTAGACATTATACCCATTTAAAATATCACCTTCTTTCCCTGGCATATTTTATCTCCTTCCCTAAATGATGTTTCTCCTTAGCACATACCACTGATAGTCCATGTATTTCACTTACTTATTAATGATGTACTTCGGCTCCCTAGAACGTGAACTTTAGGATAGGGATTTTGTCTGTCTTTTGTACCCACAGTACCTAGGATGGTATCTGATAAACGGTAAGCTCCTTGTAAATTTATGATTTTGTGGAATGAGTACATGTATGTGATGGGCATTTGGTTGTTTTTATATGGAAACCAGTGTTCATTTCTAGGAAATGTCCCTGAAGTATTTCTTTGATTTGTGCCTTTCTGTTTTCCTCCATTCTCTTTCTTCCACTCTAGTTTTGAATGTTAGGCCCTTTGAATAGGTCTTCTCATTTTCTTATCTTTTCCCTCTTATCTGTCTCTGATTTTTTTCTAAAATTTCTGCATGGTTTATCAACTTTTATCTTTTTTTAATCAGGTTTATTTTCCAATTCTTCTATCACGTTTGTCCAAAGTCAAACAAGAAGCAAAAAACTGTCAGTGGTGAATCTGAGTATTTTCTTTATCTCTGAGGATATTAATAATAAATTGTTGATATTTTCTTCTCTGTACAACTGTCCAAGTTACTTTGGTCTCTTTGTATCAGCTTCTGCCTTCGTGCTGCTTTCTCCGATGTCTGACCAAACTCCTGTTCTCTTCATGTGTAAGGACAGGACACTGGAAGGTGATGGAAGCTTTGTGCATGTGAACCGAGCTTATCCACTGTGACCTTTAGGGTGACCTAACTGGATTCCTTCCGTTAGTGGTTGGGAGCCACTGATGTATGGGTTTCTTCAGGTCTTTCCTCTTTGGCTCACATTTCCCAGAGAAGACTCTTTCAGTCTCTTGCCTGGAGGAATATCTACAAGTCGCTGCCCTTGTTTTGGGGAGAAAACCTTATGGTCTTATCATTTAGTGACTTGTCAGTATGGAACTTTGCTCTCATGTTCCCCAAGTCAGAAATCTGTTTTACCCTCTCAGATACAACCTCTGATCTTTTTCTGGGGTTGGAGTGGGGCAGTCATGCGACTGTGTGAAGCTCGGGGAGGGGCAAGTACCTCGGGTTCCAGTTCTTTTGGCTGATCCTCCTGTTTTTAGCTTGAATTTTACATCAGAGGAACTCTGATGAAGTTAATTCCTTGGTTCTAGGGGAGTTTCTATGTGAGTCAGGCTCCTTTTTTGCTGCGACAGTTCTGGTTTAGGATTCAGCTTTTTCAGGTCTGCTGAGTAGGTTGGCCCCCATCCATCTGCTTTCCAGCTCCTGACACCAGCACTCCCCTGATGGGAACTGAAGTCATTTTTATTCATTTGCTGTTACAAATAATACAGAAATATAACTAAACAAAAAAATTGAACCTATGTTTCTTGGAAAGAAGATATACAGAGTAAAGATCTTATTCACATGAATGGAAAGCGCTCGTTGGCACTCAATAATTATTTTTCTTCTTTTTGTTTGCAGGCCTTGAGAGTAATGGCTAAGATTATGAGAGAATGTTGGTACGCCAATGGGGCAGCGAGGCTTACGGCTTTGCGTATTAAGAAAACACTGTCACAACTCAGTCAACAGGAAGGCATCAAGATGTAGTTCTGCAGCTTTGCCTGAACTCTATTTTTCCTTCAGATCTGCTCCTGGGTTTTCATTTGGGAGGTCAATTGTTCTACCTCACTGAGAGGGAATAGAAGGATATTGCTTCCTTTTGCAACTGTGTAATAAGGTCAACAAGAAACTCCCCAGGATTTCTGTGGACCCAGGAAACAGCCGTGTGGGTCCTTTCTGTGCACTATGAACACTTCTTTCCCAGGACAGTTACAAAATGTTGCGTAGTCTACCTTTATTTTTTATTAACACAAAACTTGGGTTTGTTTTTTTTTTTTAAAGATGATTGCTGGTCTTAACTTTAGGTTAACTCTGCTGTGCTGAAGATCATCTTTAAGGGTAAAGGAGCTGGATTGTTGAGTTATACGAAACATTTCTTATTTTTAAAGAAAGTGATTTATTCCTGGTTAGTACATTCTCAGAGGATTCTGAACCACTAAAGAGTTTCCTTGATTCAGACTTTGAATGTACTGTTCTATAATTTTCAGGATCTTAAAATTAAAACTTATAAAACTCTTATCTTGAGTCTAAAAATGACCTCATATAGTAGTGAGGAACATAATTTATGCAATTGTATTTTGTATACTATTACTGTTCTTTCACATTTTCAGAACATTACATGCCTTCAAAATGGGATTGTACTATACCAGTAAGTGCCGCTTCTGTGTCTTTCTAATGGAAATGAGTAGAATTGCTTACAGTCTGTATGTCTTAAAAGTTGTAGTATTTTAATTCAAAAAGTTTATTTATCTGGGTAACCTAGACTTTTTCTGTTTTGCTTTTTTGGAAGATTTTTTTGTAGTATGTCATTTGGTATTCCATTTTGAAAATGCCTTTCTCCTACCAAAATGTGCTTAAACCACTAAAGAAATGAAGTGGCATTAATTGGTAAATGTTATCATGGTCATTTTTGAATATTCTCACATCAAGCTTTTGCATCTAAATTGTGTTGTCCATAAGTATACCTTAAAAAAACCAAGTGGCACTGTAGATGCTTATAGTACTCTAATAATTTAAAACTTGTAGCATACAGACTAATTTTTCTAAAAGGGAAAATTTGTCTAGCTGCTTGTGAAAAGTTGTGTGGCATTCTGTAAGCCATTTTTCCTTTCTCTGATCAAAGACAGTGTTATTTTTTTAAGAAATGAATTACATTTAAAATTAGGGTATGGTTAATGTTAAATAATAGGCCTTTTTCTAGGAAGGTAAAGGTAGTTAATCATTTGAGTAGTTAACATGTGTGCAGGAGAGTCACATTTGTTATGTAGGAGGCAGTGTTCAGCAGACTTTCTGTCTTTGTAACTAAGGTTAGAGTTAGCGTGGTTCTGAGGTCTCACTACACTTTGAGGAAGGCAGCTTCTAATTCAGTCTTTCCTTCTGTGTGCAGATGCTGCAACTGCTTATTTACATGGTTAGGTAATAAGTTTAGTACGCCCTTAACATTTGGGAGAGTGGTAGCTAAAGAACATTCTGAGTATAGGTTCTCCATTTACAGATGTTTTCAGTCAAATTCAATGTGTAAAGCAAACTTGTCATGGTCTTCGCAGTAAGTTGAAACTAGCTTATGATAACTGGTTTTTACTTCCAGAGCTAAAAGTCTTTTAGGGCTTTTACAGTTTT
Source organism: Procyon lotor (assembly GCA_028646535.1). Lineage (NCBI taxonomy): Eukaryota > Metazoa > Chordata > Mammalia > Carnivora > Procyonidae > Procyon > Procyon lotor. The sequence continues at coordinate 50,473,374 of CM053615.1, forward strand.
CAGAGTTCTCTTTATCACTGTGATCTTATTCTGATGGGAGAAAGACTATCATAGCAATGAGGCAAGACATTGACTTTATAGTGCTATCAATTTCCAAATGAAAGGGTCGGAATAACCTTTATAGTATTTGGTCAGTAAGAGATAGTGACCATTTACACTGAGCTGCATTCTGATCATGTCTTATCTCTTAAACATAGAATAAATTTGAAAGACTATTTGGTCTTTAAGCCAAAGTAATTTTAGAATGAATGACTTATGCATAGGAATTTAGTGTCAATTTCATGTGTTTAAAAACATCATGGGGAAAATGTGCTTAGAGGTTAATATTTTGACTCCAAATTTGATTTTTTTTCTGTAGTTACCATGATTTTGTCAAAGCAAATGAATGAGTTTGAGGGGTTTGTTTTTATAATTACGTTATATTTCCTGCTTAATAATCTCTAGCTCTGTGACTAAGGTTTTTTGTGTTTTTTTTTTTTTTGGCCATTTCTAAGCCTACCAGATCTGCTTTATGAAATCCAGGGGACCAATGCTAAAACTATTTTTATATAATTTTAAGAACATACCAAAAGTTCTTGTCTGATCTAAAATTGAGATAACGTGATTTCTCACTCTCATATAAGGTAATCAACTTTTACTGAAGATATTCTTTATTACATCAAAGATTGAGTTGTAATTATACTGTTCTTGCCTAAGTGGATAAAGTGTTCTTTGGTTAAGTCAGGGAATTTTTTTAGAAGTTGAGTTTAGTTCTAAATTCGGTTTACATATTACTGCAGCAAATTCCTTTTATGGCTAATGACAGTTTGATAAACCCCGATTAGTTAATATTGAAAATGAAAATCACTTAAAAATGAAATAGATCATGATTACTATGGCTGTAACTGCAGATACGTTTGACTAGAGTATTAATTTTGTCATTTAGATACACAAGCCTTTGTTGATACTGCCTATCTTCAGATGCTCACCTTCCAAAATTAAACTTGTTTTAAAACATACCTTCAGACCAATTAATTACCTGTCCACATCCATTTCATCAGTACCCCAGAGGAATGGGAATGAGGGAGGTATGACCCAGTGGGGCACAGGTATCCCTGGTCCTTCCTTCCTAACTTCAGCTTATGTTTCTCTCAACCTGCCTTCCCGCCGGCCCCTGACTCAGAGGCAGTTGCCTTGCCACCACTCCACCCACCTCCACTCAGCAGCCTTTTGAATAGCCGTGGGACATGCTTCCATTTCCTTGAGTCACTGGATGTTGCTGGGAGGGTTCTCCAGGTTTGGAGATGGGGTGGGTGATGGCCCTGCCGGCTGCCTTGTGACTTCAGCTATGGCCGAGCAGTGAGAAGGCAGCAAGGTAGCAGTTACGGCTGCAGGAGTTAGTTGTGCCCGAAGCAGGGGCCTGGGGCTCATCAGAAGAGGGGAGACTAGTTCTGCTGTAGTGAGAGTGCTCAAGAAGGGCCTCGAGTCCGCACACAGTGGTTAGTGATATCAGCAATTGCACATTACAGTTCTTGTTACAAAGTTGAAGTGGCCCCTTGGCCGTTTTGCAGCTCGTGCATGAGCTACCTTCAGTTCCCCCTCTACGTCCGAGAGCCATCCCATATAGATTATTTTATACAACAAGATGGCGGAGTGCCAATTAAAATGCAGAACAAAATCAGTATCCTGTTGGACATGTCCTGTCAACGTTTATATTTTTATCCTTGCACTGAAAGAGTGATTGTAAGTCAGCTGTTCCTTTTTGTTTCTTGACTGTGGCAGTGTTCTGGCTGCAAATGATGGAGATTCCAAATAATGGTTCTGTTACCGCGTGGCCGGAAATGCCAGTTCAGATATTTTTGAGATCCTAAGGAATGGGTTTAGACATGTAGTCTGTAGCCCCTTGTGTCTGCTTTGGAATGCTGGACTATCCACGGGCCCTCTCTCTAGGAATGCTGAAATTCTAAGACCTTCTGAGGATTGTCAGTACATTTAAATTTTTCAACACCATTATGCAATCTTATTTGTAACTGTAGACTTTAAAGAATGTGTTTAATAATACTCAGCCTGTTTCTTAAAGCTCAAAAAAAGAACTTACGTGAATTTGTTTTTATATTTTAACAAGATTTGTGAATTCAATATCATGAACCGTGTTTTGATATCCCTTTTTCACATTGTGCCAATGGAATGGGGTATTTGATATTTCTTTATATGTCAAGGAGATGCTTCAAAATGTCAATTGCTTTAAACTTAAATTACCTCTCAAGAGACCAAGGTACATTTACCTCATTGTATATATAATGTTTAATATTTGTCAGAGCATTCTCCAGGTTTGCAGTTTTATTTCTATAAAGTATGAGTATTATGTTGCTAAATTACTCAAATGGTACTGTATTGTTTATATTTGTACCCCAAATAACATCTTCTATAGTTTTTGTTTTCTGTATTTTATTGTATTTGTGCAAAATTCTTTTGGCTTTATCAGTGTGATTTCTGCCCTTTCGGATGTGTACAGAAAATATCCATATAAATTTTCATTTAAGTTGAATGATTTTGAGAAACCTGTAAAGAGGAAAGAAAAACAAAAAATGCAGTTCCCCATAAGTTTTTAAAAGTTGTATATTGTATTTGTAGTAATATTCTGAATGAGTTGTAAATAGGAAGTAGAAGAGTGATGCTTATGTCAAGTCCTAACACTACAGTAGAAAAATGGAAACAATGCAAATAAATGACTTTTTTCCCCACCTGCTAGTGGCATAATTTAAAATAAAGTGTGTATGTCGGACCGAGCCATGCTGTTATGAAATGTAGTTGCGGCAGACAGACATTAGAATTTTTGGATTATTCCCCAATACAAGTTAGGTCGTAACGTGGTTGAGGAGTGCCCACCTGCCCCAAGGTGCCTCCGGGGTCGTGGAGGCTGCTTCCCACATGCGCAGGGGTTGCTGACCTGTCACTGCCTCCCTGGGAACTACATTGCCTCTTGCTCAGCAGATTTGCTGAGGTTGTGTTGAAGTGATGTTAGTATTTTGATTCTCAAAGTTTTGCAGTTGTTTTCAAAGGAAATTTAGAGGGTCTTCCTCTAAATCCTAGTTTAAGGATTTGTGAGAATTGTCATAATTTGTAAAAATAGCCTTTGCTTTTAAAAAAATATATAAACAGTCTACTGGGAGTGGGAACTTGGCTCATGAGCAAACTGAGCAGATAGTGGATGAGGGGGTGTGGCCCCCAAACTCTTGGCGAACAGTTGGGAGTGGGTCTGCGGATTGGCTAGCTCTTGTGGCACAGACTGTCACTTCAGTTCAAAGACTGGATTTGGGGAGGTTTTTTTCCTTCTCCATGATAAAGACACATCACCAGGATATAGAGCTTTTGTTGAAAGAGGGAAAATAGTGAAATTATTTTTAAAACAGATTTAGAGAAACAACCAGTTTTATACTGGTCTCTTCTAATTTAGAAAAAAAATGCTTTTACGTATGTGGTCTCACGGACATATCTTGCAACTCTGCACTATTTGTTTTAAAGTTGAGGATTTATAAAACAATGGGGCTATTCTGAAAGATGAGTAGAAAAACTTGATGTTATAAAAGCTGAGGCTCAGCCATGCATAATTTTTAAGAATTGGGAAAGAAACAATATTTAATTATGGAAATAAAGGATTCTTTATAAGAGCTAAAGAGAAACGGTAAAGGTAATAAATTTAAGATAACTTTTCTATTAGAAAAAATAGAATTAAAAAGGGGGAATTGGCATTTAAAAAGTGTTTCAAAGGGGAAGGAACCCATTGAGAGAGAAAAATTGGAAGTAAAGGGAAGTATTGGTATAGACTAATAATAGAGTGTGCACATACTGTGGTAGGCAGCACTAAGACACTTGGGATCTTAATGTTGTAGTAAGTGGTGTACAGGTAGGTCTGGTTCTTTGTTTAAAGGGAGGTGTGAGAGGTGCCTGTGTGGCTCAGTGGGTTAAAGCCTCTGCCTTCCGCTGGGTCATGATCTCAGGGTCCTGGGATCAAGCCCCGCATCCAGCTCTGCTCAGCGGGGAGCCTGCTTCCCCCTCTCTCTCTGCCTACTTGTGATCTCTCTCTCTCTGTCAAATAAATAAATAAAATCTTAAAAAACAAACGGGCGCCTGGGTGGCTCAGTGGGTTAAAGCCTCTGCCTTCAGCTCAGGTCATGATCTCAGGGTCCTGGGATCGAGCCCCACATCGGGCTCTCTGCTCAGCGGGGAGCCTGCTTCCCCCTTTCCCTCTGCCTGCCTCTCTGCCTACTTGTGATCTCTCTCTCTGTCAAATAAAAAAAACTAATAAAATAAGGGGAGGTGTGATTGGGAAACTATTTTTTTTAAAGATTTATTTTAGAGAATGTGTGTGTGCAGGTGGGGGGAGGAGCAGAGGGAGAGAATCTTTAAGCAGCCCCCCTGCTGAACCTGAGTGGTGTGCCTGTCTTGGGGGCTCGCTCCATCCACTGACCCATGAGATCATGACCTGAGCCAAAAGCAAGTATTGGACGCTCAACCGACTGAGCCACCTGGGCGCCCCAATGTTAGACATTTTGAAAGGAAAAACTGTGTGAGAAAGGTTATGGATATCAGCCATAAAATAACATTAGAATTGTTGGTTGGCACCCCTGATATTCACAAGAGGAGTCAGGTGGTCACTGGATTCATAAGCTGAAATAGATGTGGGCACTCAGGGATGGAGTAAATGCACTTTTGAGACTTAATTCCAGATGCAGAGAGATGATTGCACTTGTCATTACCTAGTGTTTGAGTTCTTCCAAGTGTTTGTTTTTTTTTTTTATTTGACAGAGAGAAACACAGCGAGAGAGGGAACACAAGCAGATGGAATGGTAGCGGGAGAAGCAGGCTTCCTGCAGAGCAGAGAGCCCAATGTGGAGCTCGATCCCAGGCCCCTGGGATCTGACCTGGGGCGAAGGCAGACGCTTAACGCCTGAGCCACCCAGGCGCCCCCCAAGTGTTTTCATATGTATGATCTCACCTGAATTTTGCAACTAGAACAGATGGTGACCTACTGAGTGCCCTTAGGAGAGGACAGAGGACTGAGAGGAGCCTCTAGGGAATGGGTGAAGGTGAACTGGGTGTGGATTTTTGGGGGTGAGGCCAGAGAGAGCAGATAAAAGGCTCAGGAGTCACCGTCTCTCCATCACTGGCCTTCCACTTTGTGAGCTGCTTTCACTCCTGGTTTGTTCCCTGAGAGTCTGATGTGGGAGTTCAAAGCCTTGCAGCTTGGGAGGCCCAAGGGTAGCTGGGCAAGCCCCGGAGCCCACCTTGGTGCTCACCTGAGTCTCAAGGAGAGAGAGTAAGGCCTCAAAAATCTCTCAAAACAACAACAAAAGCCCCGAAAAACTCAGCCGAACATTCTAGATGTTCTCAATATGTATCAGACCTACCTAGATCTGACCAGGCTACAGCAGTTATAAACAGTACAGGCAGAATGTGCCACGGGCGACCTACAGGCACACTTCTCTCTGGTTCCTGAGTAGGGGAGGCTCAGGAGGGCCCTGGGTACAACCGAGCAGACCTACACCAAGCTCAGACCTTTCCTTCCTTTTCCAGCTCTTGGATTCAGAGTGCAGGGAAGGTAACTCGGGCTGCCCTGAGCCCCAGCTCAGAAGGGCCCAGAGTGTCTGGTATTTCTACATCTAATCTTAAAGCCTGCTTAGGAAAACAGTTCCCTTGGGAATCTCTGACCAGCGGAGGGACGGTGGGCTCACTCCCAGGTGAGGCTTGCACTTTTGGGAAGCTTCAGGGATTTTTGGTGGGGAGGATTTGGAGACAACTAGCTTTCAAAAATGAAGGCAAAAAAATAAGGTGGCAAACTAAAGAGGTAAAAAGACTCCTTTTGTTGCCTGTGGATCTGCTTTTTAAAGAAACCCTTCAGAATGAAAATAACACCAGATGGTTACTCGAATCCACAGGATGGAAGGAGGACTACTGGAAATGGTAAATATATGAGTAAATATAAAGAATTGTGTACATGTATTGCTGACATAACAAATTATCACAAATGTACTGGCTCCAACAATACCCATTTATGATCACACGCTTCTGTCGTTCAAAAGTCCAGGTATAATGTGGCTGAGTTGGTTCTCTGCTGCATGTTTTAGAAGGTCAAAATCAAGGTGTTGGCTATACTGCATTCCTTCTGGAGGCTTAGGATAAATTCACTTACAAGCTCAGTCAGGTTGTTGGTAAAATTCGGCTCCATTCGGTTGTAAGGCTGAGGCCCCCATTTCCTTGCTGACTGTCGGAGGAGTTGTTCTCAGCCTCTAGAAGCCACTTACAAGTCTTGGCTATTGGTTCCTTTCCTCCATCTTCAAAGCCAGCAACAGTAATGTGGGTCCTTCCCGTACTTTATCGCCCTGTTCTCCTCTTCTGCCTCATCTTGTTTCTCTCTCCCACCGCATTTCTCTCTGTTGGACTCTACCTTCCTCTTCTATTGTTCATAGATTACATGTGATTACAGTGTGATTATAATGGGCCCATCTGGATAAGCCAGGATCATTTCCCCATTTAGTAACCTTAATTTCATGTGCAAAGTCCTTTTGTGGCAGTACCTTGATTGAAAAACCAGAGGATGAGAATCTTGGGGAGACATTTGCCTGTACAATAAATATATTTTTTCTTTTTTTTAAATGGCATGTTATTGTATAAAGCAGTAATGGTAACACTCTAACAAAGATGCAATGTATATTATAATAACAGCACAAAGGAGGGAGTAGGAAATGGAGCTATATTGAAACAAACTTCTATGGTTTTTTTTTTCAAACTTCTATGTTTTACTGGAATTATGTTATTATTAATCTGAAGAAGATTGTGACAAATTAAAAGGCATATTATTTTAGTCCCTAGAGCAAGCACTAACACAATACTCCAAAAAGTAGAAAAAAATCAACAGAAATTAAAATGATACACAAAAGAAGGCAGCAAGAGAGGGACAGAGAAGCAAAAAGATATGACACATTTGGAAAACAAATAGCAAAATGGCAGCCATAACTCTAACCATACCAATAATTTCATTAAATGTAATTGGACTAAATACTCAAAAGGCAGAAATTGTCAGATTGGATTAAAAAACCACAAGACTCAACTATATTGTGTTTACAAGAGACACACACTTCGGATTCAAAGACAAATAGTTTGAAAGTAAAGGTATGGAAAAACAGATACTGTGCAAGTGGTAACCATAAGAAAGCTGGAATGGCTATATTAGTATCAGGCAAAACGGGCTTCGAGACAAGAAATGTTACTAGGAATAGAGGACATTTCAAAGGATTTTTTAAAAGGGTTACTATATCAGGGAGATATAACAACCGTTCATGTATATGCACCTAACAACAGAACCCCAAAATACATGAATAAAAAGTGACAGATTTGGAAAGAGAAATAGACAATTCAACAATATTAGGAGATTTCAATATCCTACTCTCCTTCACTGATAGAACAATCTGACGAAAAAGCATATAAAAGAACACTGGTAGTCCACGTGTCCTGACATTTGACTGGACAGAGAGCACAAAGCACACATTCTTCTCAAGTCCACATGGAACATTCTCCAGGTAAGACCATCTACTGTGCGTTAAAACAAGTCTCAACAAAACAGAAATTGAAATCATAGGTAGTATCTTCTCCAACCATGCTGAAATTAAATTAGAAATCACCAACAGAAAGAAATCCCCAAATTTAGGGAAATTAACACATTTTCTAAATAACTCGTATTGAGGAAATCACAAGGGAAATTAGAAAATAATTTCAACTAAATGAAAATGAAAACATCCAAATTCATGGTATGCAGCTAAAACAGTGCTGGAAGGGAAATTTATGCTTTTAAATACTTGTATTTAAAAAGTTATTTAAATCCCACAAAGATAGATACAAAATCCTCAACACAATATTAGCAAACTGAATTCAGCAACAAATAAAAAGGTTTATACATCAGGACTAAATGGGGCATGTCCTAGTGCTGCAAGCTTGATTTACCATCCCAAATCAATCTTTTACACCATATTGATAAAAGGATAAAACCCATATGATCAACTAAATAGATAACAAGAAAAGCACTGGACAGAATTCAACACCCATTAATGATAAATACTCAACAAAGTAGTAATAGAAGGCAACTTCTTCAACTTAACGAAGGACTTTGCAATCTATGAAAAACCACATCTAATATATTTAATGGAGAGAGAGTGCTTTTCTCCTGAAATCGGGAACAAGTCAAGAATATCCACTCTCATTATTTCTATTCAACCTTGTACTGGAGGTTCCATCCAGCTCCCACTCTCATTCTCCCCCAAGAGGAGTCATTTAAAGTAGAGAAAAAAAAAAAGTAAAACTATCTTTATTCACAAAGGATGCGATCCTGTAAGACTTTACGGAATTCACAAAAATCTACCAGAACTAGTAAATTTATCAAGGTTATAGAATACAAGTGCAATACATACACAAAAGATCTATTGAAATCCTCTATATTAGCAAAGAACAATCTGCCCAAATTAAAAAAAAAAAAAAATCCACTCACAATAGCACAAGGAGAACACAGAAATAGACTGATTTCATTGAAATTTATATAATTCCTGAGAAATTAAGGATCTAAATACATGGAGAAACATTCCACGTTTGTGGATTAGAGGATTCAGTACTGTTATAATGGCAGTCCCTCCCCAAATTATTCCATAGGTTCAACTCAATCCCTAGCCTCCTTTCCTTTATCCTTTCCCGTGGCTCCACCAATCCCTGGCTTCCCTCTTGCTATTTTCTGTCCACTTCTTCCATTAGCTCCACCCATGTCCTTTTCTTTGTATTTTTCTCGCACTTGATTTTTTTTTTTTTCCCTAAATCAGTGGGCTGTCTTTAGAACCCAGCGCCTTTTAGTAAGATGAAGTTTGGGGCTTTTGGATTTGAATTATTTAAAATGAAAGAATATTTTGTATCCTTAAATGCTTAATGAGCATTGACAATACAGCAAATTCTATACAAATCATCCACATCTTTCTATTATTCTTGTACTGTCCTTCCAGATTAACACTCAGAATACTTAACAGCATTCCAGAACTCAGCCCAGTTTATAAACGTAGTCAACTGGATGATTTTGGAAGTTTTTCCAGTTCTAATATTTTGTGATCCTAATAGTTTTTCCCTTCTGTTTCTTTTTGAAACTCAACAGTGCATGAAATCTGCTTTGATCTTATTGAGATGTCGATACTTTCAACTTCACTTTACAAATAGTCAAACTGGAGAGAGCCGAGAGGCCCTTCAAAGGTGAATGGATAGAGAAGATGTGGTCCGTATATACAATGTAGCCATCAGAAAGGATGAATACCCACCATTTGCATCGACATGGATGGGACTGCAGGAGATTGTGCTGAGTGAAATAAGCAGAGAAAAACAATTATATGGTTTCACTTACTTGTGGAACCTAAGGAATAGCATGGAGGACATTAGGAGAAGGAAGGGAAAAATAAAAGGGGGAGCGAAGAACCATGACAGACTATGGACTCCAAGAAACAAACTGAGGGTTTTAGAGGGGAGGGGCTGGAGGGCCGGGGTGGCTGGGGGATGGGTATTAAGGAGGGCACGTGTCATGATGAGCACTGAGTGTTACAGGCAAACAATGAATCAGGGAACACTACATCAAAAACATGATGTACTGTATGGTGACTAACATAACATAATAAAAAAAATAATAAAAGGAACAAGAGTTTGGTTCATTAGATTGTAGGGCCTAGGGTTTTAAGGAATGTGTCCTAAGCGTGGGTGAGTACGATATGGAAATCCAGGGCTTGCTGAACACGAGTTGGGCTTGGCAGATGGCTCACCAGATCTAGTTTGACTCCTTCTGGACTCTTCGGTGCCTTGGCTCTGTTGGAGTCCTTCCAAGAGCCAGTCTGCGGATCTGTGTCTCCGGCGGTAAGGGGACTTGCACAGTACTCCACACAGTGGGCACCCAAGAGGGATCTGTTGAATGCCTGCTCGCCCGGGGCACCTAATCTAACTTCTCAGAAATGCACACGTTCTTGCTGTAACCTCAAGATGGAGGGTTACCCTGCCTCTCTACCCATTTTTAGTGACCAGGGATGCATTCACTGTTTCACAGAACCGTGTAAGTTATTTCTGGAGAGGAATACTTATGAAAAGAAAAGGTCCTTTCTGGTATGCTATCCCTCCTAGTCATTGGTCCCACACACTGAGGCTTTGCCCCAGTGTAGCGGCGTCAGAAACTGGAGATCCTGTTGTCCCTTGGGCCAGCTCTTCGAGAGGCTGAACAAACCCATTTCCGAAGCCCTTGCCCAAGCCCTCTAGAGCATCTCTCTGTATGACCCCGATTTCCTACTCCTACTGCTCCTAGTTCATGCTCCCAGTAGAAGATAAACCATATTTCGGGTCTGTGCGGGTCTCAGGAGGTAAAGTTAACTTAAAACAGAAAGCCGGCCCAATTCAACCTATTCTCCAAGAAGTCCTCAGCAGATGGCAGTGTTGATCTTTAATTGGTTTTCGGTCCGGGAGAGAGTGTTTTGTTTTGTTTTTACAAATTTAGAACAGCCAACCTTTCTGCCTCGCTTTAGACTAGGGCTCCACAACATGTAGTTCTTTTTACTCAGGGTTTTTTGTTTGGGTCTTACCAAAAACCCTAAGTCCCTCAGGCTAATAATCAAGCAAATCTTCAAACTAATATTTCTATTTAAAATGTTTTTAATTACAAAAGCTATGCTTGCTTGTAAAAATTCAAAAAGATACAGAAGTGTAGAAAGTGAAAGTGAATGAAGGTTTTCCAGGTGTTTTACTAGGCATGTAAATTACATCTATAACAATATGTATATACATATATATATCAGTGGGGTCCATACTATTGGTATTACTCTGCAACTTACATTTGCTTCCTCCTGGAGTGTGTACTCTTCCACATTAACACAATGACCGTCATTTTTCCCACTTTCATGGTTTATAATATTTACATTCTGTTCCAGAACCATAGTTGAGTCTTCAGGCTTGAACTTCTGCATACTTAAACCCAATAAAAATAGCATTTACCGTACTGCGGTTATGTAAATATTAATCACATCAGAACAAAATGAAATCAGATCTACAGTGAAATAAAGAAAATCCCACGTACTTAACGACGACCACAAAATTGTCAAGGTTCAAAGCTCTCTTTTTTTAAATGGAATTTCCCACTTTATTTTTGAAGTTAATTAAATTGAATTGTAATTGACATACAATATCCTATGAGTTGCACGGTGTATAGCATAGTGATTTGATATCCGTGTACTTGATGAAGTGATCATTGTTGTAGGTCTAGTTACCAACAGTCACTAGACAGAGTCGTTACCATATTATTGATTATAGTCCCTGAGTCAAAGCTGCCTTTTAATTTCATTTTTACTTTCCTCACTTTTACTCAGCTATCACTGTTCTTTAGTAGTTTGTTTTAATCTCACATTCCTTGAAATCTCATTCCTGCATTCCTTTGGCTTTGCTGCAGTACCCACTTGAGTGATTTGCGAATTTGAGAGCCGCCATCTTGAGATTTCCCGGCACAGCTGACCACTGGCTTGGTCAAAACTATAATTTAGGCTCACGTTCATAGTTCATTGGCATTTTAAAGGCATAGTTTGAAAGTATATGTGATGTGAAATCTGATGTTAGTCAGATTTGCACTCATTGGTAGCTGACCTATATTTTTTTCTTTCTGGATGATTTTGAGATTTTATCGTTGTTCTGAAATTTCGGTAAGTATCTAAGTCTGAATCTTGTTTTTATTTATCCCACTTGGTACATGGCGGGCTCTTTCAATTTGAAGATTTGTGTTTTCCCCTAGCTAAGAAAAATTTTCTGTTATGTCTTTGATCTCCCCCCTGCCTTTTTCTTTTCTTTTTCTTCTCTTTTCTCTTTCTTTATCTTTTTTTGGGGGGGGAAGGGAGGGTTCTTTCCTTCTCAAACTCCTATCGAATGAATGGCTGTGGGCCTCCTAGATCTTTCCTCTGTCTATGGACTTTTCTTTCATTTTTCACTGCTTTGTGTTTTTTTTTCGTGTTGTAGATTTCATTGACTTCCAGATAACTGGTCTGGTTTTCAGTCTTAGCTATACTATCCCTTCTGTTTGCTGGGTTTTTATTTTTTTTTTATTTTTTTTATTTTTTAAAGATTTTATTTATTTGACAGAGAGAAACACAGCGAGAGAGGGAACACAAGCAGAGGGAATGGAAGCAGGAGAAGCAGGCTTCCCGCAGAGCAGAGAGCCCGATGCGGGGCTCGATCCCAGGCCCCTGGGATCATGACCTGAGCTGAAGGCAGACGCTTAACAACTGAGCCACCCAGGCGCCCCTGTTTGCTGGGTTTTTAATTTTGACAATCCTTTCATATGTACAGAAATGATTTCTTGTTCTCCTGATGGCTCCCTTTTTAATGGCTGCCTGCTCTTGTTTCAGAGAGTTAACATCCTGTCAAATCTGTTCAAAGATACTTAGAGTTTTCTTCTTGAACATTCCTCACTGTGTCTTGTTTTTCCCAAGGTCTCTCCTTTTATTTTTCTTTGTTTAGCTTTCCTGCCATTGGTTTTCCTCAAACATTTGGTGACCCATGGCTGTCCATTCCCTTTCATAAATAAAGGACTAGATTAATCTGTCTACATAGCTGGCAAGGCCCATTTCCCAAGCAGCCTCTTTTTTGAAGGGGGAGCTAGCTATAGGCTGCTGGGAGCGGCTGGGCTGTTTTCAGCAGGCTTATCTTTAGCAAGCTGGGGAGGCCCATACTTGCCACCGTAAGAAGACTTTTCAGTAATGGACTCTTCACTATGTTCTCCTTCTGGACTGAGCAATGCCCTCTTCCCCTGACCTAAAGGTCCCTTGTGAATGTCTAGAGAGACTATTCTACTTCTCTGTTGAGTTTTGACACCCATTTTGGGATCCTTTCCTGGATAGATCACCTACAGTTTTGAGAGTAAGTTTTGAGTCCTAGGGACCCAATAAACACAGTTTCTCCTTATGGTTTGGGGGTAGGGAGAAAGGTGGGGGGCCCTACTAAATGCAGTCCTTGGCTCAATTACTCTGAGGATGCTCTGTATTTCTGTTTTGGAGTTCTTGGGTCTGAGTTGGGAGTTTCTCTGGAACTCCTCCGAGAAGGAAGTTCTTGGTCCTGGCATTCGGGGCTATGGTTCACCTTTGCTCTTTCTTAGTTAATCCATTTCCATATACTTCTGCCTTCCTGCATTTCTCAGACTTTCTGCTGCTACCCCCTCTTGTTTTCCAGCACTGATATGATTTAATTCTCTTAAAAACACCTTATGTTTTATTCTACTGAGTCCACGGCATAGCAGAGAGGTCAGTTCATGTGCTCGATTTGTGACTTGCAATGTGATTACATTGTTCCAACCTAAAATTATTCTTAATGCCCATGGTTGGGAGGGTCTAAGATGAATACATAAAGTGAAAATGGCTTCTTCATCCTTGTTCAAATAGAGACCACTGGTTGTCCCCTTCTGTCTATTCTTGCCTTCTTCTGTTAGAAGTAAAGCCCCAAATTTCAGCCGGGATCCTGACTGCTCCGCCGAGGACACTTCCTCGGTGTAGCCAAGTGACTGAGTTCTGGCCCACGGAAGCAGCGTGCTCAATGTCACTGGGCTCCTCTGAAGGACAGGGATGTGCCTGCCAGTCCCCTGACTCCCCTTTCCTGTTGGCCAGAATGCAGATGTGGGGACCTGCCCTTGTCCATGCGGAGTTGGGCAACACCGTAGGGATGGCAGAAGAACAAAACAGGAGGAGCCTGGGAGTTCCTGACCCTTCATTGCCGTTATACGGGCCCTGGTTTGTGGGAGGGAAATGAAATGCGATCTTGTTTAAGCCTTGTACCCTGTACAGGAAGCCTTGTACTTCTTACAGCACCTATCCTGTCTCCTAACTGAGACGATCTCTGGGCTACTGAGTTTCGCCCAGAGGCATCCAGTGTGAACACATTGCTGGATCCTTCCAGGGATATAGGTACACATGCACACGTACACGCAGACATACATATATATATAGCTCCCTGCCCATTTTTACATAAAGGATATTGTACCGAACAGCTGCTTTTTTAAAAAAAGATTTATTCATTTATTTATTTGAGAGAGAGCGTGCAAGAGGGAGAGAGAGAGAGAAAATCTCAAGCAGACTCCCTGCTGAGCGTGGAGCCCACTGCGGGGTTTGATCCCAGGCCTCCGAGATTGTGACCTGAGCCAAAACCAAGAGTCAGACACTCAACGGACTGAGCCACCCAAGTGTCCCCCAAACTGCTGGTCTGGGAAGAGGCTGCACCCCGCTGAGAAGGAGGACTGCTGGTGACA
>CM053615.1:50488190-50515116 GCA_028646535.1 Procyon lotor
TCATAGTTTTTTAATTTAAGTGAAAATGACCTTTGCTCGGTGTAGCCAATGGTACCGTGTTCTTACCACAGCATTTGCTGGCGTTGCAGGGTCCTGTGTGCAAGGAAGTCACAGACTCGGCAGGGCTTGCCTTTATGTGATGACAAATACCAAATACTCCCCTTTCCGGCTGCACCAGGAAGAGCTTAGGCTGTCATCCCAGAGCGAAGGCTCAGAGACATACCTTGCCCAATGTCACCACCCGGAAAGGGCAGAGAAGAAACTCCGGATCTGAGTTGTCTGACCACAAGCTAGAGCTCCATCCCCCTGCCCCTGCCCCTTCTGCTGTGCACAGGGACCACTGGAGTGACCACCTCCGACGCCTAGGCAGGAAGAGGACTCTGCTCTGTGGAGGCCATTTCTGTCTGATGGGGAGAAACCGTGACAAGAGCCCACAGACCCAGTGAAAGGAAATGCTAATTAATCACACCTTGGAGGAAAACCCAGTCTAGCCCTCAGTTTCCTCCTGCGGTCTTCTCCTCACGGACTCCCATGTAGGAACCGAAGACACCCAATGCTCACTGTCACATCTCCTTTGCACCAAGCAGGACCGTGACCGTGGCTTGGCCAAATCAGACTCATGCCCTTGATTTGACTTGTGAACCAGTGAAGCGGAGGAGGGGGTCCTGCAGAAGTCCTTCTGGCAAGGTCCTGGCAGCAAGAGCAGCAACACAGTTTCCCTGAAGTGGTAGATCTGGGGGCTGCGTCTGAATGTCGTAGCATCACTGGGCCCAGTGTAAACTGTGCATAAACACCTGGGAGGCGGGTCCATGGCAGCTGGGGTGGGATCTCCACTGGGCCGGTTCTGGATGTGGTTTCCAGCCCTGTCCCGGCCGCATGGCTTTGGAGGCCCTCTCATAGACTCTGTGTGCTACTTGGTGCCCTGTGGTGAAGTCCTGGTCTGCGTCAGTTACTCAGAGATTTCTGTCACTTGCAGCTAAGAGCTCGGTCTCTGAAGGCCATGCGGACACAGCCCATTACTGAAAGGGATAGTCTTGTTATTAGCTTATGACTAAGCACAAATGATGCTGCAAACTTGCTTTTCTTTCCAAATATACTTTTTATCTTAGGATGATTTTAGACACACAGAAAAATTGCAAAGATGATACAGAGAGTTCTTGTACATTTCACAGCCAGTTATCTCTGTTATTAACTTATATTAGTGTGGAACCGTTGTCACAGTTAATAAACCATTGCTGATACGTTACAATGAACTAAAGTCCAAACATTATCCGGATTTCTTTATTTTCACCCATTTTCCTCCATGTCCCTTTTCCGTCCCAGGACTCCGTCCCCATTACATTTAGTCGTCACAGCTCCTTAGGCTCCTCTTGGCTGTGACAGCTCCTCAGACTTGCCTTGTTTTGATTAGTTTCGAGGAGTATGCATCAGAGATTTTATAGACTGTCTTCTTATTGGGACTTCCCAATATTTTTCTCAGGATCAGGCTGGGATTCTGGGTTTGGGGGAGGAAGACCACAGAGGTAAATTGCCCTTCTCATCATAGCATATCAAGGATACATCCCGTCAACAAGACTGGTCACTGTTGCTGTTGATCTTGGTCAGCTGGCCCAAGTTCTGTTTGTCAGTAACATCAAGTTACTCTTGTCCCTCTTTCCATAGTATAGCTTTTGGAAGGAAGTTCCAAAGGAAGTTCCGGGAAGTGCCCGGCATCGCCCCCAAATTAACAAGTAGGGAGTTATGACTCACCTCCGTGACAGTGGGATATCTTCTGCCTGAAAAATTGGTTTCCTGCCCCCGTTTATTTATTTGTTTGCTTGTCATTTATTCAGATCAGTATGGACTCACGGATATTTATTTTATATTTTGGATTATAATCCAGTACTATTTTATTTATTTTGTCATTTCCATGTCCCAGTGACATAGCCCCCATCAATGTGGGTTTTAATTTTTTTTTTTTTTTAGCACTTTCTTCCTTTTGGCATTCCAAGATGCTCTAGGCTCAGCTTGCGTATTTTCTGTGCCATCCTGGGATCGGCCATTTCTCTAAGAAGCTTTGGTTCCTCTGACGGGAAGAGGGTGCTAGACATCACGGTTCAGGGAATAGGTGTGCTTGTTGCTACCAAAGTGCTCTGGCTATTTTTGAGGCCGCTCTGAGAAGACAAGGAAATGCACCATGTACACTAACCTGTGTGTATTCGCACATCTATATGTATTTACTTTTTTTAGTCTTTAAAAAAGATTTTACCAAAAAAATAAAAAATATAAAAAAATTTTATTTATTTGAGAGAGGGGGAGGGACAGAGGGAGAGGAGAGAATCTCAAGCAGTCTCCATTCTGAGCGCGGAGTTGGAGGTTGGGCTCCATTCCATGACCCTGAGCTTATGACCCCAGCAGAAATCAAAAGTCTGATACTCAACCGACTGAGCCACCCAGGTGCCCTGTACGCATCTCTCTGTGTGACCATCTGTGTCTATATTAAGTTCAATAGGAATTCATACTGTTATCTCCAACTCTGATCCCTTGTCACCCTCATCAGACTCACCTGTGAACCCCCTCGCCAACAACGAAAAACCTGCTCCCACCACCTGCCATCCGTTTACTTAACTGTCCGATCCCAGCGCACACAGAGTTTTAGAATTAACCTTCACCCCTTTGGGAAACCACTCTTGTCAACTAGAGCAAAAGGCTTCTGTGTTATTCCTTTTGCCTTTTGTTTTACAAATACTGTGAATTTCCAAAGTGACTTCAGGCAGAGTCTTCTTCTCCACCCCTTTCGATGAGGTTGTTTCATACATTTGTGCAAAATCCCTTTTTTTCTCCCAGGAGGCAGATTTCAGCCCATATGGAGTCAGCCTGAGACAGTATCTGGAATCTTTTCTTTCTCCTGACCTCGCTTCCTCTTTTCTACCATCCGCCCTCTTCCTGAAACCTGCTTTCCTCCTGGTAGCCCTTTCCCTGGGGTAGATCAGGGAATATGTGCTTAGTCTCTATCCTGAAGGAGCAAAGAGGAGTTCTTAACAATCAAGGGGTCATGCTCCTTAGACCTCCCAGGGATGAGGCTCAGGGTCCCAGGTCCCCAGAGGATAGAAACGATGAAACAAGAAGATTTTTCTCTTCCTTGCATTCTTGACCTCTCAGAGCATTATTTCACTATGGTTTTTTTTTTTTTTCGAACTTAACCACCATCCACAGAGGTGAGGCTAGAAAGGAAGAAAGAGGTAAATAGGGACAGAGAACAGCGTCCCATCGCATGGAAGGCTGCGGACAATGCTATAGGGTTGGGTGGGAATCAGTCACGCCACAGTTCTACAGAATTAGGATTTTCCAAAACCATTCATGGAAACAAGACTTCACTTGGTTTTAAATGTTATGTTCTTCAGATTTCCCTATCATGTTTATTTTCAGAAAAATCATCAGAGTATTTGAATACTCTGAAACCTTACCCACTCCTCCCCGAAAGGTGATCTAAATGGCATTCCTGTAGTTGTAATAATCCCTGTGGGTCTGGCCTGGGGTGGGGGTGGGCGTCCCAAGTTTGAAGTGGTGTCCTTCATTCTGTCCTTGGGAGACGAGGAGGGCACCTGACGGCTGATTGCTTCTCGCCTTCGATCGGCCCCTTCCTTATTCTAGTCACACCTTTCCCTAAAGTAACTTTTACAGCTTCACCCCCTTACCCCACCCCGTAGGTCCCCGTTTAAAAGGAGCCTATTCAGACCGCTTGCGAACAATGATGCTCTGGGACAGTTTAATCGGGGAAAGGAAACCTGTAGAGGGTCTTATCTGGGGTGAGCGTCTCAAGCGTCCAAGATTATCTCCCTGTCACCTCGTGACCCATCATCTTCATGCCACCTTTTAATTTTGGTAGCAATTACAGTGTATCTGGATAATGCCTATTAGCATATTCATGGTCATCTCTTCACATTTATTGTCCACACAACTCATTAATCTTCATCTACTTTGTGCGCTTGACAGCTCAATCTATTTTGCAATCTCTGGGAAGCAGCCATAGCCCCCCAAAGCCTTTGTTTCCCTGTAAATAAACTGTGTTGGGGACCAGAGGACAATGGTGCATCCCGTGGTGATTGACACGAGCCACAGCTACTAATCAGGATGGGACTTCATCGCCAGCTGAGTCGAGTGCATTAGGGGCCATTGTTCCAACGCTGCCAGGGCAAGAACACACACAGCCAGTCACCTTCGCAAGATGGGCTGATTGTTCTTCAAGATTAGACCGAGTTGCCTTATTATCCGGCCCAGACAACAAGGCATCTCACCCAAACAGACGCATTTTCAGGAATGGCCGGTGCACGGGCCGGATTTGAATTGCTAATGTGTAATCTGCGCGGCACAGATGTGCGGTGAATATTTGGATGTTGTTTTGCCCGTCAGTCGAGGAGGCTGAATTGATGAGGTGATGAGTATTCAGTGATGGGTCCTGGGCGGTGGCCAACAGCAGAGTGGGCGCACTTGTGCTGACGGTAATCACATTACCCTCCAAAGTACCTTTGCGGTAATGTAGCGGCAAATTCTGTTAGAGACCAGTCGGTGGAAAGTTCCCCTGACTTTTTGGTGCAGTGAGATGGCTTTCGGGGTTGGACCAGGTAGAGAAGTTGCCTTTATTGTATCCTTACTCGACGACGCTTAAGGCTGTACTGCAGAGCTGATGGGGTGGGCTTGAAGTCACCATGTTCTAGCTCATTTGTTGAAACTCATTTTGCCTCAGTTTTCTCATCTGTTAGCATAGGTGGAAAAATTCTGACAACCGTGCAGAGCTGCTATGAGAACCCAGTGGGCCGATATTCATAGACGAAGTCCTAGAACAGGGCCTGGCTCATAGCAGGCACTCAACAAATGTTAACTCTTCCCATATTTACTGGTCATTTGCTTTTTCTCAATATTACTGCGGTCAGATCGCTTGGATCCACTGGCAATACAGTCGAAGCGTCTTCATTACCTCAGGATGTCTCCTGGCCTTGACCTTGGTGCTTTGTCTGGCATAAGTCCAGCTGTATGGGACATGTCCCATACGTACGTGATCATGGAATCTTTCCCCGCGAAGCATCTTTTACAGCTTATTTTCCCCAGAGCATACAGTAAGGAAAAGGTGCCTAGAAGATAATACAACATTTGCAAAGCTTTGAAAGAAAACCACGGAATTTGAGGATTTTATATATAATCAAGCTATTTATATGTGCAGGCCGTGGGAATTAATTACTTAAATGCATATATTCTCTCTGAAAAATAAGTCATGCAAAGATGTGTCCCACATGGAGGAAATGTTGAGGACGGCGGATAAGAACTTGTCGGTAACAGTGGGACCAGCGGATTGCACTGAAATAAGTCTGAGAAATCATAGCAACTATCTTGTCAAATTGACATCAAGAGATTAAAATATTTGAAAGAAATGATTTTTATTAAAATAATGGGAGAACAGCTTAGAACAATGCAGATCAAAAGAATGAAGAAGGCAAGAGAGAAAGAGATTTGTCTTTAAAAAAAAAAAGGTAGGTAGAAAAGATACCTATGTATCTATTTCTATCCATCTATATAAAGGTACAATGAGAGCAACTCTGGTTACCATTCATAAAGCATTAAAGGCCAATATCCTAGATGTGAGGGGGGAAAAAGCCCCTAAATCCAACGTTTCTCTGCTTATTACTTTTTTTTTTAAAGATTTTACTTACTGATTTTTAAGAGAGAGGGACAGAGAGAGCACGAGCAAGTGGGGAGAGGCAGAGGGAGAGGGAGAAGCCAACTACTCGCTGAACAGGGAGCCCGACATGGGTCTTGATCTTAGGACCCTGTGCTCATGAGCTGAGCGGAAGGCAGACGCCCAACTGACTGAGCCACCCAGGCACCGGGGTTTCTCTATCTATTAAACAAACAAGCAAACAAAAAATGTTCCAAGTTAAAATATGGGTAAGATATGATTACTCAAACATGAACAAAAAGAAAGTTGTGTCTGGGAATATTAATATTGAACAATGCAGAATTCTATAGCTTAGGGTGTCTTAAAACATGAACAATTTCATTTCTTTATTCCAGTCCCTTGCTCAAGATAGGTCCTAAACAGACATTAGTGAGGTTTATCGTAGAAGTGGAAGCAATTAGCAAAAGGGACGTGGGAAGGGATGGTTTGTTTGCCAGGGCCCCTTGCCTGGAGAATTTAAGGGATCCTCATTTTGAGGACTGGAGAGGACACCTACTTTGTCTCCTGACTCACCAACCTCCACCTCCTTCCTTGGTTTGCACTGGGCTCCCTTTTCTGGGCTCCGTGAGTCCTGCGGCTGTGGGATCCTGGATCCTGGCTGGTCGATGGGAGCCGACCCGGGTCTGGCAAACTGTAGAACCTTGCCCCAACTTGCTGCATTAATTTCAGAGAAGGATCCATCTCATCCCTTCACTGGTGTCCCTCCACAGTCTGCAAATGAAGACCTGATCCTCTTCGGTGACGCAGATAGTAAAACAGAGGTCTCAGCTCCTACTGGTGACCGCCATGAAGAAGAGACTGGTCTACAGCGAACGACCATGAAGTCTCCTATGAAGAAACAGTGCTGTGGTGGCATTTGAACTTCTGGTTCTATTGAACCTCAAGCCTAGCTACCGCTCTGCCCTTCTCCTCCTTCAGGTGCGCAAATTTTCCTGGAATGACATGACCTACCCTGTAGCTTCCTAAAAATTCCCTTTTCTGCGTAAGCTAGCATTGGGTTTCTGCCACTTGCAAGGGAAAGAGTCCTAGCTAACTGTTAAGAATGTTAAATAGTGGGGCGCCTGGGTGGCCCAGTGGGTTAAAGCCTCTGCCTTCGGCTCAGGTCATGATCTCAGCGTCCTGGGATCGAGCCCCGCGAGCCCCGCATCGGGCTCTCTGCTCGGCAGGGAGCCTGCTTCCCTTCTCTCTCTGCCTGCCTCTCTGTCTACTTGTGATCTCTCTGTCAAATAAATAAATAAAATCTTAAAAAAACAAAAAGAATGTTAAATAGTGGTACATACATCCTGATACAAGGTATTGAATTGCTCTATTGAAGTGTTAAGTTAGGTTTTCAGGTTCCACAACTCAACAGAGGCATAAAATTTAGCTGAAAGCAAGCGGGTCAACATGGCAATCTGGTTTGAGAATGAAATAAACATCACTGGTTAGTGATTTTTTTTTTTTTTTTTGAGAATTGCTATTTTTTTTTCTCCTGGTATGTTGCTAGGCAGTTAGGCAACCTTTTCATATGTCTGTTTTTTGGGTACTTTTGTTTTCTAAGTTTCCTTTTTAAAAGTTTAAGTATTTGCTTTTAGAAATTCAAGTCAGTTTTCCTCTAGGCTGCTCGTAGTAGCAAAAAGTTGAAGCAATCTTAATACATAACAATAAGAGATGAATTAGAACAAACTATACATCCCCAAAGGGACTGCAGTTGAAACACAAATGTCTAAAAATGTTGTGAAAACATAACTGACCACTGAGATTCTTTTACACTTTTATGTTCAATGTTCTTTTATTTTCTTATGAGAAAGTCAACTTATGGAATATCAGAGAATAAAAGCAAACAGAAGAAGAAAAACTTAATGCGTTGGGTTAGTCACACTCACCTGGGGACAACCCAAGTTACCACTTTGGTGTATATTTGATTAGAAACTTTTATAATTACATATGCACATATATTCTCACATTTCTTTACTTATAACATCTTTTATTTCCTATGAAAATGAAACTATAGCACATATGCTTTAAAAAAACTTTATGGGGTATGATTTCCATACAATAACATACATCCAATTTAAGCGCATGTTTTATTAGTTCTACAGATTCATACCATCCTCATAACTGCAATAAATACACAGAACACATCCATCATCCCCAAGTTCCTTTGGGTCCTTACCTAGTGGGTCTCTGCCTCGCCCTGGGCCACAGGCACACAGTGACCCGCTTTCTGTCACCGTAGACAGGATTTTTTTTCTCTTAAGTTTCACATTAATGGAATCATACAGTATGAATTCTTCTGTGTCTCACTTCTTTCGCTCGCCTTTGAGATTCATCCACATTTTGTGTTCATCGGTAGCCCATTTCTTTTTATTGCTGAGAAGTACTCCGTGGTATAAAACCACATTTTATTACTCACCTGTTGATGGACACTTGGATTGTTTTCAGCTTTTGACTATTTTTTTTTAAGGATTTTATTCATTTATTTTGAGAAAGAGTGAGAGAGAGCAGAGAGGAGAGGCAGAAGGATAGGGAGAAGCAGGCTCCCCAGTGAGCAGGGAGCCCCATTGTGGGGCTCGATCCCAGAACCCTGGGATCATGACCTGAGCTGAAGGCAGATGCTTAACGGACTGAGCCACACAGGCGCCCCTTAGCAGGCTGCTCTAATGGTACCTGCCAACCTCTTGGGTGAGTGCCCAGTCACAAAGGCAAGTCACATCTATGCTACACCTGTGCCCCTTTTCCCTCTCCCCAAACCCCAACCTCCCCCCACCCCCAGAAACTCTTCTCTATTTGTCTGAATAGAGGCCAGGGGCTGGCCTAGTGATAGTGCTTCCTAAAGGCATTTCAGCTTTCGCTTGTGTTCGCGTCACTGGGTCTCACAAGGACAGATCATACTCATTGTGAGCCCCACCCCATCCTCTGACCCTCCGGACAAGGACAGAGTGCAGGCACTGGCAGCCCCTGGGCTCAGGAGTCAGGACAGTAAACCGCCATCCGCCCCGTCCTCCCTCCCATGGGGGGCTGCTGTTTGATCGGAGGGCAGGTGGGAAGCCAGTCTATCATTTGGAAATGTCCCCAGCCCTGGCTCACAGGCACGGCCCTGGGGTCTGGGTGGTGGCACCCTCACGGGCCACTGGGGATGGAGCTGCAGTGAGCGATGAAGAAATGAGGGGCTCCAAGCAAGTGGCAGGAAATGGGGGGTTTTGCTAAGTGTGGGGGATGTTAGGGGCTTCCTTAAGTCGAGGAGAGCTACGATGACCCTATATGACCTCAAGCGGGTCCCTTTTGCTTTTGTGGCATCTGTTTTCCCACCTGTGTATGAGTAAAGTAGGCTGGGTGACCTCTGGGGTCCTATTCAGCTCAGAGTGGACTAGATGCTGGGGGTCACGAATGCAAAGAAAGGAGGTCCCGGGACAGTCGGCAATACTGGGGAGGCGAATGGATGGCGGGTGGTGGGGCGGCAGGCAGAGAGCTGGGAGGCGCGGTGCTCATTCGGGCACTCCATCTTCCTGATGTTGGAAGAGGTCAGGCAAGGCGGCACAGGTGCAGCTGGGAACCGAGCAGGTTAGAGGTTGTACAAAGGCCGGCACTGCTGACCCAGCGAGAGGGGGCTGGGGGTTGAGTTAGAGCTCCGGGGCTTCCCAGTTGTAAGCCTCAGCGTTCTGGAACTCAGCTACGAGAACTATCTACAACGGTCCTGGGATCCCGTGAAGAGCAAATGAGACAGGGCACCTGGATGGCTCAGTGAGTTAAAGCCTCTGCCTTCGGCTCAGGTCATGATCTCAGGGTCCTGGGATCGAGCCCCGCATCGGGCTCTCTGCTCAGCAGGGAGCCTGCTTCCCCCTCTCTCTCTGCCTGCCTCTCTGCCTGCTTGTGATCGCTGTCAAATAAATAAATAAAATTAAAAAAAAAAAAAGAGAGAGAGAGTAAATGAGACAACCTGGAAAGAACTCTGCAGCCGCGGGAGGCTGTTATTGACGGTGGCCGAAGGGCAGCAGGCTGAGGGGTCGTGGCGTGAGCAGTCCTGGCTGCGTCGGGCAACTGCGGTAGACCCGGGCTGGCTCGCTTTTCAGCAAGCCCTGGAGCAAGTCCATCTCCCTGGGCTCCCTTGTGGATAAGAAGGGGGATAAGACACCGTCTCACAAGACTGCTCTGAAGCCGAAGCGGGGAGATGACTAGCAACGGGTTTCTCACCCTGAGGACCCCCGCAGGCCCACCTGCGGTGCTGTGGAGGGTTCCACGGAAGGAATGCCGTAGAAGGAGTTGGGTCAGAGCGAAGGCAAACTGAGTGGCAGAGTGGTTGGACTTGGACCTGGGGAGCCTAGAGACGGCTCGCCCCCTGGGCTGAGGGACACAGGCGAGCGGCTTAACCACACTCAAGAAAGGGGAGAATATATACACCTCCTAGAACTCAGGACAAATGAGTTGCCTGCTGTGTATGCCGCAGCACGCCCAGCACACAGTAACTGCTAGAAGAATCACAATCGATAGGGTCCCGGACAGCTTACGTCAGTGTGCCATGCCTCTGTCCTCCCCTGCTTCAGCTTAGTTTTGGAAGCTGTGGGCCCCTCCTATGGGCAAAGCTCTGTCCTAAGTCAGGAAACCAGGAGCTAATCCATCAGAGGCTAGAAGCTCCTGGCACCCAGAGTTCTGCACCCAGCCCCACCCAGCCCCCCGGATCTGTGGTCTTAGTGTCACCTGCTGGGACTTGAGACAATGAAGGGAGGTTACATTTAAGTCCCATGAGCCCCTGGTGTCCATTTTAGAAGGATCTGGCTAACAATGGTCAAATAAGCCCAAGTTTTAGTGCCCTAAAAGGGGGGGCCCCAGTTATGGATTGGAGTCTGTCTTAAACCTGGGGGCCAGAGCCACCAGGCCTTTCTGCAAAGGCTGCAGTTCCCTGGGGGAACACAGGCACCAAGCCACAAAACACAAAACCCTCTACGTGGGGACGACCTACTTGATTGGACTGGAAGCTTTCGTGATGACAAAAAAAAAAGCAAGCTCAGCTTTTCATTGCACGAAACACTTCATATATTTGACTCTCATTTTAGAAATCTTTTTGGTACAGTCCCTTCATTTCATTAAATACTTCTGTGATACACACTAATGTGATAAATTACAACCTGAAATTTCGTTCTGTAAAAAACAAAAACAAAACTACAACCCAAAGAACAATATAGTAGTGCAGCATGAACCCACATGGAATTTTTGCAGGTTTCCAACATTCCCAAATAACAAAATAGCTGACATTTATATAGCCCATACTATGTGCCAAGTACTGTTTCAAGTACTTTACATATATTACTGTAATCTGCCATAACTACTCTACGAAGAATGTAGAATATTATAGCAGATAAAGAAGCTGAGGCACAGAAATGAAGTAATTCGTCCAAGGTCACACAGGCTGTTGGGCTCTCAGGTCTATACTCTTAGAATTGATCAATGTGGAGCCTTTGGCTAGTGATCATTGCTCTTCTAAAGATGAATTTAGCTTTTGGGGCACCTGACTGGGTCAGTTGGTAGAGCATCGGACTCTTGATCTTGGGATCATGAGTTCAAGACCCGTGTTGGGCTGGAATTTAAAAAAAAAAAAAAAAAAAGAATTTAGCTCTAAAGATATGTTGAAAAGTGTTTTATGTTTATTTGTACTTAGGTCAACAGGTAAGTAAGGAACTGTGACTGGTCCGAGCCACAAAAGGCCAGGGTCTGTGGCAGAGGAAGACCATGTGCAGGCTGGGAGGAGGGAGGGGGAAGGGGGGTCGAGGAGAGGTGCATAACCATGGCATCTGGCACAGGACTTGGACACAAAGCAATTGTGTCTTAACTTAGTAGGAGCTTATCTAACCAAACACCAACATTAACAAAGCCAATGACTCAGATGACATGAAGAAACCAAACTTACATCAGACGCACACTCATGAGTGAGGATGTCCTCTTACTTCAACGTCTGGTTTATTCCAGTTTCGGACTTCAGGCTTGGCTGTCCACACTCCTATCAATACCAAACAGATAGCAGAGGCCCGAATCTAGTAGGCTTTCTTTTCCTATGGTGAACACACTTTGTTGTCACATCTCAGTGTGCAAAAATATAATAAATCATCTTTGTAAAAAAAACTACAGAACATTCTTGCTGTGGATCCGGAAGGTATGACTAGCAAAGATTTCCCAACAGAGGATAGTGAATGCATTGATTTTGGGAACTACAGTGACCCAGTTCTCATTAGGCTATGAACCCAAATTAATCGACAATGATACGCTTAAAGTATAGTGTGCCAAGTGAGGCACACTATAACTCAAAATTTATAGGCAAAGCAACAATAATTTAGAGAAAATATAATTGAAATTTTTTGGTGAGTGCGGTATTGTACCATTTTTCTATCTTAACACTGGTAAGACGTGGAATAATTACAGCATAAGATATTCCATTTTTCTGAAAAAGTAGATGGAAAGGAGTGGTACATGGGAAAGTGGCTCAGACTCAAGATTCAAGTGTATTTTTCTTTTAATCTCTTCTGCAGTGGAATCTAGGTTTCTTTTCCGTTTCAAAAATGAGTCTACAATCTACAAAAAATGGTACTACCAAATATAGTGTAAAGGCCTTTAAAAAAAGTTGGATTATCCCAGCAGTTTGGTGACATACTGGTAGAGTTGCTCTGAAAAAGCTGCAGAGGAGAACTTTTCCTTCACCCTGGCTCTCCCAGCCAGACCCATTGTGGCTTTTAAGGAAGGTTCGTGGATGAACTTTTCCATCGCTTCTGAGAAGTGCACTGGGTCAGGCTCACATAGAAACCCTGTGACGCCGTGGACAACGGACTCCAAGGGCCCGCCTGAGTTCACAGCGATGACCGGGCACTGCATGTACATGGCCTCCAAAGGGACGATGCCGAAGTGTTCATTGCTTGGTGTGTAAAGCACACAGGTACAGCCGTGGAGGAGTGCGATCTTCTGCGTGTCTGAGAAAGACTGCAGGAAGGTCACACACTGTCCAAGGTCAGACTGTCGGACCATTTCCTTCAGTTCCTGATAGTGTTCCACATTCTCCAGGACTCGGTCGTCATAACCACCTGCCATGATTAGATGCACCCTGTCCCAGTCCTGTGACGTCAGCCTTCCACGCAGTTTTCCTAGGGCTTCCAGGGCCAGGGTCAGATTTTTCTTCCTTTCATATCTGTTGATGGAGAGGAACAGGTATTTCTTCCCCTCGGGGATGAGGTCATCGAGCTTTTCGGGAACAGCAGAGTCAAAGCTGGTGACATTCAGAGATGGGTAGAGGACATCCGGATCTATGTGAGACAGGGACTTGAAAGTTTCCTTAAAAACGGCAGCCGTAAACCGGCTGTTGACCAAGACGCAGTCGGCCATGCCTGTGGTGTACTCCTCTATCCAGTCGATCGGGGCTCTATACAGGCGTTTCAGAAAAGACTCTCTCCTGGTGAGCAGCAGATCTGGGAAGTGACAATAAAACAGGATCTTCTTGCGCCGTCTGGCCAGCTTGAGCACTGGGATGCAGGCAGACACCTAGCCGAAGCCAAAATCAACAGCAGATACGGACTGGTCAACTCAACTTCAACCAAGTCAAACGCATGCCCGCCCGCCCGCCCGCCCACCCTGCCTGCGGGTCTGTGGGCTCGTCATGGGCCATGCCTGATTCTGCTTTGTGTTCCCCTGCACCCTCACTCAATACAATGCTTGGCATATGGAAGGCTTGGACCCATCTACTGGCTGTGTGCTAAATACTGAAAGCTGCAAGTCCGATGGTTTCCTCTAGGACAGCTCGGTCCAATGGAAATCAAAATCTAGTAACCAGATGACGAAATTGTTTAAGGGTGAAAATAAAAAAAAAAAAAATTATCTAAAATAGCATTTCAAAATGTATCATTATCAAAAAGTTAACGGGACACTTTACATTCTATTTGTCCACATTAAATCTTTCAAACCAGATGTGTAAGTTACACTCACACCGCATCTCAGTTCAGACTAGCCACATTTCAAGAGCTTAATAGCCACAAGGGCCTAGAGGCTACCCTACTGGGTAGGGCGGCTCTACCACGTGTCTCCCCCTAAGGAACTGGAGTGCAGGCTCTGGAATGAAGAGTGCTGGCTGTGTGACCATGATCTTATCTCCCTCTGTGCCTCAGTTTCCCCTTCTGTAACATGGTGACAACTGCACTTCAAAAAACCCCTGGATTGTTTTGTGATTGCTAAATGTACTGGCATGTGTAAAATGCTTCAGAATGTGGCACACAGCATGCGCTCAATAAATGTTAACCATAACCGTCACGAAGCATCAACTATATGCTGGCATTACTAGAGACGTTCTTTTGGATAATCTTTACAAGTTACTTAAACTCTAGCTCACTGACCACTTGAAGAATCCTGCCAGATTTATCAGAAGCTTCTAAGAAAGTAGCAGATCTGGTACAAAACCCAGGTCTCCGACTTCCAAGCTCAGGTTTTTTTCTATTCACTAGTCTTAGCTGCCTCATGCTTAATGACTAGCTACAAATGTAGGATGTTTGGAAATGTCCACATTTTAGAAACCGCTTCTGGACAAGCAAGGAGGATCAAACTAACTCAGGAATAATAAAGAAACACACAAATACAAATGTGAAACCATTTCCACCTATCAGTTTGGCAAAGATTAAAATGGTTTATAGCACCAACTGTGCACAAGAGCATGGAATTAACAGACTCTATCGTACTCTGTGGGAGAGCAAAATGTCACAACCTCTTTGAAAGGCAAATGTGGCAATAGCTATTGACATTTAAACTCTCAGACACTATTTCTAGGAATTTACTCAAAGGACATGTTGACAGCAGGAGGGAAAAAGGAACAAGGATGTCCATTACAATACTGATCTATTTGCAAAAAACTGGTCACAATTAGTTTCCTTTAACAGGAGAATGTATAAACTATGGTACTTTCAAACAAAGGCAGATTTTCCCGCAACCACTGAGAACCATGAAGTGAATCTCTAATATTGATATATAAGGATGTCCCAAACAGGAATTCTGCTGGAAAAAAGGGCAAGTTATCAAGTAGTAGGTGTGTCATGTCCTCATTATTACAAATAAGATGCATCTGAGAACAGATGCATACCCTAGTGCAGCTACAAGCTATTTCTGGAAAGATAGAGGAAAAACTGCTAACAGTGGCTATCTTTAGGGAGTGGAACTGGGTTGGGACTTTTATATTACACTCTTTTATACTATTGGAATTTTTGTTCCAAGCAAATATTACTTTCTAAAATTACTTTTGGGGAAAAAAAGCCAAGAGTCCAAAGCAGCTAGAGCCCAGGTGCAGGTGGACATAATTTATGACAAAAAATTCTGACTTCTCTCAAGACTAGCAGGGAGCCATGTTAAACTGTAACACTGGCATGACATGTTTCGCTTGGTGTTTTTAACACGACAGTGCGGATGAACGAGGTGGCCTGTCTGCAAAAGCTACAGACAGTGGGGTGCATGCGGCCTGGAAGTATGTTGAAGAGTCAACATAATTAATGCAAAGAGGGGAAGATCTATTGAGTTACTCAGAAGTAAAAGGTGATTTAGGGGTTGACTTCTAATGCTTGCTTTTCTTAGAGCAGCCCCCAAACCCATCTACTTGAGAACTGCCCAAAGAGCCCTGGCGAAAATGCAGATTTCTGGGCCCTTACTTCAGGACTCTAGGATGAAAGTTTCTGACGGTGCGGTCCTGTACCAACGTGCAACTTTAATGTGGCCACACTAAAGTTCAAGAACCGGTCTCACTCCCAGTTCTCTTCTCTCCAGATCAGTTCCGAGCTCTCCGAATCTCAGGCCGGGAAAGCTCACCCGAGGCCATGCAGTACACCCTCTCCCTAGCGGGAAAAGGAGGCGAGGCGAGGGTCGGGCGTGGCCACACTCCTGGCCACCTCACCTGGTCGCACACGACCACGTCGAACTCCTCGTCGCCGAGGAACAGCACGTAGAGCGCCAGGAAGATCATGCGCACGTAAGCGCAGACCGCAGCGCCGCGGCCGCCCCAGCCCAGGCTGCGCGGGAGCCAGTCCCCGGCGCAGTGCACCTCTAGCTCGCGACTGTCCGCGAAGCTGTGGCCGGGATCGTAGTGCGCCGTCCAGACCTTGACGCTACATCCGCGCGCCTGCAGCGCCAGCGCCGCGTCTAGTACCAGCCGCTCGGCGCCGCCCACACCCAGGTCCGGGTGCAGGAACAGCACCGACGGGTTGGGACCAGGATCTTCGTCTTCGCCCAGCCTCTCCGCCATGGTCGGGAAGCCGCGCCAGCGCCCCGCGCCCTACCGGGCTTCCGCGCATGCTCCTTCCCGGCTCCCAGCGGGCCTCTGCGGGGCCGACCACGCCTCGCGGCGCTTGCGTCAGTTAGGCCACATCAGCGCAAAGCTGCGGGCGCCCTGTGTCTGCCAGAAGAAATTTCCCGTTTGACCGTGGGTATATCCTCCCTTTGGTAGGAAAGGGACTCTATGAAGGACGCTGCGATTCAACGGAAGGAGGCGGAAGGTCTTTGCTTCTCACACAGCGGCTGACCAAGTCGCCTATAACAAAATTTGTACAGGCATGTGATGGGACAACTAAGGCGTCCCTGGAGCCGGCGAGGACCCTGCAAGGGGCCTGGGGGCGGGGTCTGAGCCAGCCTCTCCAGCAGCCGGTCCTTTGAGGATTCCACCGACAGCATCTTGGACGTCAGTTTCAGCCTCCAGCGCCTTCCAGTCTCCAGCATGGTATGGCAGCCCCAACCCTCCCTCCCTGGTCCCACCTCTCCTGTTGGCCCTGACACTGGCCTTCCGCCTTGCCCTCCTCTTGTGGCGCCCTTACTTTCTCCAGCCTCCCCTACAGGTGTTGGTCTCGGTCGTCAGGGCCTGGGGTCGGGGGGCGTGCCGGGGCGCTCACCAGCCTGTCCACTTGTCTCTCTCTGTAGCCTGGTCCGACCCCCAGTGGCACTAATGTGGGCTCGTCGGGGCGTTCTCCCAGCAAAGCAGTGGCCGCCCGAGCGGCCGGATCCACGGTCCGGCAGAGGTAAGGACCCGTGCGACCCTCTGGCTTTGGGCTCTGAGACATGGGGCCGCTCGGACCGAGAATTCGCTGGTCCAGGGGCGCCTGGGTGGCTCAGTGGGTTAAAGCCTCTGCCTTCCGCTCAGGTCATGATCTCGGGGTCCTGGGATCGAGCCCCGCATCGGGCTCTCTGCTCAGGGGGGAGCCTGCTTCCCCTTCTCTCTCTGCCTGCCTCTCTGCCTACTTGTGATTTCTCTCTGTGTGTGTCAAATAAATAAATAAAATCTTAAAAAAAAAAAAAAAAGAATTCGCTGGTCCAGAGGAGGAGACCCCGGGATAAAAAGAGCCACAAGGTCAAACTGAACCTCCGGCAACGTGGCCGTAGGTGTTAAACTGAGGCACCTCTCTTGTAAGAGGAAAGCCAACAAACGAGTGGGATCAGAGGCAACTGTGAGAAAACTGATGTCATTAAATTAGTGTGTCTCGACCTAAGCTTTGCAATCAATCACATTTTGATATGCAGTTCCCATCACACTCAGTCCAATATGACTTGTCCGATGCAAAACTCAGTCTCTTTTCATCCTAGCTTCTGCCCCAGTTTAACTCTTACTTCTATCCGGCACTACTACTATACATTCATTTCTTCAGGGTCGTTGTGGGTTTTTCCTATGCTCTGTTTAGTCATTTGCAGGACCGGATGACACATGAAAAGCTTCTCGTCAATTGTTTTCCTTTTTCATGTTCACTGTTCCAGTTTAGCCCAACTTCTCTCATCAGATGTTTGCATTTCCTACCTAAGTCTTCTCTCCAGGTCATTTCCACTCCAGTCTGCCCTCCCCTCTGATTCTGTCACACATCTTAGTTTCTATCTCAATTTCTTGTTGCTGAACTTAAAAAAAGGGTGAATACCAGTGCCCTTGGTGTTATTTCAGCCCACCTGCCTCTCCTCTTCTCTGGTGATCCAGCAACAGTGAATTTATTACTGCTGAACTCACTAGATGACCCCTCCTCCCACTTGTGTTTATTCTGCAAGACTAAACTCAGGGGTTCTTGAGGCCTTCTCTGACTTGGAAAGCAGCAGCAGCTGTGAGTCTTCTCTTTTGCTTCCAAAGCATTTTGTTCATGGGGTTATGACAGCATTCGTGTTTCCATATTTATCTCCTTCATTAGATTTTGACAGAAATGGCCCATCATCCATATCCAGCTGTAAGACTTGACAGAATAAATGATGAATAAATGAAGGAATCAAGCCACCCTGTAATCTTGGGATTTTTGAAAGAACCATAGGGTATAGGAAGAGGGAGGCAGTTACACTCAGGCCAGAAAGAAAGGGTGAAATAGATCTCTAATAGGAACTTATGAGACTAAATGGGCTCTGTTAACTCCTACCTGGCTTTCCAGTGGAAGAATGGGGGAGATATTTTGAGTATCTTTGGTATTTCCAGGTACCCTGATTATCAAATCCTCTGCATTGTCCCATGTGCCAGTAGGTGTAAGAAATCTTAAAGAGCCTAGACTGATTTCTCTGGGGCTCATGTAATTCCAGGAGACTTTGAGAACAGGCACTGCAGTTGGGAGTCTGTGGGAATAAGGGAAAGTGCATGGGTCCTAGTCCTGGCTCAGCTTGTAACTTATCAGGTCCGCACTGAGTTTACCATCTAGCTCAAGTTCCTTTTTATGACCAAGGGGGAAAATTTCAGGTACCTACCTCACAGCTTAAATGACGTATAGCCTTGTGTGTGAAGGCTCCTCCAAGTGTATGAATTGCTGTGTAAATCCCTGTACAATTATGTGTACTATCTGCCATCAGTTATCTCATAGAAACAGCCATGCACATGAGTTCCTGGTCCACTATGTAGCCAGTAATCACTGTGTCTGCACTAGAGTTTGGGGTAAAGACCATGGCAGGGGGAGGTGGGGATTATGACCAGAGTTGGAAGAGCAGTGAGAAGAGATGGCGTAATAGGGTTTTCACTTCTAGTTTCTCTCTGTGTGCCTTGGTGGACGGCACAAGTGCCCTTGGGCTACTTCTGTGTGCCCGGGCTACCTGTGTCATGCAGCTCTTCTCACAGACCTGGATCCCCTGTGAGGGGTACACGTTCTGGTTGGGGTGTTTTCTGCGCCTTTTCACATTCTACTTCTGCCCAAGATCTATGGTCTATCCAAATAGTGAATATATTCAAAATAGTGAAATATATCAAATATATCAAAATAGTGAAAACAGATTACAAAATAATTTTTTATAAAATATACACTCCATTTTAGGACCTGGATGACAACAAAAGCTTAATTGTTTTTGTCTCTTTTGTAGCATATACAGTCACTTAAAAACATTTTAAAGTAGTCATTTTAAAATCAGATTATATGGATTTTTTTTTAAAGATTTAATTATTTATTTACTTATTTGAGAGAGAGAAAGAGAGAGATACAAGTAGGCAGAGAGAGAGGGAGAGGCAGGCTCCCTGCTGGGCAGAGAGCCTGATGCGGGGCTCGATCCCAGGACCCTGAGATCATGACCCGAGCAGAAGGCAAAGGCTTTAACCCACTAAGCCACCCAGGTGCCCCCAGATTATATGGATTTTTAAGCAGGAGTTTATTACTTGACTTCATGAAAATACATGAGAAGAGAAACTGAAATTCATTGTTCAAATGCACCCATATGTGTGGGCAAGTGGATGGGCTCTGGGGTCAGAACTGGGTTCACTGCTGAGCTTGGCTGCCTGCTGGCAAGTCCTAGGCACTTTACCTAACCTTTTATGAGCCTGTTTTCTTCATTTATACATTGGAAGTGGTGACTACCTTTTGGGGTGGTTGTATTCGTTAACATATGGCAGGTACTCAGTCCTTAGTGGTTATCGTGATCAATGAAATAAAAGCAAGAATTTGTGGGGTCTAGCAGAGAAAGTGTTTTTTTTGTTTGTTTGTTTGTTTTTTCTTTCTTTCTTTAACAGTGTGGTGGTAGCGTATGTGTTTCCATGCTACGGTAAGGGCTTCTGAGAAAAAGCTTTTTGTAATATTTCTTTTCTTCCAGAAAGAATGCTAGCTGTGGAACAAGGAGTGCGGGGCGCACGACCTCCGCAGGCACTGGGGGCATGTGGCGATTCTACACGGAAGACTCACCTGGGCTCAAGGTGTAAGTGTTGGGGAGCAGACCACACATCTGTGAGGCAGTGTCTTTCTCCAGTGGTGTTTGCTCTGATGAGACGTACGGTGCACGGTAGCTTCATCCGTGCCAGGTGGGCTCGGTTCGGTTTGTCTGTCTGTCGGTCATTTAGTTTAGAGCCTGGAATAACATGTCCATGGATTGAATGAAAGCAAGGGAAAAACCTTCACGTAGTTCTGTCAGAATAAATGGTGGAAACAGAGAGAACTGGAGGGAAACCTGCTCTAGAGGTTTCTAGCAATTTCTAGAGGAAATTGCTCTTCATTTGCTGATCTTGTCCCACACTGAGAAATAGGAGTAACCGCTTGAGTTGGAGTGGGGTGACTTTCCAAAGCTCTCCTGGAGGCGCGAGCTGATACTATTACAGCCTAGTGGGAGTGCCTGTATTCCTGTGTTACCAAAAGGTCATTGGCCCCCTTTGCCTTTGTGGGTGGTGGGTGACCCTGGAGGGTGAACATAACCACTGTGTTAAGTTCCTCAGTCCGGGAGTGCTCGTTGGGTGACGGGAGATGGGCCTGCAGCGTCTCGGGCCTTGCTCGTCTCCCTTTCCGTGGTTTCTGGTACCGCGTGGCGGAGCTGGTCCCACAGGTCTCTTCGGGCGAGGTTCCAGAACGCCCCTGCTTACAGCTGTTTCCTGCTTAAACCCGGTGCCTGAGGAATTGCAGTAAGGACGCACTCCCTTCCCAGAGCCCTCTGTTCACGGAGGCAGTTAGTGTATGTGGGAGCCAGCCAGCCGCGGGCCGGAGCTGCGGCTTCTGACTCTCGGGCCCGTGCTCCTTCCCTAAACGCACTGCCGCTGCTGTCTGCTAGACGGAGACAGAATGAGATCGATTTGGATTAGTTTCATTAACTCATAGCTTGGCTTGGATCGCAGGTGTAGTTGACGAAGGCATCCCCAGAATTCCCGAGATTTGGTTTTATTGAGTGATTTTTTACTATCCTATTGAAGACTTTCAGGTGGGGATGAGTTTAGGAAATCATTCCCGGGGTTGGGGTTTGTGAGTCGGTGGCATGAAAAACCTTTTGGTCTTTGTTTCAGGGTAATCTTTGTGAGTATTTCAGAGGGAGACAGTGAAGCCCCTCGCCCCTCAGGGTCTCCAGAGGACCCAGTGTGTACTCTTCTCCGTCGCGTGGTCGGACCTGTTGTCCCGGGGTGCGGCCTGCACTCACTCCTGGCTCGGTGCCGTTCCAGCAGCCGGGCTGGCTTGCAGCTGCTCACTGCTTGAGTCCCCCCAGGATAGAAGCTGTCCTTGAAGTGTCATAAGCCACAGTTTATCATTAGTAAGAGACAGATGTTTCTGATGAAAAGACACACTTGGGGGGCGCCTGGGTGGCTCAGTGGGTTAAAGCCTCTGCCTTCGGCTCAGGTCATGATCTCGGAGTCCTGGGATCGAGCCCTGCATCAGGCTCTCTGCTCAGCTGGGAGCCTGCTCCCCCTCTCTCTCTGCCTGCCTCTCTGCCTACTTGTGATCTCTCTCTCTGTCAAATAAATAAATAAAATCTTTAAAAAAGAAAAAAGAAAAGACACACTTGGGAATTTGTATCCACAGATGCACATCTTGGAGCTCATTGCTGGTTCTTAGGAGTTGAGAAAAACTTTTTTTCCAGGCCGATAGTAGCATCTCTTGGGAGCTTACCACAAGGCTGCATTGTGTTTGTATGAACTTATTTAGTACCTCAGCAACCCTATGAGAGAGGCGCTGGGATTATCCCCATTTTACAGATGAGGAAAATGAGGCTCAGAGAAGGTAAGTAATAGGGCCACAGTCACCGCTCATGGGAGACAGAGCTGGTTCCCGAATTCCAGGTCCCAGGGAGCTGTGCTCTCAGCTTCGTGCTGTGCCTCCTGTTGCTCTAACATTGCACCAAGGAGGGGGTGTGATGAAGTGTAACTCCATGAAGATTACTTCCCAGGTACTTTTAAACTGGTTTACTCCCATAATTGTACCGATTTGGGAAGGACAGAATAGCATAGCGCGGATTTTGATCTCTGTGCATCGTCTGTTGCCACTAGTAGACTCTTCCTCCACTGCTCCATCGGGTTACTCCACTGCCGTTGCTGTAAAGATTTCCAGGCTCTTTCCTGTTGTCAACTCCCAAGTTGTATCTGGGGGCGAAGTGACATCTTGAATTCTCCAGAACCGGTGTCGGCAGGAAGAGTCCCCAAGGAGGGACCCATAACATTTCATCAACGTCAGCATCCCCAGGTTGTGTGAGGTCAGGGGGTTTCTCCCTTTAAGAAACCCATGTACCAATTCTCAACTTGAGAGAAGCATTTGACTTAGGGAAGGGCTGATGAGTGAAACCTGTTTCCTTCCTTTAATAAACTCATACATGGAACTAGATGGGAACCTTAGAGAGACAAGCACCTTGCTCAGTGGGGACTCTGCTTCTCTCTCTGCTTCTGCCCCTCCTCCCCGCTTGTGTGTGCTCACTCTCTCTCAAATACATAAATAAAATCTTCAAAAAAGAGAGAGAGAGAGAGAGAGAGAGAGAGAAGCAATATATATCGAATCGGAAAACCGGAGTTCAGATCTCTCCTTTCTGTTCTGTGTGTTCTTAGGCAAATAATAAACTCTGAGCCCCAGTTTTCCTTGTTATAAAATGAGATTAATTAATATTTGTTCTGGGTCGTGAGTGTTGATCAAGTGAAACACTTTGTAATTTACAATGTTGTATGTGTCTTTGTATGCCTAGTACATTCTAGTTAGACAATGAAAGTTGTCTTTAATAAATTGAAATAATAGGGGCGCCTGGGTGGCTCAGTTGTTGAGCGTCTGCCTTCGGCTCAGGTCATGATCCTAGGGTCCTGGGATCGAGCCCCACATCGGGCTCCTTGCTCGGCGGGAAGCCTGCTTCTCCCGCTACCATTCCCTTTGCTTGTGTTCCCTCTCTCGCTGCGTTTCTCTCTGTCAAATAAATAAAATCTTAAATAAATAAATAAATAAATAAATAAAAAGAAATAATAGTTTGGTAATTGGGTTATTTGCACTGAAGGAGTTTGGGAAGTTTTTCTTCTTATTTTTTATTATGGAAAATATCAAATATATGAAATTAGAGAGACTAGTGTCTCCAAGACATCAAATCATTTTATTTGTGTGTATTTTAATATGTTTTACTAAAAGATAAGGATTCCTCCTAAGTAATCACAGTGCCATCCCCGCACCCTCAAAATATCCATAATAATAATTTGGGGAATACTATTAAATGTTGTAAATGATACTCTTAGATGAACCTTGGGTACTTCCCTTGCTCTATTCCCTCGGCAATCTTTAGTGTTAGAGCTATAATATGTATTTATTACTAAAAGTAAGCATGCCTTCTCTTCTTCTTTCCAGTGGCCCTGTTCCAGTGTTGGTTATGAGTCTTCTGTTCATCGCTTCTGTATTCATGTTGCACATTTGGGGCAAGTACACTCGTTCATAGATTCGGCTACCTCCATCTGTCTGTCATCTGAAGGAGGAGGAAAAAACCCAACATATCTTGGACCAAAAGCATAGTGATTTTTGTGAGAAATATTCTGTAAGCTTCTTGTTTTACAGGGAACTTAACAGGAATTGACTTTAAGGAATCAATTTTTTTCTATGATTAATAAACTTTTTAATTGATTTATACCAAGTCTCGTGGCTGATACCTGAGTGCTAGGGCCGTAGTCTCTCTGCTTTTAGATTTATAAGTAGGTATGGAGAAAACATCAGGGGACACAGTTTTCTTTGTTGGATTAACAAATCCACATGACCATGTAGTCACTTAAGTCCAAGATACTGCAATTGGCCATGGCTTGCTTCCAGGTATTTCTGTCCTGGGGATTGTAACTTCGTGTGTGCTGTGATTATTAACGCTTGTGCCTGTGACTCCATCAGGAAGATCTGTGTTCAGAGGCAGCTGGTACCCAGGGAAAGAGACATAGGGATCATAAACCAGATACCTTGGATAAAATGTTGGTTCATTTTGTTCTTCGTGAAACTGTAGATCATATTGTTGCTACTTGTCTCTCTCAGTTCTTAATTCTGGGAGTGTAGACCAGAGATTTCCATTGATTTCTCACTAGTCACTAAAACTGTTTTGAAAGAATTTATTTGGTAAATTGGATTTATCAAATAAAATTTTGTATTCATTTGGAAAATTTTGATTTGTAATAATCAGGGACAGTAATTAAGGGACCTTAATAATCAGAGTGAGATGCCAGCACTTCTAAACTGAGTTGATATAAGTCCAGCCCAAAATAAAAAAGTTTAAAGTTTCACTTAGCTTACATTACCTTTCTGGGTATAAACTTTCAGTTTCTCATCGACTAGGAAACACCCAGAGTAGCTCAGAGCGCATACTCCAGGAGCCCAGGACTCTTAAGCCAGGATTTCTTTTTTTTTTTTTTTTTTTTAAGATTTTATTTATTTATTTGACACAGAGAGAGAGAAATCACAAGTAGGCAGAGAGGCAGGCAGAGAGAGGGGGGAAGCAGGCTCCCCGCTGAGCAGAGAGCCTGATGTGGGGCTCGATTCCAAGACCCTGAGATCATGACCTGAGCTGAAGGCAGAGGCTTTAACCCACTGAGCTACCCAGGCGCCCCAAAGCCAGGATTTCTAAAGAGAGAGCCAGGTGAAATGCCTTAGTTGTTGAGCAGAATCACACAACGAAGAGGTGTATTAGTTAAAAAATAGATAATTTAAAAAAACCCTTCTGCGAGTCTATTTAAGGAAACATCGTGGAACAGTTAAGTAGCTTTGTTCGTGTATTTGAGTCCTGGCTGCGGAGTAATTGTAGGTCTGGGGAACCAGGTTTAAATGATGAAAGTATGTGTCTTTAAACAGATTTCCTAAGGCAGTGTATAGGCGAGCATGCTCTTGTAAATCCGAAGAAATGGCAGATTACTGGGGAAAAATGATGAGACACGGGCTCCCTTGGCTCCTGGGCGCCGCTCAGCGCATGCAAAGGCAGCAGCTGACTTCCTTTTGAAACTCAGGGGGAAGAGTCAGTTTCCCTTGGAAGAAATGAAAGATTTAATGGCATTTTTTTTTTTTTTTTCTGATGCTCAGGTCGATGGTTCCAGTAACAGCTAAAAGTTAGGTATTCAATTTGCAGACGAAATCTGTTCCTCTGTCCAGAGGGGTGTCTTTTTCTCCGGGGGAGATGCCGAAGCCACTTGGAGGAGCTATTTGGTTTTGGGGTTCCGTTCCCTTCCCTGCGAGATGCTGCCTGTTAGCCCCGTGTGCCCCGCAGTGGTCCCCAGTGGGCTGACAGCCAAGAGTCATGGGGCTGTTGGAGCTGGCGATTTATAGGGAAATGCTAGTTTTCAGTGGTGGAGCAGGGAGATGATTCATTCAGCAGAAAGAAAATTGGTAGTTGGGCATAAGATTGTACATCTATTATGTTACGTAGCTATTGTTGGCTCTGATGGTACAATGCTAATCCCGTAGCTGAGAATCTCACTGTTCAAGCTGTTCCTTTCTCTTTTCTTTCTCAGTTTTAAAAACTGGGCTAAGATACACACACCACAAAATGTGCCGTTTTCACCATCCGTAAGCACGGGTGGAGGGTGGGGTGGGGGGAGGGGTTGAGCACGTGGCCCCCTGTGAGGCCATCGCCACCAGCCATCTCCAGAACTCTGTCAAATTGCAAAACCAAAACTCTAAACCCGCCAAATAAATAAAAATTCCTCTCTCCTTCTCCTCTCCCCTCAGCCCCTGGCAATCACCGTTCAACTTCCTGTCTCAGAATTTGACTCTCTCAGTACCTCGTATCGAGTAGAATCATATGCTATTTCATCCTTTTGTGACTGCTTATCCCACTTAGCCTCAGTCCTCAAGATTCATCCAAGTTGTTCAGCCTTTGAGGTCAATCTTTAAGGCTGAATGATGTCCCATTGTATGTATATACCACCTTATGTCTGCCTTTCTTTCAAAATTGAGATTTCTAGAGTGTTACTTCTTGAGCCCTAAGGGGACCAGAAGCAGTTCGTAACAATTCTGGAAGCCTAACAAATTAGATCTTTATTTGCATTGTCTACCTTGGCCCAGAGAATTCTCAAACCCCCTTCACCGTGGGCTCTCATTCGAGCCCCTTCCGAGTGGCTGCAAGCCAGCACGTGCTAAGCAGAAGGGCTGTGATTAGAACTGGGAAGATGAATTACATTATAACTGCAGTGTGGGCCGAGCCTTTAAAATCACTGGGGAAAGGGCCCAAGAGTCCTGAGGCTAGTGAGGGACGGAAAGACGAGGCTCCCTGGGTCCAAGAGTAGCCTGAACACACTCCAGTAAAACTGGGTGAGAATTCTGTTCCTGGGAGAGGGGGAACCTGCCAGAGCTCTTGTTTCCACACCTGGCTTTGTCTAGACTCCAGTTTTTCTCCCAGGGGCTGATGTCCTCATAGAAAGAATTGAAAAAGACATTCTGAAATGTTACAAGTGTTGGCATCAAGTTAAAATGGAGGAAAATGTCTACAAAGCTGGCTTTAGTCAACAGAAAATCCTGTACGGTATGTGGAGTTTCTGTGTGCACAGTGAATTGCTCTTGACTCCCGCAAAGCGCTCCGTCACCCTCACTTCAAATGCTGCAAGGGGAGGGCTCAGGCCAGACCAAGTCTGCTGGGCTCTGGGGACACTATTCAGACGTCCAAAGTTAGTGTGCTCACTACCCCATCTTCCAGACATGGAAGGGCTCACCCACTGGCCCTGTGGTTTACCAGTTGGGAGATGGTGGTTGACTCCCTTCCTTTCTCTGTTGTCTCATTTGTCTTTCGTGTCACTGCCCATGGGTATGAGGATTCCCACCAAAAAGGATTAAATGAGAGAAAAGATCCAAGAGTGCCTTATTAATTAGCTAATGGTTAATAAGTTCTTTCTTTCTCTTTTTCTTTCTTCCTTTCTTCCTCTCCTCTCCTCTCCTCTCCCCTCCCCTCCCCTCCCCTCCCCTCTCCTCCCCTCTCCTCTCCTCTCTTTCTTTTTCTTCCCTCCCTCCCTCCCTTCCTCTCCTCTCCTCTCCTCTCCTCTCCTCTCCTCTTCTCTTTTCTTTCTTTCTTTTTCCTCCCTCCCTCCCTTCCTTCCTTCCTTCCTTCCTTCCTTCCTTCCTTCCTTCCTTC
>CM053615.1:50515216-50553705 GCA_028646535.1 Procyon lotor
TGGAGATGAAGGTTTCTTACTGAACCAACAAGTGAAGAAATTGACTATTTGCCTTATTTTACACAATAGGAAACGGAAGGTCCAGCCACGAGCTTGTAACTCTGGGTCTGGGACCTACCACCGTGGCCTCATTGAGCTGGAAGGTGCAGTCGGCCCCAGGAGGCAGGACAAAATGAAAGGGGCAAGCGTGTGATGATCCTGGCTGGGTGTGGCATCAGACAGTGTGTGGCATCCCCCTCGTCCATCCCTGTGGTGTCACCGGCAGGGGGCCTCCCTGAGGGACAGCTGCGGGGTCTAGAGCAGGGGTACACTTCTGTGACACACCCCAGGGGGCCGGGGAACGTTGGTGTGAATGCCCCAGGCATCCTTTGCCTTGCTTTTTGGTAACCTTTGTAGTAAATCCAAATTAAATTTAAGTGAGTGGTGAGGTATTCTCCCCAATCTCTCACCCTGCTACAGCCTTGATGGTCTGACCCAGCTCACTGCTCCTCCTCTTTTCCTCCTTCCCCTCCCCCCCTTCTCCTTTTCTTCTTTCTCCTCTTACCCGCCCCCCCCCCCTTCGTTTCCACCCTCCCCTTGCCCTCTTCTGGTCCACACGACTCAGATTCCTGGGCTCTCGTGGGCAAAGAAACACGATTGTCCACGGGAAGTTATCAAAAAATAATTCTGGGTCTGGGGCAAACCTGGACCGTTGGTCACCTTACTTCGAGTCTACTATTTTCTACACTCCCTGACTGGAAAGTTCTACCTTTCCAGTCCTGTCCCACAGGAGAGCTTGTCCCCTTTAGGAGGTGGGCATCGTTAGCCCCAAATTGGAAGAGCCACACGCCTGGCCCCTCAAGGAGAACAATTTCCGAATTCCTTTCCCTAGCATCGGACACCAGCCCTCCCAACCCGCTGGGCTACATCTGCTCCTTCCTCTTCCCCACCAAGGCCCCCGTCCCCCCACTCTGCCCACCACATTTTTCAGCATTACTGGTTTTAATTTCCTTCACCATCCCCTTTGCAAAAACTTCTTTCCTGATTTAATTACTACTTCTCTTAATTCAATTTCATTCTCTTGATTGTCATTAAACTCCCGGAATTGTTTCTCCAAAGAATTTAACGGCGAGGCCCTCCGCTGCTTAGAGATTAATTGTCATCATTTCGCCTTCAAACACAGGTACTTTCTTCCTTCTCTTCAATTATCTCCCAGAGGAAGGGAAGTGACCATCCTTCTCGGGGCCTCTCTGAGAACAAACACTGCTGGGGGCTGCCTTTTGAGAGAGAGACGGAGAAAGTGAAGTCTCTTAAATTTTTCTTCCACTTTCTACTGACTCTAATCTCTGGATCCGAGAGTAGCCGGAGAGCCCCAGGCTCCTCGAGGGCTCAGGCTGTGAGCAGGTGGAGCGAAGGCTCCGGGAGAGGCAGCCCGGCCATGAGTAATGATGGCTCTCCGTCAAGAGGGGTGTGGGCTGGGCAAGAAGGGCAACAGGAGCTGGCTCTGGCCTCGAGCATCCCGCCCCGCCTGGCACCTAGGAGCTGTGTGATCTCGGTGCTCGGCTACCCCGAGCCTCAGTTCCCTCATCTGCAGATGCTCAGACATCACACCGTGTGAAAGGGTTAGAGACCTGCTTTTCCATTATGTCAGGGCGAATGAAAGAATTCAAGCCAAGCATTCAGCACAGCGCCTGGCACGGACGAGGCCTTCAATAACAAGTAGTCACAATGAGTATTCACGACGAGTAACATTTGGTCCTGGAGGTTGTAGAGTCCCCAACTTTCAGTACTGAAAAGAAAATTCCAATTCCAATTTCCAATTTGAATCTGAAGTCGTCTGTTCAGTCTCTGCTTGAATGCCTCCTGTGATGGGGAGCTCACTGCTCTTTGGGACTCCCTGCCTTCTTTGGGCCATTCTGTAGATGCCAAGTAGGAGCTCTATTTACAGGTCTGATGTGCTTCAACTTTCCTTTGCAGGGAACAAGATGCCTTTCCCTATTCAACAATAATGTAGGTAGCCGGAGATTAGGACTGAATGATTGTTTAGAGGATAATCTAGCAAATACCTCCATGACATACTCTTAGGTGAGGGTTCCAGGCTCCAGACTCTCCCCTTCTCTGGTTCCTGGGAGTCTAGGGCAGCTGGAGATGAGGTCAGGGCTGAGAAGGAGCCCAGCTAATCCAGGCACATTTTATAGAAAAGGCCTTAAAGATCCCTAAGGAATCTTTGAAATCACCCTTGGGTTCATGAGCACTCGTAAATGATACCATCTATTCCTGGTTATTCATGCTCATTAAATGTCAGAATAAAGAGTGTAGAGCTCACGAGGGGCCCCTCCCTATTACTCCGGGGCCGCTTGGCTGCATTTATGAAGAGAAGTCGCTGGGGGGTTTAATATAAGCCTCCTGACTTGTCTAATAAAATCCTCCCTGCGACTGATGTTGCCAGCTTCGTGTCACACACTCTTGTGCTATTGGGATAGTACCAGAATGTAATTTTATTTTATTCTATTTTATTTTATTTTATTTTATTTTATTTTATTTTATTTTATTTTATGACAGAGAAATACAGTGAGAGAGGGAACACAAGCAAAGGGAGTGGTAGCGGGAGAAGCAGGCTTCCTGCTGAGCAGGGAGCCCGATGCGGGGCTCGATCCCAGGACCCTGGGATCATGACCTGAGCCGAAGGCAGACGCTTAACGACTGAGCCACCCAGGCGCCCCCAGAATGTATTTTAAATCCCCATTGTGTCTATTTAATTTTTACTTAAACGAAATTATTTTCACCGTTTAAGGCAGATTTTCTAATGTAAA
This sequence comes from Procyon lotor, assembly GCA_028646535.1. Lineage (NCBI taxonomy): Eukaryota > Metazoa > Chordata > Mammalia > Carnivora > Procyonidae > Procyon > Procyon lotor. Next base: position 50,518,009 of record CM053615.1, read on the forward strand.
TGTACTTACATACCTAGGTGCGAGGAGTTAGAAAATGTGCTGTCACACGCACCAAGAGAGCAAGGGAGTGATTTAAGGATGGCTCAGTATAGGAAGGAGCGACTACTCATTCATGGCTCAATTAACCTACTTATTGTAGCTCCATACTGTTCTCCCAAGACTTAACGATTTGTACAGCCAGGGATGCACATTTCTATGTTTACATAAAGCTGAATTTATTCTCATTTCATGCTCAATTGATTTAATCGTATTTTAACGATGTATTTTATATAGGCTTCTAGAAGGTTTGGGCCTTAGAACTTAATTTGGCCAATCCTTCCTGTTACAGATGAAAACCTCGAGGCCCAGAGACGTTAGAGGATTTGCCCACAATCACACTGGTATTGAACACAGGGCTGGGATTCCAGCCTAGATTTTACACGTTCCAATATAGTGCGCTTTCTACCATAGCAGGAATCCCTTACTACACGTGTCTGTTCCGGCTTTCAGGTACACACCTGCACACATAAATCTGTTTATGATAAGGGCTTCTGGCTTTAATGTTTGTCAGCATTGACCCCCAGGATTTTTGGGGTCCAATTGGTGCTTCCGTGGCTGTTCCCTTGCCTCCCTCTCTTGAATCCCAGCTATAGCTGTGGGGGAGTAAAAAACAGACAAGCCCCGAATTAGAACAGCTGGCCTTCAAGCCAGCGCTCACTCTACCTCTCTGGTCCTCAGTTCCCTCGTGTGTAAAATGGAGTCACATATCCCCGCCCAGGATGCAAATGGTATTGGTTTAGAACTCACCCCAGGTGTAGTGAGAGGCGCTTCTTTAGTGATGCTAATGGTTCCTCACCCTCTAGCTCGATATCCTGTTTATTTTGAATTAATCCAGGTAGGGGATCAGCTTGCTATCACCCAAGAGTTGCCCCTGCCTCAGGCCCACTGATGAGGAACCACCACCCCCTTTCCCCAGATTTCCCCTCACGGGCACAAAAAGCATCTACCTATGTGTTGCAGACTTTCTAGAAGACTCAAGAAAACAGAGAGTTTTGCATAATCCTGTTGCTTGTTTTCCCTTATTAGAACACCCTTCTTTAGGGTTCACCCCATAAGTTCCCTCTCACTTCAAAACACAGAATTACTTAGCTCATCAATTCTCTATCATTTAGGAATTATGTTTTCCTTCAACAATGACCTGTAAAACAATGTCTTAAATATGATTTATGTTTTTCTCCCTCGTGAAAGGACTTTGGAGATAGGCATTCTAGGGCTGGTGCCATAATCTCATCAACGTCCTAACCTCTTGTCTTTCTGTTTTACTATCCTTAGCACTAGCCAACTCTCTTCAAGCAAGATCACCTCAGGACTACAAAATGGCTGCTACTGCACCAGTCATTACAACCATGTTTCAGGCAGAAAAAGATTGAAGACCAACAAAGAATCTGCCCATGTAGCCCCATTTTCAGGAAGCGTTTCCAGAAGTCTTATCTATAGTTTCTTCCTTTATTCCATTGATCAGAAGGTAGTCATATGACCACTCCTGTGTAAGTAAGAAGAGAGGAATAAACTTTGGGTAGGCAAACCAGCAATGGCTGCCACAACCCCCGACTCTGTTCTGGGCCTCCCTGTGCATAGCCAATGACTCATTGGCTAAACTAAGAGGCCATTACACTGCTTAAGGGAGGGAGTAGAATACAAGCAATGCTCTTTCATCTGCTGTCTCCACTGACGGTCTCTGAAAGTGGAAGGTCCAGGGGAGAGATTTATTTATTTCTTTATCCCCAGGGCCCCAACCTGGATTTGAAACTGACCCCCCTGCTTAGAACAGAAGAGGTTACGGTTGCCTTTGGTTTCCTGTTGTGCCACCCAAGGATTGTCTGAGTGTCACCACGTCTCCTGAAGCTGCCTGCTCAGCTGAAGAAAGGGATTTTCTTTTCTTTTTTTAAAGATTTTATTTATTTATTTATCTATTTATTTATTTATGAGAGTGAGAGCAGGGGGAGGGGCAGAAGGAGAGGGAGAGAGAGAATCCCAAGCAGACTCCATGCTCAGCTCAGAGCCTGACGTGGGGCTTGATCCCAGGACCCTGAGATCAGGACCTGAGCCAAAACCAAGAGCCGGGGCTCAACTGACTGAGCCACCTGGGTGCCCCGAGAAAGGGATTTTCCAAGACAGCGAGAGTGAGAGCCAAAGAGAAGAGGAGCCAAGGGGGAAGGAGAGAGGCAGTGGGGACAGAGAAAGAGGGGATGAAAGAGGGAAGGGGGAAGAGTGGAGGGCCTTTTTACGTCCGAGGCAGGACAAAAATAGATCGACAGGATCAACGCTGGTGAGTTACCCAAGGGCACCTACGGTGGTCTGGGAGCCGGCATCCCCGTTCTCTCCTCCAGTCTCCCTCATTCCAAAGCAATGTATGTATATCGAAGACTGTGAAACATATGAAAAGGCACGAGAAAGGATATTTTAAAAACCGCTTTCTTGATGTATAATTGACATACACTAAACCAGTCATATTTAAAGTATATCATTTGATTCATTTTGACATAGGCATCTACCCATGAAATCATCGCCACAATCAGCATCACATATCCAGCACCCCTGAAACTTTCCTCATCTCCTCCCCTCTTGCCCCTGCCCGGCCACTTCCTCCCCACCAGCAATCCCTGGCTGCTTTCGTCACGAGTGATGACTTCGCCTTTTCTTAAATGCCATGCAAATGTGTATAATGCATGTGCTCTTTTTGGCCTGGCTTCTTTCATGTAGCATGATAATATGAGGGGAAAAAAAAACCCCACCCAAACCCAAATTATAGAGAAGTAGAATTAATAATAAAACATAGACCTGCCAGGATTGAGAACAGTTACTGTTTAGTTCTATTTGCTTCAGCTTTCCTTCTGTTTTTTTTTTTTTTTTGAAATGTCGTTTATACAAAAAGTTTTGAAAATGGGTACATTTTAGTGAACAGTTATAAAGCAAACCACTGTGAGAGCCCCACGCAGGCCAAGAAATGGGGCCTTGCCTGCGCTCTGCGTCCCCCCCCAACCACCAACTCCTCCTCCCTCCTCATTCCACATTGTCACTCACCTCACTTTTGGGAAAGTCATTTTCTTGCTTTTCTTTTGGGTTTTATGACCCAAGTATCCGTCCCAGGATGGCGGTGTTGAGTCAGCCGTTCATGAATTCTGTATGAATGAGATCATTCCACACGTCCTCTTCTGTGACTTGCATCTTCTCTCGTTCTGTTTGTGAGATCAGCCCCGTTGTGTGCAGTGGCCATGCTGGGCTCGTTTGGGTAGCTGTGGGGTATTGGGTCGTATGAACACACTGCTGAGGGCCTGGCCCACACGAGCCAGAAACCTCTGAAATGCCATCAGTTTGGCCCTGCACGGGTACTCGGGCCTGGTAGCCATCAGACAGTCATCACTGGATAGAAATAAGCCAAATGCCCCCCACCCCTGCTACCAGCCCACCCAACCCCCATCCTGTGTCCGTGGGAGGTTAACCACAAATACTCACATACGCGAATCGTAACTGTTTACAATATAGTAGCTTCTCCCTGACAGTATTCTTCTCAAGAAGCAAAGCTTTTGAGAGAAATCATGAACTTTCTGTCATCCTCTTCATCAGCTCAGGTTACTATAATGGAAAACCCCAGATTGAGGGCTTAAACAACGGGAGTGTCTTTCCACAGCACTGGAGGCTGGAAGCCCAAGATCAAGGTGTTGGCAGGTTTGGTTTCTCCGGCAGCTTCTCTCCTTAGCTTGAGGATGGCTGCCTTCTGTCCTCATGAGGTCATCCCTCCATCTCCTCACTGTCCCCCTCTCTGTGCTGCTCTTCTATAAGGTCCCAGTCCCACTGCGTTGGAGCCCACACTGATGGCCTCATTTTGCCTTTTACTTTTTTTTTTTGTAGATTTTATTTATTTATTTGACAGAGAGAGAGATCGAGATCACAAGTAGGCAGAGAGGCAGGCATAGGGAAAGGGGGAAGCAGGCTCCCCGCTGAGCAGAGAGCCCGATGCGGGGCTCGATCCCAGGACCCTGAGATCATGAGCTGAGCCAAAGGCAGAGGCTTTAACCCACTGAGCCACCCAGGGGCCCTACCTCATTTTGCCTTAATCCCCTCTTTAAAGGCCCTGTTTCCAAATACAGTCCTAGTCTCTCTCGAGGTACTGGGGGTGGGACTTTGAGTATGGATTTGGGGGGAAGGGCACAAGGTAGCCCACAAAAGTCATGTTGATCTCATTAAAGCTAGTTTTATTCTCCATGCAAGAGAGAAAAAGCAGGACAAAGTTGGAGGATTTTTTTCAAAAGGCAGGTCCCCCCTCCACTCTCGTCCTCAGGCCTTTGCTCCACGTGGCTCACTGCACCTTGATGCCATTAGAGATGCGCTCCTTTAAAAGAAGTTCTCACTATAAATTACATAAGAAGCATAAGAAATCAAAGCCTAGTTTTATGTTTCATCATTATCAAATGCATAATTTATTAATAAGAATCACTGAAGTCAGTGCTTGCTGTCTGAGACTTCAAAAAAAGGGTTCAGGGGCACCTGGGTGGCTCAGTCATTGGGTGTCTGCCTTCAGCTCAGGTCATGATCTCGAGGTCCTGGGATCGAGCCCCACATCGGGCTCCCTGCTCAGGGGGCAGCCTGCTTCTCCCTCTCCCTCTGCCCCTCCACTCCCCAATCATGCCTGCTCGCATGCGTGCTCTCACTCTTGAATAAATAAATAAAATTTAAAAAGCATTATTTTTAATTCACTGCAGTATTCATAATTCATTGCATTATTCGAGTTAAAAAAATAATGATTTAGACCTCGGCCTGCCCTAGCAGACAGACCGGATCACCCCTCCCCAGCCCTCTCTAAAGATGTTCTGTTTATTCTGTGATGACCTACATGTCTGCTGGCATGGTCCTTTACCAGCACGTTCTCACACGGTGAATGATTAGGTCCTAATCGGCTCCCAGTGAAGTAGGGAAGTAATCTGAGTCCCTGTTGTACCAAGGAGATAACTGGAGAATGAAGCATGGGAGATTCTCAAGGTCATGAGCAGGAACCTCACAAAGCCAGGTTCCATCTCTCCGTCTGGGTCAATAGGAAGATGAGGTCCGTCAGCTGACTTCTGTTTAAATTGGGGTGCAGTGGTGATAGTCACTGGAGCGGGAAGCAAGTGAAACTAGCACGATGGCCCAGAATGATCAAGAAGAAAATGAGTTGATCAGGAGGCAGGAAGACTGGGCGGAGCTAGGGAAGTAATCTTCATCTTCTGGTAGCAGGTGTACATTTTGCTTTTCAACCAGCGGGCACGCTGGGCTGCGCTCTCTCTTTGATGTCGGTACTTCCAAGGCTTCTTTTCCCTGCCATAACCTAAACCCATGGATTTTGTCATTTCATCCTTTGTATGTCAAAGAGTTGCCACGAAAGTTTATGGGATTCCCCCTGGAAGACTGTCTGCAAACTATTATAGTTTCTTCATGGGAAAATTTAAAAACCACTCATTCAAGTTCTTACTTTGTTGTAAAATGAAAAGGATTTTCCATTTCCTCTCAAGTTAGTTATCATCAAATGTGGTAGATTCGGTCAGGGGCTGACCAACTTTGGTTGAGCCTAATGCAGCCACTGGCCATTTTTGAAAATAAAGTTTTATTGGAACTCAGCCATGCTCCTTCATTTGCATATTGTCTATGGCTGCTTTCTTGCTAGAGGAGTAGAGGTGAATACTTGAGGGACAGAGCGTGTATGGTCTGCAAAGCTTAAAATTGTTACTCTCTGATTCTTTATATAAAAAGGTTGTCAATTCCTAGCTTGATTATTATTCCCAAATATTAGCTGCCCTTCTCTGGGGGAAGGTTATACTTCTTGACACTGACTTTTTTTTTTTTTTTGTCTGTTTAGGGAGATTTCTGAGGGGCCCGGAGAGTTTCAAAGTGCCAGGGCTCCCTCTTCTTTTGTTACCTCGAAGAACTCAAAATGCAGCCTCCCTGTGCCTACGCTTATTCTCCAGGGCTAAACTCTCTGCTTCTGATCTGTGCCTCTTAGAGCTCTACCTTCCAAGGAGGGTGGTGCAAGTCTTTAAAAGTAGTGAAAACAGTAGTCTGTCTTGAAAAGCAAATTCATTTTGTGAAGTGGCAGGGCTGAGGGAGATGCCGGCGCGGGGGACACAGAGGTGAGGTGGGGGCAGAGGCCGAGGTCACGCAGATGAGGGAGCCAAAGCTGGGGCCGAGCACACCACCACGCGAGAGAGCCATGTTCAAGAAGAAGTCCACTCATTCACGTGTTCCTCCTCGGGGGCGAGGTGGGCACAGAATGCAAGTTTGGCAAACAGAGGAATAGCCGTGTATGAGAAAAGATCCACACATGCCTGTGTAGGATGTGTAGCATTTGAGAGGAGTTTTGTGTCTGGGCCACCTATGTGGCCAAGATGGCTGACTCCCCACTGAAGGTAAGAGCTTCCTTTGACGGGCTCTCAGAGTTGTTACGGGGGAGAGGTTGCCTGCTCAGGGACTTGGTCAACGTGGGACTTAGGGCCAGGCCACAGAAGCTCAGTGGTGGCGATGTGTATCCCCACGTGGGCTAATCTATTGTCCCCCGTGCTTTGGCCCATGTGTGTGCACACTGAAATGTGTCCAGTAATGCCCTGTCCTTCCCCATATCGCAGGCCTAATGGCGAGGTTATTGGTCTGCCTCCTTCTTCTCATGGACGGGCAAACTGAGACCCATACGGAGACATGGGGCTGCCCAATGTGGGGTTTTCCCACATTGACTTGATTCAAAGACTTCACAGAGGCCCCCTCCCACTCCTCACGCCCATATTCACATTGGAGCTGCTGAACTCGCCTCCCTGAGAGTTGACAGACACCGCAGAGTGGGCCACCAGGGAGACAAGCCTGCATCACGGCCCAGGCGTCACCCAGACTACACGGGGCTGGGAGAGTGACACGGCAGAGGGGGGCTTCTTGCACACCCCTCTCCCCCGCCAACGCGTCTACTCCTGGTTTCATTTTTCAGGGGAATCCCTCCTGCCTTCAGCCAGTGTCCTCATGAGGCAAATGGCTTGAGTCACTGTCGCTGCAGCACTGGGGTGGTGACCACAGACGGTGACCACAGGGCTGGGGAGCTAGGGCTGTCTAGAAAGCAGTTTCCCTTTGACTGTCTGGCTAGAGGTTACTCTTCACACATGTCCTAGGTCCCGTCTTCCCTCCCCGTGCACCTCTCAGTTTGATTGTTCTGAGCTGCAGCCAGTGAGGCTGTCTTCCCTAGAGGCCACAGAGCGGGGTGTAGACTCCCAGGGGTGATTTCTGAGAACGTCTCCAGCCCCCGCGGCTGCCCTTGCCCCTGTGAGTCTTACATATAGAGATGCCTTTCAGACCTCTGCGCTTTCGTACAAACTGTTTCTAATGTCTAGACTTTTCTCTCCAGTCTGGATTGCTCGGAACACTCCCTCCTCATTCTTTTATTTTTAAAAGTGACTTTCTTTTTATAAATTGTGGTAAAATATACATAACCTAAAATTTATTAAGCACATGCGCATTGTCGTGCAACCATCACTACCACCCATCTGCAGAACTCTTCATCTTACAAAACTGAAACTCTGTCCTCATTAAACAATGGCTCCCATCCCCTCTCCTGCCACAGCCCCTGGCAGCCACCATTCTATTTCTGTCTCTATGAATTTGCCCACTGTAGGCACCTTATAAGGGTGGAATCATACAGTAATTATCCTTTGAGACTGACATTTCACTTAGCATAATGGCTTCAAGTTTCATCCACGCTGTAGTACGTGTCAGAATTTCCCTCCTTTTTAAGGCTGAATAGTATCCAATAGTGTGTGTGTGTGTGTGTGAGAGAGAGAGAGAGAGAAAGAGAGAGAGAGAGAGAGAGAGAGAGAGAGAGAGAGAGATTTTGTTTATCCATCCATTGGTTGATGGACACTGGGGTTGATTCTACCTTTTGGCTATTGTGACTAAATTTGTGGCCTGCCCAGAGGAAGGTCCTATGCATACTTTGGGAGAATGGGTGTGCTATTGTTGTTGGGTAGTATTCTGTGTTATGCCAGTTGTTCAAGCCCTCTAGTTCCTTACTTATCCTCTGTCTGATTGTTCTACCCATTATTGAGAGTGGAGAATTGAAGTCTCCATCTACTGCATTTTTGTAGCGTTATCTATTTCTTCCTTCAAGTCGGTCCATTTTTGCTTTATGTATTTTTGTGGTCTGTTATTAGGTACATAAATGTTCCTCCTCCTCCTTAAAGACTCTATTTAAATGCTCCAGCATTTAACCTCCCCCAGCACCTTCGCCTCTGCCTCTCCCCAGTCCATACAGAGTAACTGTTGCCTGTGTGTTCATCTGTAACTAGTATACAACTCTGTGTATCACATTCTGCTTTAGTGAATCATTTCCATGTCTGTCTTCCTGATTTGTTTGTCTTGGAGGACAAGACAAATTTGTTTTATTTGTGTTTGCATCTCCAGCATCTGGCACTGCTGGTGCCCAGTGAATGTTTGCTGAGTGGACATTTGTTATTGGATATAATTGTTGTGTCACCTGTGTTCCTCCTGGTACAAAAATAATTCACATCAGAGGTTCTCAACACATCATTGTTTCTTGTCTAAGTAACTTTAAGCCTCCAAGGTACTTGCTCTTCTCTCTCAGTTGATCCATACCACCATCCTACAGGGGAGATAAGCCAGAGTTTAAACACCATTTTAGGTCAGAAAACTGGGAATCAGAGACTTGGACAGATTGAAAGTCTTGTTAAAGTTCAAGATGGCATGGGGCAGAGCTGGGACTTGAACTCAGGTTAGTCTGGCTCCTGACCAGGGTTCCTTTCCCTGTACCCAACGACCCTGGTAGGCTCCACTCCTCGTGGTTGCCTTGACTGGGATCACAGCCTCTGTGCATGGATGAGGCCGAGCCTGGCTCACATGGGGGCTGAGCCTCTCATCTCTTGGGAAAATTCTAGTTTGCCTTTGGATGTGTTATAAGACGTTCCAAGCAAGTCTATGAGATACACGTCACTAGATCCATTTTAGAAGTAATGAATACTGAGTACCTTGCTCACTGTGGCACAGGTAGGATCTGGGGCTCCAGTCTGGGCTTCTTTGACTCAAAGTATAATGTGCTTGTCATTTGATCTGAAGTACCCCAAGTCATCTTGGGATAGTCAGGATCTTTTTCATATTTTGAATTAAAATCTGCTCCTTGCAGCTACCCTCTCACTCTGTCCTCTGGAGTCCTGCAGAGTGAATCTGCTCTGTCTGATCCTGACACCCTTCCAGGGATGTGGTGACAATGACTACGTTCCCCTGAGTTTCTTCTTCCTCAGGCTGAATGGCACCCATGCCTTCAAGCTCCTCCACGGCTTTTCTAGGAACCTGAAGTTCAGCTCCTTTCTCTCTGGGCCACTTCCTTCAGATATGCTCCGGGTAATCCATTAGCTGGGATTTAGTGATCGGAAAGGCACGCCCCTAACAGGGCATCACCGGGCTGGCAGGGAGAAAGACTATGGAGGGCTCTAGTTGTGGTTTCCTCAAGTGGATGGGTACCTGGCTCTTGGGTGGAGAGCAGGAGGAAGAGAAGAAGGAGGAGAAAACAGAGCCCTGGAGTGTGTAATGAAACAGAAGTGGAAGGGTCAGGGTTACTGTGGGCCAAGCTTCTTCCCTGCATGGGTTCCCGAGGAGGCTCTGGTTTAGACGAGTACTGCTGGCTCTGTGCTGGTTGCAGGATGAGCCACCTTGGGGGTTAGAGGGGTTGCAGGACGTTCCTAGACTGTCCCTCTTTGATGGTTGGAGAGGTGTTTAGGATGATGTTTGACAGAGTCCCTAGTGTGATTCTTGGGATTTTGGTGACCTGGAATTCTGTTTATGGCTCCCTTTCCTGTTCCAAGGGTCCTCTAGAGATGGCTAGCTTTACTGGTCCATTGACTGGTCTTGACAATGGGGAGAAAACTGGGACAAGGCATAACTAGAGAGGGTCTGATGAGGGCTTTCAGGTTTATTTTCTTGCACATGGTGATAATATTTGCCCTTACCTTATAGGATTGCTGAATATGTTTAAAAAGGCAATGCCTATGAGTGCTCTACACAATGCCTGATCCCAGAAAGCACAAGGACTGTAGTTGCACGTGGTACTCGTCCTGTGAAGGCAGCTGGTGGCTCCTAGAGATGTTTCTCCATCATGCTTTGGGGAGCTGGGTGAAGCCTGTCACTTCCAGCTCTGAAAGCATTTGTGGGCTGAGAACTGGACAGGACAGAGGATTGGATTTCAGTCCTGGCTCTAAATGCCTATGTGACCGAGGGAGCCTTCTTCTCCTCTCTGAGCCTCCGCTTTCTCTCCTGGACCACGAAGGCCTTGAACTAGAAGCTCTTTGAGGTCCTTTGGCCCACAGAAGCCGGGGATCGGGGCATGGGCAGGGTGTTACTTTCTAATACTCTTGACTCTTTCTCTAGGGAAGGGCATCCTCATCCACTCCACCCTTTGCCAAGAGGTCTGCTGGTTCCCTAGAATGGCCCTGCAAGATGGTGTACTGGAGACAGGTCTGGAACTGAGTTCTGAGGCCAAGACTATCAGTTCCCTTTGTATGTGGGCGGGACCTGAGATGACTGTCTCCCTGCCGAATGCCCCAAAGACACCCCCGGGGAAGGGGTACAGCCTGGAGTCCCTTCAGGGCTCTTGCCCCACCTGGCCCGGACAGCCCAACTCATGTCCTCAAGTCACGGGGAGAGTTCAGTATGTCCTGCTATGACACATGGCCGGAGGGCAATAAAACTCAAGCCCTCCTGGCGGGGCAGGTGATCCTCATGGAGTTAGCCAGGCCTGACTCAGAGCCTCAGCCTGCCAGCCCCCGAACCAGCTGTTCCCTGGGCCGCGGCACAGAAATCACACCGTGGGGGATGGCATCAGGCTGCAGAAAAGCGTGTCCCTGGCCCTAGGGCCGAGGAGAGGAACTCAATACCAGCCTGGCACCCACTGGCCTCAAAGAACAGCTGACTCTCTGCAGGGAAAGCTGAGATGAAGTCCCAGGTTCCAGACTGGCTGGTAGCCTCAGGACAGGGATTGCTGATGATCTGAAGCCCTGCCAAGGAGAGAGCTAGATGGACCCTCTGAGGCCAAGCCCCTAATCCCACCCTCCACCTGACAGTGTGTGACCTTCACTCGGTTCCCGGCTTCCCCAGCTGGGCTGAACATGAAGGTGTTAAGAGAGAAAATTTTGTGGTGTCTTCACTTAAAACTTGGGGACTCTGTTCCTTCAGCCTTTAATGGAAAAGTGACTATGCAGGGTAAGAAGATGCCGTGTAATTGTCCGCCGCAGGGGCATTCTCCCTCCTCACCGCAGACTCACCTGTCCCCACCATGTCCTGTGTCCGAGCTGGTACCTCGTCTCCCATTTTCTAGAAGGAAAACTCTCTTCATTCTGGATTATGGGGAATGACAACCTGGACATATCTTTATTATTTTTTTTAAAGATTTTATTTATTTATTTGACAGAGAGAGAGAAAGAGATCACAAGCAGGCAGAGAGTCAGGCAGAGAGAGAGGGGGAAGCAGGCTCCCCGCTGAGCAGAGAGCCCAATGCGGGGCTCGATCCCAGGACCCTGAGATCATGACCTGAGCCGAAGGCAGAGGCTTTAACCCCCTGAGCCACCCAGGTGCCCCAACCTGGACATTTCAATGTATAGTTGAAGAGACTTGGACTGACCAAGAAAGTCTTATTTCTAGTTCCGTCTCTACTGGTGGGGTCTTGAGCAATTCTCTGCCCCTTCCAGCCTCAGTTTCCTTCTTTGTAGTCTCAGGTGTTTCTTCCCAATTTTGTCTCAGGGTTTCTAATTTCCCTTTGGAAATTTAACCTTGTTTTCCCCCCTTTGTCTCACCAATGAATTAAAGGGGAATGTCTGAGAAATGAAACATTTTGGCTGGAGACCAGCTCAGGAGCATGAAAGCTCTAAGCTCTGACGTGGAGGGCAGATTGAAAATTGCTGTCCCCACCGTGTTTGCAAAAAAGATAGGAAGCTTCGTGTTCATATTGCACCCATGGTGGAGGATTTTCAGGAGTGGTCTCTCTCTCTCTCTCACACACACACACAAACACACACACCAGTGGGGAGCCGCTGGGGGAGCAGGGCTTTCAGGAGGGTGTTTGTCCCAGAATGAAAGTCGGGCAGAAAAGCACCCTTGGCATCAGGCCCTGCTGGGATTATCTTCCTGGAGGAGCTATAATTTATTTTTCCCAGGACCTCGAGATTGTTTAAGGGGATTCCAGAAGCTTCATGTGAGCAGTGAGGACCTGGTATCCTGGGGCTGCCGGCCAGTAAGGCGAGCTCCCCATGTCGCCTGCCACCACCTGCTGACTGGGAGCTGGTAGCAGCTGCCTGGGGCCCTCACGGCATCCCAGGTCACGTGAGAGACTTACCAGGAGGCCGGTGCTCATCTCTCAAGCATTTGGGCGGGGACCTTTGCCATGGAGCTGTCAGCAGGCCCGTGTCAAATGGGCTCCTAGGGGCAGGGCCACGCTCCAGGTGGCCCTTTTGGCCATCCCGTCACCCTGCTCTGTGGCTGACAGATACCCACAGCCATATCTCTTATCCGTGCTGCCAATGGCCTGGATGCTGGTTGAGCAGCTGGGCCTGTAGCCTGTGGCCACCGGGAACCCTACACGCCGGCCGCTGATGAGCTCAGCTCTGCACAGGGAGCAAAGAGAGCAAAAGGAAGCAAAATTGCATAGGGAGAGTCACAGCACATTGGAGCGCTACAAAGGAGACCAGTCTGCTTAGACTCATCGAAGGTTCCTCAGCACCTGATCACAGACCTGTGAGGATTTATGAAGAATGCTCACCAGCCGCGGCAAAATGGGGACAATAGAGCCAACAGAATGAATTTTTAAAGCTCAAGAGGCTTGAGGAATCTTTCTTCATTTTAAACGATATCCTTGCTACCCTTTAATGTTAAAATGTTTTTCTCCTTATGAAATGTTAGTGATATTAGATGGTAGTTGGTTTTTAAAAACATACCCACCTGACAACCTCCGTTAGTCCTCTCTGTCATTAAGAACATGATTTTGACTGAAGGATGAATTCCAAAAGTCTAGGAACCAGTGTCCTCTCGGAGGATTCATGATTAGAGGGTAATGGAAGAAAGGGCGGGAAGTGGAAGGCCTCGGTCTACAGGCAGCAAGTGACTGTGTCCGTTTTGCTCACTGGGGTGAGCTCAGCATGGAGCACAGGCGTCAGTAAAGTTGTTTTCTGCAAAGGGCCTGGTGTTCAGTATTTGAGACCTTTTGGGCCACATTGCCTCTGTCACAACTACTTGACTCTGCTCTCCCAGCATGAAACCTTCTATAAACAATATGTAAATGAGAGTGGGACTGTGTTCCAATAAAACTTTATTCACAAAAACAGGTGGCAGACCTGATTTGGCTCGGGGGCCCGAGTTGGCTGACCCCAGTCTAGCACGATGTGTGGCATCTAGCAAGTATTCAATCGGCATTTCCAATGAGCGACGAGGAAACATTGCGGGGGGTCTGAGGTAGGATTTCAGCAAGATCACTGTGGTCGGCTGTGCAGGACGGGCAAGGGGAGAATGCGGTGAGGCTCAGGTCTGGAGGGCAGGGAGGGAGGGGCTCAGCCTGGAGCCGGGCAGGAGAGGAGGAGTGAAGATGTGGGAATGGCTGAGCCCCTGTGATGAGGATATGTTTAAAGAAGGAAGGAAGAGCCATGGATAGCTGGAGTTAAAGTCCCCATCCCTTCGACTCTTCTTCCCATGCGGCAAACCAGGCCTCTAGAACTCAGAGCCTTATTCGATCTTAAAAAGCTTGGCTCTTCCAAACCACATTCTTGGCTTTCAAGACTGTTGTTGCTATGACTTTCCAAAGCCCACTCCAAAAGCCAAGAAGCTGATTCTTTGCTTTCTCTTTACATTTCAGCTATGCCAGCTTTGCTTGGAGGCGGAAAGTCCTGAATGTCTTAGCCTCCTGATTTTGCTTTAATGGGCAAAGGGAGCGTGTTAAAAAAAGAAAAAAAAAAAAAACACAAAAAAACGAGAGTGAAGATGTACTTGTTAACTTACCAGAGTATTTTTCTGCCATATTTGGTACTAATAAGAGGCAGGAAGGTCTGGGGAGGGTGCTGCTCTCGGTGAAGGCACGACGAGTCGGTCTTGGACATCTTCGACGATGGCGGAACATTCAGGTGGGCTGTCTGGGGGCACTCAGGATTGTCTCTCAGGCTCACCCAGGGGGCAAGTTTGGCTGGAGAGTCCTGGAGGGAGCTGCGAGCAGAGGAATTCTCTAACAGTGGGAAGAGCCAGAAAATCTGAAGTTCAACCTTCAAAACATGCCATCATTTATCCCCTCCAGCCCTGGGCAACCATCAGTCTTTCTGTCTCTATAGAGTTGCCCATTTGGGGCCTTTCATATACACAGAATCGTATCCTATGTGGGTTTTTGTGTGTGTCTGACTTCTTTCATTTAGTACGTGTTCCCAAGGTTCATCCATGTTGTAACGTTTATCAACACTTCATTCCCTTTTATCACCAATGTGAAATAATATTGTACAGGTAGATATGCTACATTTTATTTACCCATTCATCAGTTGACAGACATTTGGGCTGTGTCCCCCTTTTGGCTATTATGAGTAATGCTGCGATGACACTGGTATACAAGTTTTTATGTGGAGGCATGTTTTCAATATTCTTGGGCATACACCTGGGAGTGGGATTGTGGAAGGATGACTTCTCTGATCTTACATCCTATACCGCCCTATGTTCTGACCACAGTGAGGCTCCACTCTCCCACCCTTAGCCCATACTCCAGTCCCCTGATGCTCTGCCCACACTGCCTGTCCCCCCTGAGAAGTTCTTCCTTTCTATCATTTGGGGTCCAAGTCCTGTGTGTTATTAAAGGCCCAGCCCAACTATCAGTTCTTCCACAAAACCTTCCTCCAATGTCTCTTATAGTGAGCCATGCAAACTCATGTGTTGACTATAACATTAGGCTTTTTGGCTTTGAATTAGTTATTTTGTGCCTAGGTCTTGTTACTTTCCTAGAGTATATACCTCCTAGCTTCATATAGACTCTGGTTTTAGATTTACTTTAAAAGATTTTATTTATTTATTTCTCAGAGAGAGAAAGAGAGAGAGAGAGAGCACAAGCAGGGGGAGCAGCAGGAAGAGGGAGAAGTAGGCTCCCTGCTGAGCAGGGAGCCCCATCCTAAACTCCATCTCAGGACCCCGGGATCATGACCTGAACCAAACACAGCCACTTAACTGACTGAGCCACCCAGGCATCCCTAGATTTACTTTAATATTCCAAGGGCTTTGCACACAGCAGACTCTCCATAAATGTTTGAACAGTGAGCATTCAATGTGTTCTGTTATTTAATGACTTTAAGATGATACCTCTATACCCCGTGTGGCTCTCAGGATGGCAAAAGCCCTTCCTATCTTCTCAGAATGAAGACACATTCTCCAAGCAGCACCTGCTGAATAAGGCTGAGCTGCCCTCTGTTTTCTCTGTCCCACTCCCCCGGTCTCCAGTCTGACATGGACATCTCAGCCTCTTCCTCACATTTCCAGCTAAAATCTAATGAATTACTCTGAAAAACAGGGTTATGCATTTTGGATTCTGACTTCTTTGAGCATTGCTCATGACTTTGAAATTTATAAACATAGACATCTGTCTTCCCACATGACCCACCAAATCATATTCCCCTAGAAAGCAGAGCTAAATTAGATGTTTAAGGGATGAGAAAGTGAAACGGACTAGATGATCTCCTATCCTGTGCAAGGTGGGGTGAGGGCCCAACACATGGTCATCTGGTCTCGGAGGGAACATTTCCAGGAACAAGTGCATACCTTCCTCCCGAGGCCACCGGAGGGTAAGGAAGTTTTTCTTTACATGGAAGTAAAATCTGCCATCCTGCAGCTCTCAACCATCGCTGGCCCAGCCCCCTGGGGCCCCTCAGACCACCTCCACTCCTTCTGTTCCAGCTCAGCCCTTCGAGTTTTAAAATAGGACTGTGACTTCTGTGTTTGTTCTTCCCCAGATAGAATCGCTCCAGTTCCTTCAGGAAGCATTCAGTACTAAATCGGTAGAAATAATACATCGTAAACAATCAATAATAATGGATGCTTTCAAGTAAGAAAAATACTTGTAATATTTCAATAAAAAGTGACAATATTACAATTGTGATCTTTACCATCTGATGACTGAGCATAGAGCATATGCTGGGCATGGTGCCCACGAGATTAACTCTCTCTACCTCACAGCAGGGTAAGGATTGCTATGAGTCCCACCTGACAGATAAGGAAAGGGAGCCTCAGGAAGACTGAGCCCCCTGATACAAGTCGCATGGCTGCTGAAGGACGTGGCTTCGAACTCAAGCATGTTTTCTTGAGTTCAAGGTCTAACTTCCGTGAGCACAGACTTACTATTGGGTCCTGGAAGGTAATAGTGACCTTTTCTAGACAGTTGGCTGCTGGCCTTGTTCTTTTGTGGTTCAGAGGAAGAGCCTGGGACAGAGCGTCAGGAGATAAGGGTTCCAGGGTGGTGTGGATCTGCATGAAGTCCTCTCCTAGTCTGAATGTCAGGAATGGCGTCGGCAAAACAAGGAAGTTAAACTTGATACTCTGTAAGGTTGCTATTGGCTTGTGATGAGAACTTTCCAAGGCATTCCAACCTTTCCTGAATGCACTAATCTGTCACACTCTTGGGCCTTTGAACCTTCGGTCTCCTTGCCTGGAAGTTTCTTTCATCTTCTACTGCTTGACTAATAATAACACATCTGGTTGTTGAGAGCTAGTTTGAATATGGCTTCCTCCGCATGGCCTTTCCGGAATGGGAACCCCGGTGAAGGTCAGCCCCGCTCCTCCCTGTTCCTCCCTGTTCCCTAGACGCTTTCGTAAGTCTCTGCTCTAGAGCCTGTGATGGTGTCTCCAGATGGACGGCGAACTTCTCAAGGACAATGACTTGTTTGTTCCCGGTGACCTGCGCACTGAGCACCGAGGCTGTATGGTCTCCGACCCACTCCAGGATGGCCCAGGGGGTTCTGGTGCCATTTCCAGGCACATCTGCTAGGTGGCGCTGCAGCCCACGGGAACGTGCCCCGTGGGCTCCGGCAGAACTGCAGGTCCCGCCGGGGAGGCAGTAGCCTCAGGCCAAACTGGGAGATTGCTTGGCCAGAAGCCCAGGAAAAGTACAAGTTTCCACTCCCCCGCTCTCCTCTCCTCCTCCCCCCCCCCGGCCCCCCCGCCCCGTCTGCTGAGTTTTGAAGGCTACTAGGACCGAACCCTCCCTCTATAGTTCCCGTTCCTTGAGGGCTAGGAAGCCAGAGGACCCTCCCTTCTTCCCTCTGCTGCCTCATAGCAGGGGAATTTAAACCATTCCTTTCCACTGTCTTTGGACTGTTCCAGGTTTATTATCCAGTGTATGTATGCTCTGCTCCTTTTTGCTGCGTGCCATCCTTACCCACTCCTCTGACAAAAGGAGAGGAAAGATGCAGTTCAGCACTCCATGATAATATTTCTGGACCAAATGAACTCCTGTGTCTGATCCTCTTCCTGTTCATTCAAACACATTTTCTTTGCTTCTTTTTTTTTGAATTTTTAAAAGATTTTCTTTATTTGTCAGAGAAAGAGGGAGAGAGAGAGAGCGAGAGCGAGTGAGTGAGCAGAAGCAGGGAGAGTGGCAGGCTGAGGGAGAAGCAGGTTTCCTTGCTGAGCAATGATCCTGACATGGGACTTGATCCCTGCACCCTGAGATCATGACCTGAGCTGAAGCCAGACGCTTAACCATCTGAGCCACCCAGGAGTCCCTCAAACACATTTTCTTTTAGTTTTCTTATTTTCCTGTATCTTCTTTCCACCCCTTCAGGGACTCAGCACCCCCTTAGCACACCTCGGGCAGGGGGGGAGGTAGTGTGGTGCTGTGGTTAGACATCCAGAAGCCAGCCTGCCTGGGTCCAATTCTTGCCTTTGTTACCTTCCTGTCTGACCTGGCGCAGGTTACTTGATCTTTAATGACTCAGTTTCCTCATCTGTAAAATGGGGGTAATAATAGTCACTATCCAAAAGGGTTGTTGTGAGGATTAAATGAGTCCTTAGTGCTTTATTTTAAAAGGGGCTGATAAACACTAACTACAGAGAACTTACAACTGGAATTTACTCTGTCAGTACCTTTGATGTTAGGTTAAGAGTCCTAGGACAGCAGGGGTTTAGTTGGTTTAGTTCACCGTCACATCCTTAGCCTCCAGAAGAGTGCTTGGCATACGAGAGAGGTTTAATTAAGAATTTTGGAAGAACCAGGGTCTCTTTTGTTTCTCTCTCATGATAAAAACGAACTAAAGTGATGACATAATTGTTTGCCCATTTAAATTGGTTAGGATTTATTTTTATTTTTTATTTTGAAAAAAATCAATTGGTTAGGATTTAAAATCAATAATAGTGTTGGCAAGGGCATAAAACGGGTGCTTTTGTTCATTTCTGGTAGAGTGTGAAATGATAGAACCTTTCTGGAAGGCAATTTGACAGTGTGGAGAGGCCAAAAAAAGCTTGACTCAGTAATTCCACTGTTATTTTTTTAAAAGAATTTACGTGTTTAGATATGCACAAAGGGGTGCCTGGGTAGCTCAGTGGGTTAAAGCCTCAGCCTTTGGCTCAGGTCATGATCTTGGGGTACTGGGATCGAGCCCCACATCGGGCTCTCTGCTCAGCAGTGAGCTCTCTGCTCAGCAGTGAGCCTGCTTCCTCCTCTCTCTCTGGCTGCCTCTCTGCCTACTTGTGATCTCTCTCTCTCTGTCAAATGAATAAATAAAATAAAATAAAAAAAAGATATGCACAAAGTCTTCAGTGCAAGGGTGCTTGGTTCATAACAAGTATTGATTCTATTAAAAAATTGCTAGCGATTGAGCAGAAATACTGAAATAGTTAAGTAAATGACATCCCATGAGATGGGATGTAGGCAGCTATAAATGATCTCTTCTTCAGAAGAGTTACTGATGTGGGAAAATACGTCCTGATAAGTGGTAAAAAGTCATCTACAAAACCGAGTATACAGAATGGGCACTTTACTTAACCTCTTTGGTCCCAACCCCTTCTCTGCAAAATGAAAACAATAATGGCCCCTCTCTCTTAGGATTGTTACAAGGCCTACAGAAGTATTTTTTTTAAAGTCCCAAATATTTTATTAGTCTGGGTGTGGGAGTAAGGGCTCAATAAATGTTAGCAGGTGTCACAGAACCTATCGGAAGAACAAGGCCAGAAGGAGACACAGCAGAGTGTTAATACTAGTTAATCCCAAGTGGCGGGATTATAGGAGTTTTCATTTTCGTCTTTATAAAATAAAATATATGTAAAGCAGCTGAGAAAGTGTTGGACCGTAGTAGGTGCTCCATAAAAGGCAGCTGGCATTATTCTATTTTTCTCTGCTTTCTCTCGTTTTAAAAATGGACGTGTATTAGCCTGACGATTCACAGACATGTACCCTGGGGCAAATAATACATTGTATGTTAATAAAAATTAAAATAATAAAAAAAGAATAATTAAAAAAATTTAAAAAATGGACGTGTGTTACTTTAAAGCTATTTAATATGGCCTCAACACAAGTTCTTTGTATTTGTTAATTAATTAGCAAACCGGACTTCACAGGCACTCTACTCTAGGCTTTGTGACAGCCACTTAAGCTGTATGGCCAGGGAACCCACCGTGACCCTTTCCCCTTCAGCTGGGAGCCCAGGGCCGCCAACTCAATCCTGCTTGCATCATCTACTTTTTAAGACTCCCCCCAATACTCTCTCCCTGCGGCCATCATTTCTGCGATAACGCGTCCCTGCTGTGACTCAGTAGTTTTCTCTTGCCATTCCCTCCTCAAACTTTCCTTTTCACAGCAAATTCCATGACTCTCCCAACTGCCTGCCCCTGATTTTATCCCACACCACACTCTCCTTTCCTAGCCAAAACAAATAATGATTCTTCTCTCCCTTGTAAATGAAGTCAAGATTGTTGATATTAATCATTTCAATCTCTTTTAAGTCCAAATAAAAAGTATATGAGTAAGTTGGGATTACAAACCAGAGAGGAAAGGATGACTAATTTGATGAAAGATATTGAGAAATGTAACCAACTATTTTGGAAACAAAAAATGAGATTCCTACGGCATACCGCAACAACAAATAAATTCCAGATGCATTGAAGAGTCATGGTTAGGGAAACCTGAAGAAGATATTGGTGAATATCTCATGGCGGGGTGGGGAAAAACTTTGTGAAGTCTTAAGATATGCACAGGCATACGTCTGTGTCTAAATAGACATAAAATCTTTTCTGACTCAACAAAGCCCAAAACAAAATGGCTAACACAAACATATTTGCAAGACTGGTGACAAAGATAGATATCCTTAAGATAGAGAAAGTCCTTATAAATCAGTGGAAAATATGATGAAGTCAATAGAAAAATGGGCAAAGACAAGAAAAGTTGAAAGTTATGTGACAGGCCTAGGAAAAGAAGTCTTTCTTTTCATAGTCAAAGACTTTTCAAGTCTGATCTATAAAACAGATCGAATATTAAAAAAGTATTAATTGTACTAAACGCTCCTCCAAATCAATATGGAAAAAGACTGCTCAAAAGAGAAACCAGCAAAGGCTGTGAACAGGTACACCACCAAGGCAGAAATAAAAATGACCAACAAAGATGTAAAAAGATGCTCAATCTCATCAATAACCAGGGAAATGCAATCCTTAAAAAAAAAAAGTCCTTTCCCTCCAGAGTTGTAGTCGATATGAGGGAAGCACTCATTTTTATGTTCTCACTGCTGTGATTATATCTATCAGTAAGGCCTTTAGGAGGGCAATTTAGAGGTAAATTTTAAAAGTATTCATCCTTTTTGGTGTAGCAAGTTTAGCTTCAAGAGATATATCATCAGAATTACTATACATGTGTACAGAGATGTGTGCAAAAAGGTGCCAATTGCTTACTGTAGAAAAAAGGTGAAGGCAAAGGGTTTCACATATGGCAGAGAATGCTAACGGAAGTGGCCACAAATGTATGCATGAGAACTGTCCAAAACTATAGTTTTGGAAGGACTTGGAAATATCTCAGATATCTAAGAAGTGCAGATAATGTAAATAAACAACGTGTATCCACTTAATGGAATAAATGAGGTCGATCTATATGTACAGATATGGAAAGATGTGCGTCATAATAAAAAAAAACCCCAATAATGTCCATAATCACTACATTAAAAAGCAGGTTGCTGGACTTTAAGTGACATCGGATCCCCTTTATGTAAAGGAGACTATGAGCCCTGCAATCTTGTGTGCCTCCAGTTGGGTGGATGGGAGCCCTGCTGATAGAGGCTGAGCCAGCATTGCTGGCAAAGCTGAGCGGGAGCCCCAGTTCCCATGATACCCTGCTTTTCACAAGTCACTGTCAGGGGAGGACTCGAGCCTGAGCTTTCTTCCTCTCACCATTCTGCTGGGTGGACTTAACTTTGCCTTGTTAAGTGGGTTTAAGGTAGGGCATGACCCTGTGATCAAATTCTGAAGGTTACTTTCTAGGCCAAGAATGGAGTGGCCACCATTTCTCTATGAGAGAAGGACAAACCAGTAAAAGCTCCCAGAAGCCCAGGGGCTGGGTATCAAGAGGACTTTTCCAACAACGATATTGACTCGTAAGTGGGCTAGGCGGGAGGACCCTCTGGATCAGAAGAAAGGAGAGAGACCAACTAGCATGAGTCTGTGAGGTCTATTTGGACAGCCCTTTCTCTCAAGGTCTTCTGCCTCGTGGAAAGAGGAAATCTGCTTTTTTTGTGGTATCCTAGGTTCGTTGGAGTCAAGCCTATCTTCCTAAGGAGAGCATTTTAGAAACTCAAAGAGAGTGTCCTGTTTTCTCTTGTGTCAGTTTCATGACGTAGAATCCTCCTGTCACTTGAGGGGTTCAAATAGAGGCCACAGTGCTGTTAGAGAAGCTGATAGGGGAACCCCCACAGGTGAGAGGCTTTCCTGCTTGATCTCACTAACCCATGATGCCTTAGAATTCTCTTAGATTATACGAATCTGAGACTCAGTGGTGAAGGGTTATATTCATTTTCATTATGCACTTGTCCCTGTGGCCTTCTCTGTGAGTTACCTGAAGATCTCAGCAAATGTGAATAGAAAAGGAATCTGTAAATGAATTGGCTGTGGAGGAACGAGCTGCAGCCCATGGTAAAGGTAAATGTAGGATCCTCAGTGGCTTTGTGGGGCTTGACCTTGAAAGGGGAATAACTCTTCTGAGTGATGATCCTCCTGGAGAGACCTTTCCCCTTTTTGAGTTGGAACGAGAATGGCTCTGAATTTATATGAGCTTAAACTGCTAGTGAATGAGGGGTAAAAAAAAACCACTGGTGGGGGACTTGGTAAGGAGTCAGACGGTTGGGGCGGCCCTGTGAGTGATGACCCAGGACCACAGCAGTCTGTCCACCGTTAGCTCAGTGGCTCCACTCTGAGGAAAAAGATGGCGCAGCATCACACTTATTTTCCGTTTGGATTTCCTTCAGTTACTCAGAAGAAAAGAGTATTCTAGAAAAGTATACCAAAGCACAGTTTTCTGGATTTTCTTTCTCCAACCTACCCAAATTCCATTTTCCTGAATAAATAATACTTTTCTTCAGGTATCATAATGTTTGTAGACACTGGTTACATTTTTAAACATGTTTCATAGTAATTGAACAATTTTGAGACGTGAAGAGAGCAAAAGAAGACAATATATATGTAAAGAATATTGTAAACTTATAATTTTATAAAATTGACCTGGTCCTTCAAACAAAACAAAGCAAAAAACCACAAAAAACAAAAAACAAAAACCCAGTTATTTACTTGTACAGCCTTGGTAGAAACTCAACACTAAGAATTTTGAGACACTGATGAAACCAACCCTTCTTTCTGCTCTTTTGAGCCATCTCCTCCTGCCTTCAAAGGAATTGTCAGTAACTTCCTTTTCTCTCCTGTGTATTCAATGATTCTGTCTCAACTGGATCATCGCCTTGATGTGTAGCCAGGATAAACCTTTTCCTATTTAAGAAAACATCTAATATGTCACATTCCCTACCTGTACTACCCATCTCTTTCCTCTCTTTTTACAGCTAAAGGCCTCCACAGAGATGTCTACACTTGTTGTCCCATTTCCTCACTTCCCATTTGGCCCTCAACCCCTCCACTCAAACTTCTGGCCCATCAGTTTACCAAAACCACCCTTAATAAAGTCACCAAGCATCTCCACTGCATTGCATCCAGTAGACATTTGCAGTTCTTACTTGACTCCTCAGAGCACTTAAAATACTGACAACTTCACCTTTCCTGAAAGTCTCCTCCTGTGATTTCTTTTTTTTTTTTTTTTTTAAGATTTTATTTATTTATTTATTTGACAGAGAGAGAGAGAGAGATCACAAGTAGGCAGAGAGGCAGGCAGGGAGAGAGGGGGAAGCAGGCTCCCCGCTGAGCAGAGAGCCTGATGTGGGGCTCAATCCCAGGATCCTGAGATCATGACCTGAGCCAAAGGCAGAGGCTTTAACCCACTGAGCCACCCAGGCACCCCTCCTCCCGTGATTTCTGAAGTGACACTCTCCTGGTTTTTCCCTCACCTCTCAGACTGGCAAAGTCATTCTTCATCTCCCCATGCCGTCAACACTGGTCGCCCTCAACTTCCCATCTGAGGCCCTTTGCCTCCTTTTCATTTTCTACTATCTTCCTCAGTGATCACATTTCTTGATCTTTAGAAAAGCAGCTCTGACTTATTCATCCCCAGTCTGAATGTCTGCTTTTAGCTCTGGATCTGAATATCCAACTGGCAACTTGCTGTGGCTTGGATGTCTTAATGGTTCCTCAAAGTCACGTGTCCAAGACTGAACTCATGATCTTCCTCTACCCACCCCAATCTCTTCCTATTTAAGTGAATGCACCTCTAATCCATGTGTTTTCACAAGTCACAAAACTAGGCTTCATCCTTGACATCTCCCTCTTGTCACTTTTTCCCTGTGAATATCTCTTTAAGTGCCCACTTCTTTCCATATCTACTACATTAAAGGCATAAAATGAAAGGGGTTACTTTTTAAGGGGAGCGAGCTCACCATTGTTGGTGGCATGTAATCAGAGACTGGTTGGTCATTTGGCATGAATGATACAGTAGGCGCTAGATGCTAGGTGACTGTGAGTGTTCATTCATCTTCTCTCACTTAAACATGGGGTGAGGGTTCAGCCCTCCGTTCTCTTGAACTACTCTTTCTCCTGCTTGAGTAGCCATTACTCCATGAAGCCTATAGAGCTCTTGGAGGCCATGAGGCCAAATTCTAACCAAAGTACCTTTTAAGAGATGCCTGAATTCCTTGGAGCTGCTAAGGTCACCAGGCAGTATCCAGTTCAGATGGGAAAGGTAAGGCTTAGAGAGCAGGATAGGGACTTACTCCAGGTTAAACAGTGAGTCAGTGGCAGAGCTGGGGCTAGGACTCAGCCTTCTGCTTTCTAATGCTTTGTCTTCTCATTATCCCCTACTGACCCTCATCAGTCCCCTCTGTCTCATTTAAGGTTGGTGAGTAACAATTTGCACCAGCCCCTGTCAGATGATAAATTATACCTCTCAAGTAGGAAGGTTGCTTCAGTACCGCTCTGGGCTAGGGTGTCAAAAGACAAGAGCTATTTGTCTGAGACACAAACAAGGAGACTGGAGATAATATGGGGACAAAAGGACAAAGTCTTAGTGGATGTTTTATTTGTTCACTCTCATACCCGAGGACCTTAAGTTCAGATCCATGACTGTGTGGAAGATGTCTCCTCGGGTGGGGGAGGGAAATATTAGAGTCTGTGGGTTGAGGGGCATGCAGTTTGAAAAAGCATAGTCAGTATCATCACATAGTTTTGTCTGGAAAACACGAAATAGCTAGCAGATTCTTAGGGAAAACTCCAGGGAGTGAAGCTTGATGAAATCTTCATGGTTGATAGGGTCACACAAAAGATATGGTGTTCTAAATTAAAGCATTCTAAATTAGCCCTAAGGGTAGCCAAGATGATGGCCAAAAAATCTGAATATCTCAAAAACAACACAGAACAAGAAGGATAAATAAAACCACACAAAATCCGTGTCTTCAGCATAACTGGAAAAAAGAGAATGCATGCATTTCAAATTTACCTACATTTAGATTAAAGAAACACCAACCTGAAGCAAATTAACCTTCATGCTTTGGCATGCACAAAGAACAAGGACAGTAGGGGAAAATGCCCCATGGAAGAGTAAAGAGGGGAGATACCACCAGAGAGGCAGAGTCTGTCTACCTTATGAGTCCTGGTGTGTCAGAAGATATGCTGTAAGAAAGGAATGTAAAACTGTATGCTAGAATGTGAAAGGGTGGGGAGAGAGTACTTTTGGAAATTTGGTGGTGATGGTGAAAAGAAGCAAAGGAGAAATTCTAGAGTCTCACAAATAAAAGAGAACCCCCAAATTGGAAGATACAAAATTTCTTCCCCAACCTCGAAGGGTAAAAACCAACTTCAAAGATATTATGCACGATACATGGACACAAAAGGAACTCTTGAATTAGAAATCAAAGAGAATTGGTTGAATTCAAGAAAGAAATGTAAGCAAAAGACAAAATCATACCAGAAATCAAGATTAAGTGTCCTTTTACAAGATGCCCAACAAAGAATGGACTAAAATGAAGTTTTAGTTAGGGAAATTGAAGAACAGACAAATGATCAAGGGAATGAGGTGATGAGCACTGGGGGTTATACACAACTAATGAATCATTGAACACTACATCAAAAACCAATGACCTACCATATGTTGGCTAATTGAATTTAAATTAAAAAAATAAAAACACTTTTATCTGCATGAAAATAAAAAGAGAATGAAAGCAAGATAAAGTTAAGGTAATGGAGTGATGGGCATTAAGGAGGGCATTTGAGTAATGAGCACTGACTGGTGCTATATGCAACTGATGAATCACTAAATCTGCCTCTAAACTAATAATTCCAGTATATATTAATTAAAAAAAAAGCAAGGCAAAGTAAGAAGCAGAAAGGGTCAAACAGGGTCAAACAGACAGACAGGCAAAGTAGAAATAACATACATAAAATTGGAGTCACTGGAGAGGATAATTCCAGCAGACTTTCCAGAAATAAAAAATCAGGATCTACATATCAAAAGGTCCCACTGGGTACCTGGGAAAATTTACTCATAAACATCAACTCTGACATATTCTAGTATAACTATTAGACTTTAGACATAGAAAAAGTCCTTAAGGCCACCAACCAAAAAGATCAAAAGACATGTAAGAGAATCATTACCGAGATTCTCTACTATGCAGCAACAGGTAAGTAATACATATGGGTTTTTACATATTGCAAAGGAGAAGTCTGGCTTCCTTATAGTACCAGTAGTTTAGAAATGAAGAACAAGTACGCCTTGAGAGTCTCTCAAATTGAGTAACATTAAAGTAAAATCAGACTGATGTCATTAAAGAGACAGTGGATTTTCCTGCAAACTGGATTTTCCTGCAACTCATATTGGACTAGGAATGTACAAAAGTGAAATTGTGATATGAAGTAACTTATTTAATGGCAAAGAATGATATTAAATATATTCATCTAATGGAGACACTCTCCTCAATCTTCTATTTGGAATACAGCCAAAAACTATTTGGAGATGAAATACTGGGATATTTTTTCACTATTCAGTTCTATTGTCAGGTGTCAAATACAGTATTTGTTGAAGGTATCAAACTTCAAGTTTTACAAAAAGTCAATCATAACTCATTTTGGTTTTAGTTGTGATGAATCCACAGAGGACAAGGATTGAGTATAGCTATTTCCTTATGCGTGATATGTGGTTAGAAATACACTTGGATCAAAAGTACTATTTTTTAGAGTGTTGAAGATCGTCATTGAAGTCGATGATGTCCTTCAGGCTTGGCCAAAATTAGTTGAGGTCAGTGAACTAAATTGGGAAAAAAACACTTAGAGTGTGCCTGATGGCAGTCCAGCAACACTGAGTTTGAAATTAGATTTTTTTTTTTTTTAAAGATTTTATTTACTTGACAGAGAGAAACACAGCGAGAGAGGAAACACAAGCAGAGGGAATGGTAGCGGGAGAAGCAGGCTTCCCGCCGAGCAGGGAGCCCAATGCCGGGCTCGATCCCAGGACCCTGGGATCATGACCTGAGCCGAAGGCAGACGCTTAACGACTGAGCCACCCAGGCGCCCCGAAATTAGATTTTTTTTAAATGGAAAACATTTTTAGGTTTTCATCTGCTTCTTGGATACATGTTAACGTAACTGATAATCAATTTATGAGAGGATTTTAAATCTTACTGTCAAGAGAATAATTTTTTATTTGCAAAACTGGGTAGAAGCATCCAATTATTTTCTTGGTTTTGCAAAAAAATTAAATGCGAGTAACAAAGTTCTGTTCTATAGGACGGTCCTTGACTGTCATTGGCTCTATTTTTGAAATTCTAGAGAAAAGATCAACTGTGTCAATTAAAAAAGTGAGATATTAATTTATGAGATATAAGATCTCAGGATCATGAGTTCAAGCTCTGCTTTGGGCTCCATGATGGGTGTGGAGCCTACTATAAATAAAATAAAATAAAATAAAATAAAATAAAATAAAATAAAATAAAATATTAAAAAACAAGGGGGAAACATTAGTACCTACCTCAATGGACTATCATACAGACCAAATGACAAGTTGTTAAGTGCCTGGCACTAAGTAAATTGTCAATAAAATACGTTACTGTATTTAGACAATTCCTACAGCCAGAGCCCTCCAACCCAAGGAAGCAGCTATGGGGAACTTTCTCCAATCCCGTGTGGCTCTTCCTCTCAGCCACCATTGCAAACTCACAGCTGGCCGTTGGTCATCTCTTGCCAACACTGCAATGTTTTGTCTTGCATCTGGGTCAGCTGCGGGCTTGTCTGTCTTCTCATGAAGCTGCTAACCCTACTGAGGGTTCCCGGGGCTGGGTTTACGTCCTTGCTCCCAGCACAGAGCTTGGCACAGACCTAACTAAGCCTTCAGAAGACTTGAGGGGAATGGACGTCTTTGACTCCCAGAATTTCTGATTCACAGGAACTTGTAGGTTGTCTCACCAGATTGCCCACCCAATTTCTGGAATTCCTCTTTGGACCATGAAGCAGATATTTTTCCAGTCTCTGCTTACATGCCTCCAGTAGTGAGGAACTCACTATCGCTCAGAGCACCACATGTTACTTTTTAAAACAGTTCCATTTTTAGAATTTTCTAATTTTAGTCAATAAGATGAATTTTTCCACCATCTGCATCAGGTTTTGGTGGGAGACTGCAGAGATGTGCAGAGAGAAGCTGGGAAATAAGAGTTGTTCAGGATTTATGGCTGAGGTTACACAACAGTAAAGAGAGTGACAAAGCACACGATATGACTTTAATAAGCTCTGCTCAACTCGTCAGAAACAAGCTCTCGGAAATGTCTATACATTTCTGCCTGCGGTGTTTACTGGGAAAATCCTTATATGGTCGTTATTTACAAATCCAGACAAGAGTTTATAGAGGGTTTGAAGACAGCAGTTTATAGACAGTTTGAAGCATTTGTTTGCATGCTAATCTTCTAAAAGTTCTTTTTCTGCTCCACAGCTATGGGGGCAGAGTTATGTTTTGAGGGTGTGTTTGAGAGCCCCAGGAAGAAAAGGATTTGACCTTCTGCTCCTGAGAGTTTTGCTGCCTTCTGGAAGGAGTGCTAGGATCTTAGGAGATGCCTCCCAGACACCCAGTATGCTCTGGAGTTTAGCCAGAACATCAGGTTCCATGGAAGGTGGACAAAGACAGTTTGGTGCTAACTCTAGTCTTAGGCAGGAACCTCCTAAAGCCTCCCTGGGACCAAGCTGTCTGCCGTGGGTTGAAGCCTCCCAGAAAACTCCAGGGAACTGCCCCCCTAAACCTTGCACCAAGAGCAAGCAGGTGAGCCTTGGAGGAGCGGCGTGGTTTCACTGAAGGGACACCAGAGAGGGGAGATGGTGCTCTAGGGGTTGGTGTCTGTTTGCTGCTAGCTCAGTTTTTCCACAGAAAGTGAACTCTAACTTGCTGAAAATTTAAAACAAACAAAGCGGTCACAATCCTCTCCAACCGCATAGCACTTCAGCCTGCCCTTACTTAACTTGAACCTTCCCAGCACCCCTGGGAAGTAGACAGGATAAAGATTGCACTCTCCATTCTACGGAGGGAGAAACTGAGGCTCAGACCGGGTAACGTGCCAAGGTCCCACCCTCAGGAATGGGCAGATCCCGGAGTTCGATCTTTCTCCGCTCACCACGGTTGCCAGCTGGCCTTCCGACTCGAACAATCCACAATTACTCAGTCAGCCTCGGTGCAGCAAGTCATTGCCTGGGGGAGGCGGCTAGATGGCAAATGTGACTTTTATGTGGAAGATGTCTCAATACAAAAGTGTTTTTATACAAGGAGACGAAAAATAGGGGCTCAGACTGTCTCTGGGATAGTGATCTTTTGTCAGTTTATTAAATTCAGATTTATTGCTGACTCCCTGACCAAAAACATAGCTGTTAGCAGTCCATAACATGGAGCAGAAATATGAGTTCTCAGTGAATCTGAGGGAAAAAAAAAAAGAGAAGAAACCTTAATGACCTGTCACTTGGAATAAATCTTAGTGGCCACATAAACTGGGATGACAGGAATTTATATTGTTCCTCAGCACTTGAATGACTAATGTGGTCAGAATGGGGAGCCGCAGAAATTATTTCTCTTAACAAGCCAGCACCTGTTTGCAGACTCATGGAACTGCTTTGATGAACCCTCGGAATGTCACCCTGATATCCCTCAGTCACATCCTCGGTGGGCAGCAACCTTCCCGCACAGCGTACAGCAGATGTGGCATTTCCGTCCTCTCCTGAGACCCTTAACTTAGCTGTTCCGGGGGGTTCTGGAATGTTCTGGGTCCGAGGAGTACCCTGGAGAGGCTGGAGATAATCATCTGAGAGATACTGACACCTGCCAGGCAGAGGCAGCTGGAAAGGGTCCCAGAGGGTCTCAGGGTGGGTGTACATCTGAACCATTCCTCATTTCATCCCTGTCCCATCCTGGGATTCTGGATTCTGCCCCATCAGAATTACTACGTTAGAGCCAGAAGTGTGCCCAGAGATTAGTTTGTTCCATTTTTCCGATGAGAAGACTGAGGTTTACAGGATGGAAATAACCAGCTCAACGTCACGGGGCAAGAGTGTCTGATGCAGAACGAGAGCTCAGATTTCCAGATTCCTGACCATGATGTGGCTTCTGTTAGTGTGACAACAGTCTTTCCTTCCGGGAGCCTGAATCGCTGCAAACCCACACACCCAGATAACTAATAGGTAGATGTTCCACGTTCAGTGCTGGGGAGGTAATCCCCAAAGAATTCCATTAAGATGCTCCCCGTGAATCATTACTGACCCCGAAACCCCCCACCCCACTGCTATAGCATGTGACCAGCTACACCATGATTTCATATTTTTCTTCTTATGTGAGTCTCACAACCGCACTGGGAAGGGCGATAGGATGGTTACTTTTAGACACTGGACAGATGAAGAGCTGAGGCTTCTAAGTTAGGCTAGTCAGGCTGCACTTTTATTTTCTCAAAGGAGCAAGAGTCCGAGGAATCCCAAATGCATTGAAATGAAGTGCTATTAGTGTGTACAGTCAACGAACATCGCTGGCGTCATTAAGAGTCCCTAGAAACTCCCCTCCGACCCCCTGCTCTGACCCTGACCTGAGACATCACAGTCTACTGGGAAAAGAAGAGGCCATCGAAACCCCTGACGTCTTTGGGGTGGGGTTGTCCTCGTCTTCCCAGAGCCCACACACCCCATTCCTGGAGGTTCCGGTTAATTAAGCTAATGTCATTTTTTTTCTAAAAACAGTTCAACCAAGATGTGATCTTTTATTATTTATTTATTTATAAAGATTTTATTTATTCATTTGACAGAGAGGGGTCACAAGTAGGCAGAGAGGCAGGCAGAGAGAGAGGGTTAAGCAGGCTCCCTGCTGAGCAGAGAGCCCGATGTGGGGCTCGATGCCAGGACCCTGAGACCATGACCTGAGCCATAGGCAGAGGCTTAACCCACTGAGCCACTAAGATGGCTCAGTGGCACCAGATGGCACCAGATGCCCCAAGATGTGATCTTTTAAAAAGGATTTCTGTCTCTGATTTGGTACCCAATTCTCTCCCCCTCCCCCTCCCCCTCCCCCTCCTCCTCCTCCTTCTTCTTCTCCTTATTCTTCTCCTTCTTCTTCTTTTGTCATTAATAAACCCCATTTTAAGCTATTTTAAACCATGTTCATCCTAAAGCACTTCTGGGTAAATTTTATGCTTCTATTCATTTATCAAATTTGCAGCATTTTATGAAGATTTTTTTTTTAATCTATGCAGGTGTCCTTTCTATTAGGAGGCATAAAACTACCTTTTTCCTCAAGGTGATAAGTATCTAGCAATAAATATTTGCATTAAAAACCTGAATTCCAGTCAATTGTTATGCATGAACACACCCGATCCTGTCTTTGTAATTACAGATGATCTGTACCAATGTTGGATATTTTTTATCCTGTGCTTCATAATCAGCTAGTAATTTATGAACTAAAATGTGGAGTCCCTATCCCAGGTTATCTGGAATGAGCTGCTGCAGATTTGATTGATTGCGATCTGAGAACATGCAATAGAGGTCATCCCAGGAACACACCGAGGACACAGAAGGATGCCACCAGCCATTGGAGGAGGAAGAGGCCTTGGAACTCTGACAAATAGCACCTGTGTGGAAAGGTTGACAGGAGTTCTAGTGCCTGTCATTTGAGCCCGTGCAGATCTTAAAAAGGCTTTAAACACAATGACTTTAGCAGTCATTTCGTTCATTCATTCATTCTGCCCATTGATGGAGCAATCACAGTATGCCAGGCACTAGGCTTGGTTCCGGGGACACAGCTGTGAGCAGAAGCAAACATGCTCCCTGACCTCATGGAGCCTATTCTCTAGGGGGGGAGACACATCATAAGTAACCGTCACACATGCGTGTCCTTTCCCTTTTGCTTCTTAGTAATAGAATCCTGATATTGTTTGGGGTGGCAACATGCCCAGCTGAACAACTTCCCTTCCCAGTCTCCCTTGCCCCCGAGGGTAGCCACGTGACACATTCTGGCTGCCGAAACATAAGTAGAAGGCTGTTGGATATCGCAGAAAGGTTTTGCTTTCTTGATGTGGGTGCCATTCCTTCCATCTTGGGGCTTCCTTTCTCTTTTCCTTTCCCTTTGGAATGCGAATGTGTGGCTGGGAGTGAGCCGCCATCTTGCATCTCCAGCGTGACCAGGAAGCACTCTTAAGTGAGAAGAAGTGAGCCCCTTCTCTTTGGTTCAACACACAGTAACTGACTTTCTCTTAAATGCAGTCCCTACTGATAGAACTCACCCATTTCTCTGATGTGAGATTGTGAGGCCAGAATTCTCTGAATGGGAGCTAGGAGCCTGCAAAGGGTGATACCAGCAGTTGTCCATCGCCAGGACTCCAGGATTAGGTCTGCAAGGGCTGGCCAGGCAAGTAGGGTCTAGTCTGCTGTGTTTCAAGGGCTCCCCAGGGGAAGCAGCATGCAAGAGTGGGCTGTAACCCAGGTGGCTCCCACCTTCTCTTCCATGGCACTGTGCCATCCTGCAGACCTCACAGGGCCTCACCTATGAGGAGGCGATGGGAGAGTGTGTGTGGAATCCTGCAAAAGCTAAGGAGAGGCACCAAGGTCGGCTACTTTTCTTCTAATACCAGGCAGTCGGAAATTAAATCTAGCAACGCAGGAAATACATAGAGGAAAAGCCTAAGGAAGTGGTGGATCTTCTGGGTGAGACACAGCTGGCGGGGCGGGGTGGGGGGGGGGAGGGCAGAACGGCCAAGGCCAGGCAGCAGGAAGGGCTGAGACCCAGAGCAGAAAAGAGCCAGGCCAGGACCCACATCCTTCTGCGTCAAAGAATGAATTGGGGGGCGCCTGGGTGGCTCAGTGGGTTGAAGCCTCTGCCTTCCACTCTGGTCGTGATCTCGGAGTCCTGGGATTGGGACCCATGTCAGGCTCTCTGCTCGGTGGGGAGCTTCCCCCCCTCTCTCTGCCTGCTTCTCTGCCTGCTTGTGGTTTCTCTCTCTCTGTCAAATTAATGAATAAAAATCTTACAAAAAAAAAAAAAAAAAAGGAATGAATTGGAAACCAGTGTGAATGACCGGTGACAGGATATAAGGAGTATGTGTGTGTGTGTCCACGCGCGTGTGCTCACGAGTGCTCATCTTCAGCGTTTTGGGAGAAGAGAGGGGCGCCAGGGCAGAATTTTCTCCAATAGTCCACCAAGCTGAAAGGATGTGGAGCCTCGGTAGAGTTCTTGGAAGCAGAATTTCCGAGGCCCCGGGGGCCCAAGGTAGAACTCAGGTTGCCTCGCGGGGCGGAGGAGGACCGCCTCCGCCTTCCGACCCCGAGCTGCCCACCTGCTGTTTGACACGCACAAACCCGGGAGTTCTTTCCACGAGGCGTGGCAGGGCCACGGAGAGACGGATCCCCGGTAATGAGACAATTAGCTCCTTGCATTCTTCCTGCAGGAACAAATCTGGGCCCCCGTGGCATCTGTCCCCTCCTGTTCCTCCAGCTGGCCTCCTTGCCACGTGCACACCCTGCTGGGAACCGAGCCCCGGCTGCCTGCGGTTCCAGCTCCGGCTCCGGCTCGGGCCCACTTGCGCTCCCCGGAGGGGTTCGGGGGAGGCTGGAGGAGCAGGAAGGAACCCCAGGCTCGCGGGGGGCGGAGAATGGATCCTGTGCGCGCCCCTGAACTCCTCGTCAAAGTTCCCCTGCAGGGTTGGCAGCCCCTTCTCAAAAGCTGCTCCGGAGCGGAGGTGGCATATGGACTGTTGACAGAGCAGCTGCCGGGGAAGAAGACGCTGAAAGGAAGCCTCGAGGGATAAACAGAGAAATCCGCGGCACTCTGTGGGGCCCGCGCGCGCCGGCTCGCTCACTCCTCTCCTTCCCCTTCCCCTCCAGCAAAGTGGTTGGGCTGCTGGGCTCTTAGGCTCTCAGGTAGGATCCCGATGATGACCCTCATCATGACCTTGTCGAGCACTTTCTGCGTGCTGGCGGGTCCTGGTAATGACTGTCAGTGTGTTAATCCGGTTACTCCTTCAGAGCCCTCTGCGGAGAGAGCTCTTGGTCCCATTTTAGAGACAAGAACACTGAGGCTGGGAAACGTAGGGATACCGCGCTGCAAGGACGGCTAGTAAGTGGCTCAGGTTGAACTGCAAAGCCCGTCCTCCTGAACGCTGCAGCGGTTTCCTGTCGGGAGCACTTTGAGCATCAGACCACCGGAGGAGTGTCAATGAAGGTGACGCCCTTGACACAGCCACAGGGAGTTCGTTCTCTCCTTGGTCGGCCAGGGTGAAGGGGCAGCCGGGAGTGGCAGCTTATGGCCTCCCGCACAGCGTCGGGCTCAGAGACTCTGAGTGGATCAAATCCACTACAGTGGGTTAGACGAATAATACACAAATTAGGCAACCCTTAGGGGAGCTGCTTGCATACCCACTTTGCAGGTGGGAAAGCAGGCTCCTTAGGGAGTCTTGTTCTAAAAACTTGACAGAGAAGAGACTGGAGCTCTGGTTTTCAAACCATAGGACTTGGCCTGTCTGTGGCCTTCAGGGAGTGCCTCAGATTAAGTGGGGTGGGGGGCAGGCTGGCTGGGTTGGGGGAGCAGGTGGAAGGAGGAGTGGGACTCTAAAGCCCTGAGTGTGGTTTACTTCCCAGTAGTTGCTGATATCTTAATAAATCCCTGGTCTAGAGAGCAGGGAGGACATCGTTGCAAGAGCATCTAGCTTGAGCAAAAAGATGGCAATTTTTTCCCTTGTTGTCAGAGCCCCGTCTGCAACAGATCCCCGGGGAGCTGTGGGTGGGTCTCTGTCCCCCATGGCTATCAAATGCTATTTCCCCACGTGGATCAGTCACTTCCCAGTTGGGAATCTGGCCCTTGCAGATGTGGAGACGGAAACCAAGAGCCCATTCATCACATTGAAAGCTGATACCTGACAGATTCAATCTCATCTGGAGGCTGGAAACTTGGAGATAAATGGAGGGGACTAATTTTCTCGAACTCCAGAGGGAACAGTTCCCAAGTATCAAAGGCAGCATCGTAAACCACACAAACGGCACTAGTCCTTAGCTCGCCGTCAGGGCGTGCCAACTCATGGCTTGGCTGCTGGCATGAGGACAGGAACGGAGGCTTGCCGCACCCGCATTGCAAACATTTTCAAAGATCCACTGAGACCACAGGTACTCCTTCTCCCCCTGAGAGGCATGGGGGTACCCTCAATGGATCCTTGCTGATAGAGAGAGAGGAATCAGGTTCCTGAGCCCTTTTTGGTTGACCTCCTTCCTACCTCTCCAGGCTGCTTCTACATCCTCTCTCCTCGACCTCATCTGATACCCTTTCACCTCCGGGTATTTGCATAGGCTATGCCTGAGTGCACATCCTTCTCCATTCACTAAGCTTTTGTACTTCTATAGAAGCCCAGCTCAAGCCCCATGGTTTGGACTCCTCCTGGCAGTTGGTTAATTTCCGCTCAAGATTGCCACAGCACTTTGCATATTCTACTTTTCACATTCTATTGCTTTTTTTCTTTTCTTTTTTTCTTTCTTTCTTTTCTTTCTTTCTTTCTTTCTTTCTTTCTTTCTTTCTTTCTTTCTTTCTTT
>CM053615.1:50554205-50577976 GCA_028646535.1 Procyon lotor
TACAAGCTTGATTGTTGTCTTTACATTTGCATGGACTCAGGTAAGCACCCACCAGATCAATCCATTGAGCTAAATGAGACTTTAAAAGCTGTCAAAAACTTATAAACTGTAAAGTGCTCAAGAAATGTTGGTTTTGAATATTACCAGGAGGTGGAGCCTCTTTCACATCAAATTCCTCTCCTCCTACAACTCGTAGGTTTCTAGAAATCATTAGCATCCCTTGCAGTTACCCCAGCAAATCACTGCAGGTGCAGGAACTCGACATCCCAGCCGCGCAGAGCGGCTTGGAGACAGCCTCGCCCACGGTGGCCAGCACCCTGGGCTCCCAGAACCACCGCTCTGGGCAGCTCGCCCCTGTACTGACTCTCTCAGGCATCCGGATGCCCTGACAAAACGCCGCCAAGGACAGCATAGCTGTTGTGTAGTTTTGATTTAACACGACTTGATTTAAAAGATACGCCTTGTATGCCAGGCCCTGGGCAGAGAAGTGGAGAAGGAGCTTCCTAGGATGGGCCCTCCAAGGGCCTCACGGACACGACCGTGTCCATACCTGTGACGTTGAAGCCCACAGAGGCAAGGACTCTGACTGTCATCCATCGTTCCCATGGAACTGACTTCCCGAGGTTCCCAGACCTCCTTCTCCAGTGCTGACCGCTGCTCTGGGCTTTAGCCAGCTTCTCCACTTGATCTGCTGCTCCACGGCCCTTCAAACTCCATGTGTCCCTAAGAAAACCCATTTTCTTACTTCCTAAACCTGGCTTCACCCTCCTAGTTTCTCTCCTCCCTCACCTGAGGCATCACTCACCCCCAATCGGTCCATCAAAGCCATGCCTGAGGGTCAACTTCGCTCTTGCCATGTTCTTCTTTCCGGGGCCTTCGCTACTACCACCTCTGCCGTCACCCTTGGAAACCCTCAGTCTGTTGGGAGCCTCCTGGCTGGCTCCCTGCCAACTCTTTCCCAACCCACAAGACCTCAGAAAGTGCCTCTGCCTCTAGGAGCGTCCCCGAGTCCTTCAGTCCCCCATCCCTGACCTCCGCCGCCTGTTGACTACTGACACTCTTTACCTGAACCTCTTTCGGGGCCTCTGGATGCTTTCTACCTCATCTCACCCCTTTATCTCCCCGGCTCCTGGTCCTGAGCATGGCTTCTGGCCCTTGGGGCTGCTGAATGAGCGGATGGATGCCGCGTTTGTGGTGGGGCAGCCTAAGTAAAGACAAAGCCACTGAGCTATTAATCCTACTTTCAGAGACCCCAGCCTTTTGAAAAAGGCCAGGATATGCTAATTCAAGTGGGATCTCTGAGACTCTTCCTTTATCATCTCCATCCGTGACCCCTTTGCCTAACAGAAAAGGGCAAATGCCTGACACCTCACGGGCCTCTGTGCCTGAAAATGCTGAATCTGGAGAAACTTTGTCATAATTACCTCCCTCCTCGAAAGTACAAACTACGTAATTTGCCTTTAAGTGATCTTAAATTAATATTAATAATGAAGTATGCTCAGAATACTCAAGTACTGGTATATCCAATTGAACACAATTAAAATTAAGATGGATTTATTAGTATTGTGACTATTATTGATTAAAATGGTAATGATAACTAAGGAGAAATGTTAAGTACAACAGGGAATTGGTAATATTTCTTCAAAGTAATCATTTTGCTGTGACTACCCAATTATTAGTACATTTAATGTGTTATTCAGTGCAATTAATTACCCACTTTGCTTCTGGGAAGGCACTAGGAAGAAATTGCTTTCTGCCTGGAGTACTGGTTGCCTGGGAGAGAGACTGGGAAAAGCCCCTGCTCGCTAGAGCTTCTTTGAAGAAGACCTTGCTCTTTGGGCGGGTGGGTCCCAGGAGCTCTGATAGAAGCTGCCAGTGCCCTTGGGGAGAAAGAGACAAAAGAGAGATCAAGCTCTCAGTCTCAGAGTCAGTGGCTTTTGCAGCTGTGGGAGGTGGTGATGAGCCCATCGGGGTGGGGGAGGGGTGCAGTGAATAAGATCAGATCATCTGGATTGAGTCTCGGCTCGCTCACCTGGCTTTGGAACCTGAGTTTACCCCCAGCACCTCCCAGAGGTTCACTGTTCTCCCCTGTAGAATGGAACGATACAGCCTGCCTGCAAAGTGTGTGAGTGAGGGCGGTCTGCCGATGGAGAGGATTTGCGAGGCCGAAGCGATGGCCTGCTCAGGGACCCAGGATGTCCTCAGGCTCAGTCTGACTTGCGGATTTGCTTCTGGTTCCCGGGAACCACCTCTGGGTGTTGTTTCCTGTGGGCTGCTATGGGTCCTTGATGGCTCAGTGCAAGGCGAATGTGGAGGGTCACACGCTTGGCCTCCGGCTCCTCTCCACTCCACAGCCCGTGGTCTGACTTATGAGGTCCCTTTGCCTCCTTGCTAGGAAGGATGCAGATGAGTGAGATGATAGAAAGGTAATTGTTGGACACTCTTACAGAGCGCTTGCCTACTTATTTTCTATGTGTCTGTACAGCCATCCTATGAGGTAAAGCAGGTTTTATTAACCTCATTTAAAAAATGAGGACACTAGGGTCTAGAGAGGGAAAGTGACTTGCTCAAGGTCGTGGAACTAAGAGGTGGCTTGGGGACTTGAACCCAAATCCTCTGACACCTAGAACCTTGCACCCTTGCTTCTTGAGCCTTCCTGCATTATTGCCACATTTCCTTATCCCTGGAGTCCTCTGGCCCCCAACCCTCCCCAAGGCCAAGGTTTTATTGTATTGTTTCATGAAGCTAATTGCTAGTTTTTACATAAAGGCTTTATTTTATGAGCTCCAAATTGCCCAAATTAGATTTTATTAAGCTCACACGTATGATTTTCCTTGTTTTTATTAAAATTAAGTTCACTCATTTGCCATTTGCAAAGGAGTTTGAAATTAGGATCACTTTGTATCCACGGAAACACAGGGAGAATCTTATATGCGATCAGACTTTTACCCGTAGAATGGGGGAAAAAAAAGGCAGCTGGTAATTAGGTGTGTAATTCATAGTCAAGTTCCTGGAGCACAATGGGTCTGCTCTTCTGCTTTGTGGCTGACAGCTTCTGACAGCTCTTTTGGGCACGGCTGTGTGGGAGTGGGGTAAGGGTGGTGCTGGGTGGTAGGACGAAGGGGTGAGAGGAGCTGGTATCAGTCCCAGCCCTGCCCCTCGCTCATGCTGTGGCTTTGGGAAAGGCATATCTCTTGCTTTGGGTCTCAGTTTCTCCATCTATAAAATGGGGGATTTAGGGAGTTAGGCTTAAAAAAATTTTTTATCCCTTGTCTCAATTCTGATTACTGGTAGCGAGTGGCCCTAATGCTGTGATGGGAAGGATTTTAATGCCATACCTGGACTCAGCAGAAAAATGCATTTGATTAACTGACTCATTCAGCAACTATTAATTGAGCAACTACTAAGTACCAGGGACTCTTCTAGTTGCTAGGGATAGGTGAACACACC
The DNA here is from genome assembly GCA_028646535.1 of Procyon lotor. Lineage (NCBI taxonomy): Eukaryota > Metazoa > Chordata > Mammalia > Carnivora > Procyonidae > Procyon > Procyon lotor. Next base: position 50,557,656 of record CM053615.1, read on the forward strand.
AGAAGAGGCTTCCGTTTTCAGGAAACAGCAACAATGACAACCATAAAAACAGACAACTAAATAAATTTTTAAAATGATGATATGATGATATTACAGAAGATAAATCAGAGAAAGTGATGTTACGTTAGGTTGGGGGGTGGAAGGGGTCAGCAAAAACCTCTATGAGAAAGTAATCTTTGAGCAGAGACCTGAATGACAAAAGAGGTCCAGTCCCAGGGAGGGAAGATCTGGTTGCAGCAAATGCTCAGGGCATAGGGAGGATGGGAGGGGTCAAGTTCAAGGAAGAGAGACAGAGCCAGGGTGCCAGGTGAGATGGACGTGGGCTCAGAGTGGGAGGCATTGGCTGGATGGTGATTGATTAGTTATGTCTGCTATTGGCATGGGAGGGGAGGGTGTTGCTAATGTGTGCTCTCTACTTGCAATCCCCAGTCTAAATGATCCCAGCAATGATATTTCAGGAATCTGCTGGCAAAAGCTCCTTCTTGGTACAGGGTGTGGCTCCACTTGGGTGAATGGGGGAGAGTCCCAATCGGAAGGAGGTGGCATTTGAAGTGGTCTTTCAAAGATGCTCATTTCCAAATCAGAGGGTGACCTGCCCCTCCCCATGGTATCCGGTTTTGTCTTGTGTGCCTGGAATGTGCTTCTCCAGCAACTTAGGCAAGATACAGCCTGGCTGAGAGCAGGAGGACTGTCCCTGGAAGCAGAGACACCAGGCCCAAGCCCGTGTTCGGCTGTCCACGAACCTTGTGACTCGGCCCTTGGCTTTCATCTTTCTGAGTCCCAGTTCCCCCGTCTTTCAAATTGGAAGAGTAGTAACATTTACCTCTCAGAGGACTGTGAGAATGAGAAGATAAATTAGCACATCGGATTTATAAGATGTGATATCAGCATTTTAATATTTATAATTTATGTATTAGTTATACTGTGAAATAGTACTAGATTTTACAAATGGCCATCTCCTTAGGAGGCCTCCTGACACCCACCCCTCAAAAGAATTTGATGTTTTTCCTGGAGTGTGAATTGTTGTAGCTCTTCTGGAAAGTAATTAGCAGTGTGCAGTATGCAATGGCCTAAAAAAATGTTTGTTTCTTTTTGTCCAGCAATTCTACTTCTTAGCAGTTAACAAAAAGAACCAAGTAGACTTTGACTTTGGCTTTTGGCTCTGATGGAGGAGCTCGGAGCAGCCTGCTGCTCATGCTAAGGACTAGAAATGCTGAAAAGGATACAGAAGAAAAGTTGTGGATGTTCACTGAATGCAATAAAATGAAGCAGTGGAAATGAATGAGGGGTTGAATGAGCAGAAACACGCATGAATCTCGCAAACATAATGCTAGGCAAAAGGAATGAGATGCAAGGTCTGTGCAATTTTCTATTTGAATTTTATATAAAATTTATTTTTTCTAAAGTTTGTTATATATGAAATTATGTGTTTTATATATGAAATATAAAATTCAAATATAAATTTATATGGGGATGCTATATAAATCTATATCTAAGGTATCAATATACATAAGATGTATGAGTACAAAAATATAAGTAAACACACAAATATACACTTAGATTTATGCAACAGAAATAAGCTAATATATAAATCTATAATGTTTTATATGCTATATAAATACAGTATCATATAAATATTTGCATTTATATAAATTCAATCTCTTGGTGTTGAAGGTTAGGATAGTCTTACCCCAGGGGAGATGTTGTGATGGGAGGGGTACAAGAGGAGTAGGGGTTCTGGTAATCGTCCATGTCTTGATGTAGGTGGCGGTTCTATGGGGCATTTGCTTTGTGGAAAGTCATTAAGCCATACACTTTTGATTTATGCATTTTTCCATACGGCCGGTTCACTTTAATGAGGAAAAAATTTAGGTGATTAAAAAAAGGAAATAATTGGGTATATAGATAAAGATGTGTGAATAAAGAGGTCGATTGCAGCACCACATAGAATGGTGAAAATAGAAATGATATAGCAGTCCCAAATGGGTACTTCTTCTTAAACAATGTGGTAATGATACTGCCTTTAAAATGGTGTTTTCAAAGAATTTTTAAGCATGTGGGAGAATTCTGCTGTTCTGCTGTTCACGGAATAAAGTGCTGTGAGCGCTGGGTGCAGAATTGGAGCTTGGGTTGTGACTGAAAAGCTCAGCATTGGAGGATGGAGGGGGGTGGGGGAGGCCGAATGTGGGGTGAATCCCCTTCTGCTCGGCATCTGCTTTCCCCATATTCGCGCGCGGGTAAACAGATCTCATTTCCTGACCGTGTTCTTCCTTGTTCTCGTCTTGCAAAGCCCCTTCATCTCTCAGCAGCTCCCCGGGAATCCCCACAGTCTTGGGAACCCTTGGCAGCGGGCCTGTCCCTGCCTCCAGGGTCACTTCCCTTCCTCAGCGGGGCTCGAACCCTGGGAGCCGTCTGGTCTGGAGAGCTCCCAGAGGACCCGCAGACTCAGCCCAGATGCACCGCATGCGGCACAAGGGACACGTTTTCCTCCCCGCCCCTAGTTTACAAAACTGCTCCTGCCCATGAAGTTGTGAGCGGTGTGTGTCCTTAGACAAGGTTGTATCAGCCCCTCTCTCCACCTCTCTCACCACTCGGCTGCCCACCCTACCCCAGGCCAGTTTCGGATTTAGGATGGCCGCCCCCTTAATTACCCAAGGAGCTGGGAGAGACTTTTCCATCATCATGTCTGAGAGCCTGATTCTATTCCCATTCGAGCTGCATTCTGCCCCCATCTTCCTCCCTAAAACAATGGGAGTGGGGGGGGGGACGCTTTCCAACTTTTCTACAATGGGTTTTATTACTTTTATTGTAAAAATGATTAAGTAATGTTCTTTATCTCTGCGAGTGCTCCAGAGCGGTGCTTCTCAGACGTTAACGTGCTTTGCCTAGAAATCACCTGGGAGATTGTTCGCGCACGTTGTGATTCATTAGGGGTGCGGTGGGGTCAGGGGTGGGGGGTGGGGGGGACGTTGCATCTCTAGGGGCTGCTGCTGAGCCACACCCCACTCTGAAGAACAAAGTGATAGAGGATAGCTGTGACCTGTCTCCTTGCTTTTCGTTGCCCACCGACCCCCATGTTTTATAGGTCTTCACATTAATGAATGATGGTTCAGTAAGATGTTTCCAAGAAAGCTGGAATCTACCCTTTAGAGCTTAGTCCTTTAGAGGACTCGGATTTGAACTCCCTTACTCCCCAGGCAGGGACAGCACGGTGAGCTCACAGAAAGGGACTTGGATAAAAATCAAGAGGCCAGGACTTCAGCCTCGCTAGGCCAGTGAGTCAGTTTCCCCTAGTTTAGTATAAAGTGTTGGTAAAGAATGATTCTCACGATCCTGTGAAAGGGGTGTCATGAAGTTAGGGAGTGCTGAGTCACTGAGTCCTCACTGAGGCTCGAGGGCCACTGACTGGGGTGTCCTAAAGGGCGTCATGGAGGGGAAGGCTGTGGAGAGACCTGAAATATCCTGACTACAGTGAGTCTCAACCAGCTTTCTTTTTCCAGTTCCATTTCAAGTAAAATCTGTATTATGTCTTCTTGGAAAGGTGGATGGGAAAATATTGAGGCTATATTTATGAACTGTTTGTTTTATTATTCAAAATTGCAGGATTAGGCAGTGCTAGGTTGGAAAGGTTGCTTAAAAACCATCAGTCCCACCGCTCCTGTGAGGCGCTCTGTAGGGGGCCCTGGGGCTCTGGCGGGGAAGGGGCTCCCAGGTTCCCAGGGGACCAGAGCCCCTGTGATGCTCTCTGGAGCTTGTCTGGACTGAAAACACCTCCGGGGACATCAGATGACTCCAGGCAGCCTTTTTGCCACTAGGTGGGTCTGATTGTTCATGAAATCTCTCAGGTGAGCAGAAAGCTGACTCCCTGTGGCCTTCACCCATTGACCCAAGGTCTAATGCAGGTGTTTTCAAACTCCCCTGATGACAAATATCACTTGGGGAGCTTATTTAAAATTCAACCCAACTCCAACCCACACAAAACAGATTCCCAGGCCCTTCCTGGGGATTCTGGTTCGATGGGGCTCGGAAACTTTGCGTTTCAATAGCCACACTTCTTTCCTTTAGGCATATGAAATCAATGAGGGAGGTATTTGGATACAAAAACTCATTCCTTTGATGAAAGGAGAAAAATCCACTACTGAAAGTGGCACATGTAGACTGACTTCTTTATTTGATATTTATCATATGAGCTGGTAGGTGATATGTTGTCTTCATCTGAACTTAAATACGAGATATATATATATATATACATTTCTTCTAAATGTTTTAAAATGCCTCTTTCTCTGTGATTGTGAGAAAGATACATGAGGCTATTTGAAGGCAGATAAAACTCAACCAAGGATTGACAACGAAAATATTAAAATATAAAAATAACCCACTATTATAGTTGCAGTTAGTACTAGCAAAAATGACGTCAATATCCAATATTCAGGTTAGTTGATTCACTTTGTTTGTCAGACCTAAAAAGAACTACAAAATGCCCATGTCCTGCAATGCAGCACTTTCCCTTCTAGAATTTTATTTATTTATTTATTTATTTATTTTTTTAAAGATTTTATTTATTTGACAGAGAGAAACACAGTGAGAGAGGGAACACAAGCAGAGGGAATGGTAGCGGGAGAAGCAGGCTTCCCGCAGAGCAGAGAGCCCGATGCGGGGCTCGATCCCAGGCCCCTGGGATCTGACCTGGACTGAAGGCAGACGCTTAACGACTGAGCCATCCAGGCGCCCCTTCTAGAATTTTAAAGGAAATTATTCAATAGAAGATAAAGGAGACTTATAGACCAAGATGCTCATTGAAATATTATTTATAATTCTAATAAAATTATGAACAAATTCAATGTCCAACAATGAGGTATTAAGCAAATTGAGATATAACCATGAACGAAATATTATACAGCTATTGACGTGATTAGAAAATCTGTATATCAACACGTATCTGTATGTTTATGACATTCAGTATAGGTTAGCGGGATGAGAATTTGGTCCATTTATACTTTTTTTGGGTCTATGGCTGAGTATTAGAAGAGGACATGGGAAAAGCACACTTCAGTTAAATAATTATTTGCTAAATAAATTTATATTTAAAATAATGTCATTGCGATGCCTGGGTGATTCAGTCAGTTAAGCGACTGACTCTTGGTTTCAGCTTGGGTCACGATCTTGGGGTCATGAGATCTGGTCCCATGTTGGACTCCCCGCTTAGCACAGAGTCTGCTTGGGACTCTCTTTCCCTCTCCCTCTGCCCCTTCCCCCTGCTCTCTCTCTCACTCTCTCTAAAATAAATAAATCTTAAAAAAAAGAAGTGTCATTAATATAATATCGTGACAATAAAGCCAAAGGACAACTCCATTTAGAAGACGTAGAGGGTAAGACCTTGATAAATATACCTTGAAACCAAAGACCCTACCATCTTTGAAGTGTCGGGGGAGGGCCTTTAGGGTCAGCTGGTTTAACTTGCCAACCTTTGTAAGGACGGTTATTTTAGTCACCTTGACAAATGACGCTCTGTATCCTCCTTGACTTCGGCAACTGGTAAGCCGCCCAAGAAGTTTTCCTCAAAGTTCGCGTCTACCTTTGGGAGAGATCCAATGTTGGGGGGGGTGTGAGGAGAGGCAGATGCTCAAAAGAGCAACTAGGAAAGCCAGACTTCCCATCCCAAATTTTGTTTTTTTTCAGACCAAAATTCTTTTGTTCGGAACAGATTGGCACCAACGTCTCAAAATTTGCATCGGAGAATCAAGACTCATGTTTGAGTAAAAACAGTAAGGCTAGCACAGCCTGTGTCTCAAAGGTTCCTCCTGCCCCCTCTCCCTCCGCTCACATTTCTCTAATTCTGGTCGGCTAGAGGCCAAGAAGCCCAACGAGTCAGATGGGGAACAGCTGACCAAGGTGAGGGCCTCTGGAATAAAAGATGAACCCCAGGGCCAGGAGTGCAAAAGAGCCACTCTGGGGGCTGGTGCAGGGGCCTCGGGTTCCCTCCATTTCTGGGGTAGGGACCATGCTCCTGAGCATTAAATTGACCAGGTTAGATTCTAAATAAATGGGGTAGTACTGGTTATTTTGGAATGAGCTGGACTCAAGTAGAAAGAGCACATATTTTGGAGTCAGAAAAGCCTGTATCCAGTCTTTGCTGTCTCATTAGCGATGAGATCTTGGGCAATCACCTCGCCTTTCTGGGCCTCAGTTTCCTAATTCATAAAATGGGAAAATAATCCCTGTCTTGTACCACTCACAGAGTTAGTGTAAAGATCCTTTAAGTAATACATTGGAAGTACTTGATAATTGCAAAATATTATGCCTGCTAATTATTTTAATAAGTAATAACAGTTACAGTGACATTGCAATTCTGAATTTTATTTTGGGGTCTTAAGTATCGATCCCCACAGGCTCGTGATTATTTAAGGGTTGATTTATGAGCTGCCATGTACTGAGGTTATGGTATAAATTAATTTTTTTTCCATCTGTGCTCGTGCGGCTGGGGCTGCAGGTGGGGGTCGTAAGCCAGGCTGTCAGAAGAAGCCTGCCCTGAGAAAGCCAGACAAGATACCTTAGCCTTTGCTTATCCTCAGTCTTCCCTTATCCAAAAATCCTTGAGTTATATATATAAAGAGGATATGCAGGCCAATGTCATAATGATAGGAAGGCATCTCGAAGTCCCTTGTGAGAGAGATGGATGACAGAGGTGTCCAAGATGCTCAGATGGGGACCTGACCATGCGAGGGGTTGCCCATTGACCAGTGACATGGAAGCAGAACCATCCAGCACCGGGGGTGGGGAGGTGCGGGGAGGTGACACACAGTGACCAAGAAGGTGGGCACCTTCGACTTGAGCCCTTGTACTCCTTCCTCCCATTCTTCCCTTCCCCAGGTCTGAACTTCAAGGTCAGGGACCCTAAACCCTGAGAGAGGAGAATCAGCAGTTCATTGCCCCTCTTCCCTTTTGTCCTGTCCCCTACCCCACAGTAATAGTGATGATGCCTAATGCACGTTTCCAGACATTACTCACATGATATAATAATTCAATTTTTTTTTGGTAGGAGAACCAAATGGCAGATGTGATATATAAGAAGAGTGGAGCTCTCCTTTTCCTACTCCTCCCCACCACTGGAGGAAGTGTGGTGTACATCTTTTCCCCTCTTGATGCATTTATACTCGTACGCGTATTAATCACGTATCATCTTGCTGCTTGCTTTTTCCATTAAGTAATATATTTTGGAGACCTTCCTGTTGCCGTATCTCTCATACATTCTGTTTTCTGAGCCGTGGATATTCTACCATAATTTACTTACCTATCCCCCTCCCTATTAATAGTAAATTAGATTTTTAGTTTTTTGCTATGGCACGCAATCCTATTGAGGACATTCTTGGACCTATGTACATGAATTTGAACAATGAGTTGTGTGGGGCACAGAAACAACTCCTTTTTTTGGAAAGAGCCCTAGGAAGGGAATGGCTGGGTCCACTGATATGTGCATTTGAAATTTTGACCGTTCTCAAAAGGCCTTCATCAGGTGCCTTCATCAGTTTATATGCATAGAGCATGTGAGAATGTCAGCTTCTCCACATTTTTGCCGGCTAATCTATCTTTCTCCTTTGGGTTAAAACATTCTCTTTTCCCTGACTAATGCAAATTTTGACAATTGAGTTGTCTTTTTCTTTTTGCTTTATTAGAAACTCTATGCTTTCTGGATAGTAATCCTTTATCTGAGTGTGTAATTTAATTTTTTTCCCCACATGAGCAGCTAATTGGTCCAGTCTTACTTGTGGGTTAGTCCATCGTTTCTCAACTAATTTGAACTACTACCTCAATGTTATACTTAATTTTCAGGTATAATTGAGTTGCTGGCTCTATTAGTCTGACCCACTGATCTGTTTGTTAATATTCGCACCAATGCTAGACCATTTTAACTACTATAGCTTACTGTGTGTTTTGACATCTGGTAGAATAAGACCCAAATAAGGAATGCTGTTGAATTTAGACTGGAATTGCATAGAGAGATAAATGTGGGGGAAATTGGCGTATTTTCAATACTAAGTCTCCCCAAATAGGTTTACAACTTCATTTATCTAGAGTCTTGTGTTATTTTGTCTCCAAATAGATACTGCACACTTAAAAATTATATTTGTTTTCTAGGAATGTTATGGTTTTTGTATAAGTTGAATTCTTTTAAAATTATTATTCTGTTAGTACTAGTATATAGAGACGCTATTGCATTAAGCATATAGATGTGTCTCTCCATAGTTTCGAACTTTCTTATTAGTTCTGATAGTTCTCTGTTGGTTCCCTTGGATTTTTTTTTTTTTTTTTTTAGGTGGACAGTTATATTATCTACAAAAAGTGAAAGGTCGTTTTTTTTTCCCTTTCCGAAGTTTAAGTCTATTTTCCTTGCCTCTTTGACTTCCGGGGCAATAATGTCTAGTATCAATGACGGCAATCAGTTCTGTCTTGCACTCATCTTTAGTGGGAATGCTTCTGCAATCCCATCACTAAGCATTTAATTGCTGATGATTCCTAATTGACACACTTTTTTCTGTCGCTGAACTCCCATCCCATTCCTGACTTACTGAGATTTAAAAAAATTAATTCTGAGTGCTGAATTTTATTGAATGCTTCATGTATTTGTTGAGGTGATTACTATTCCTTCATCTCTGTGTTGAATTACAGGATGAATTTCTCTAATGCTGAACTGTCCTTTAACCCTTGGATCAGCTCTCCTTGGACAAAAATGTATTCTTTTATATACCCCTGGATTTGATTTTTTTAATATTCGTAATGTTGGATGTTTGCATCTACGTTCTCAAATGATAATTGGCCGTGCTTTTCTATGGTTCTTACTCCCTTGTTCTCATCTCTGCTACTGCTGTATTGTTACCTACCCTCTACGACCCCTCGAGCTTTCGTACTCTTCTTCAGACAATTCAAAGCCAGTATGCTCACTGTTTCCTCGGACTGGGTTTCTTTCCCCCAGAGGTTTGAGTGGCATGTTGGATGCTTATTAACACTCAGTCACCTGGCCAGATAGCCAGCCCCTGTCATTCTCTATCCCGTTAGCCAGTTCCATGTCCTCCCTAGTGCCATTCTATCAGAAAGGGTATTATCTCCCAGTTTGTTTCCTCGTTTATTACCTGTTTTTTCCTACTAAGCTGTCACCCCGAGAGAACAGATCCCTCTCTGCCTGGGCACAGACTTATGTCACAGAATAGATGCTCAGGGCATACCTACGGAATGGAGACATGTTTTTGTTTTTGTTGGTGTTGGTGTTGTTGGTTTTTTTTCTTCTCTGTTTTTGTTTTCATTTAGTTTTTTCCAGACAAGGGCCGTGGAAGACGGTGTCTCTCCATCTCTTTAGCTAGGGAACATGTGAAATTTTGTCGTCTTCATTGCATGTGAGTTGGCTGGCACAGGATTCTAATATTGAAGTGCCAGCCCCTGTGGGTGCAAAGTGAAGACAATGAAGGTGCTCAGGTCACAGTGTTTTTAAGCGCACTAAATGAAAAATGTATACCAAGCACTTCTCACCATGGCAGATGTGTATGTAGCCCGTGTCCAGGAAATGCTTGCTGTCTTGTTAGTCCCTCACGCAACATGGAGGGGCCTCCCTGAGTCTCAGTGTCTCCTCAGTGTCCGAGGCAGACAGGAATCCTTGCCCTGCTGAATCACAGGGTGATGTGAGGATCAAAAGACAGCATAAAATTTGAAAACAGTAAACTGTCATGAGAATATTGTGATTCTTTCCTGCCATGTCCAAGAAAGAGCTCCTTCAGTTTGAAGAAGCTGGGAAGCAGTGTGTCCTTGGGCAGAGAATAGACCTGGGCTGGACTGCCCTTGGCTCACGGTGTTTACCAGCTGTGTGACTTTTGGCAAATCACAAGCCCCTCTGGTCCTCATCTTCATTGTTACTACTGTTCCTTCAGCAAAGTGATAATAACACCTATTTCACGGGGTTGCTGTGGGGAATTAAATGAAAAGGCATACATAAAGACCCAGTCTAGCATTTTTCACAGAAGTGGGTATTTAATAAATGATACCTATTAATATTATATTCGTATGAAAAGGATTGGCAAGCCATGATTTAGAACATTCTCTTTCCAATTTCCCATCATCGAAATAATCACACTTCTCACATCCTCACTGGCAGATTTCACAGCTAGTGCATTCAGGAAAAGTTATTTATTTGAATAACAAATCCTTTGCCCATTCCCAAATTGCGCGTTGGAGCAGGGGTTAGTGGAGGTGGGCAGTGACCGAAGAAATGGGGTGAGTGTGGTCAGAGAGCTAACTCGGGTGGGGCACTTGCTGTGTTCCAGGCCCACCCTCATTCAGCCTCATCTTACAGAGAAGAAAGCAGAAGCCCAGAAAGGCTAGGTAACTAGCCCAAGACCACATGCCTTCCGAGGCAGAAGCCAGATCTGAGTCAGCAAGTCGGACTTCAGAATCTTCGACAACAGTGGGAGAACCCCAGACCTCCAGTGTGTTGCTTTTCACAGGTATAGGTTGCTTGCTCACAAAATGCCCTTGACTCATGTTTTTTTGAATGAATGAAGAATCAATGAATAAATGTATAAACAAATGTGGTCTTCCTCGGAAGACCCCCATAAACAAGACCATATGGGTATGCTGTGAGAACACACACTTGCAGAAGTGTGGGAGTGTGCTGTGAACAAGACTACAAGGGACCTCCAAGAAAACCATGCCATTCACTTTCAGCCCGGAACTCTAGGTAATGATCACTCTTAGCATCTCTTCTTGGCATAGGTTTCCTCCTATTAGTCATACTAACCCATGTGGCGGGCCGCTCACCAAACCGAGACTGTTTTTCCCAGCTTCTTTTCCATCAAAGCGTGCTATGACAAGGATGCTCACCAATCAGATGTGGCTGGAATGATGGGTATCACTTTCTGGCTGCAGCAATTGAGAGGTAGGCGTGTGCCTTCTCCTCCCTTCCATTTTCCTCACCTGCTGGTTATAGGCAGGGCATCCGGAAGCTCCAAAGGGTGAGGACAGAGCCACAATGTAGAAGGGACCTGGGTCGCTGGAACTTCCTTGCCAACCAGCAACACCCATGTTGGATGTTTCCACGAGCCACATGACGTTTATTGTGTTAAGCCACTAAAACTTGGGGATTTGTTATAGCTCTGAGCATAATTTTACTCAAAACCCTGATTCCTTCCGAGTTATCGAATCTCCTCAGAGACTTTTAGGTATACAGGTTAGTTTGTCTTGTTGTTGAGAATTTGTGAAAGCATAAATAATTAATAAAAAGTAGAAGCTGAAGAAAGACACCCCAGAAGTCCCTTCTCCCTGTCTACTGAGGGTTGGGAAATAGTCCTTGCAATTTACAAAACAGTTTCACCTCATCCTCTATCCCTCATTGGCGGTGTATTTGTTAGTAAACAGAGGAGATTGAAGTCCAGTTAAGGGGTTTGCCTCAGGTCACCAGGGATGGTGTGGGGGCTCCAGCCTTGTCTCTCCGGCCGGGCACCCTCTGCTCTTCTGTCAAAATGAGGTAATAAACGTGTGGTTGTCTGGGGGAAAAGTTCCCTTTTGGTAAATACCGTGTGTAAGACGGTTCTGACAAGTGCCTTGTCCTTTCCTTCTTTACACCTTTGTCTCTGCCAGGGTGTCTTTGGGATGGAGTGCCCAAAGCTTGTGATTAGAAACAGCTGCAGAAACAAGAGGAAAACATCTTCTAAAAATAAGTAGTGCCTTGGAACACAGTGTGCCAGGACTTGTAGGAGGTGGATGGGGGTGTGTGGTCTCGGGTGGCCACAAGGAGAGCTCTGGTTCTCACACACAAGGTGACTGCTTCTCTTGGAAGCTGCTCCCGGGAGCCTCCGAGAACTGGAGCTCAGGACCGGGGGCAGAAAAGCCGGACTCATCCTTCCACTCAGGAATGTGAAGACTTCCTTCAGGAGTTCGGAAGGCTTCTAAGGTAGAGCCTAATTAGCCCACGGAGATACCGTTAACCAGTTATATGGTTGGTTCAGAAGTATTTAATGACACAAGAAAATGCTCACCAGGAAAAAAAAATCAGGTCATGAAATAATACAATGCAAAATGGTCTAATCAAGAATTTATTAAAATCTGATACAGCCGCATACACACTTGGCAAAAAAGATCGAAAGAGAAGGCACCTCGGTGTAGCATGAGTTATTTCTGGATGATGAGAGATCAAAGTTGAAATATATTTATTTTTAAATTCCTTTCTGTCACTTTTAATTTTTGTAAAATAAACATACACTATTTTTATAACAGAAGAAAAAATGTTGTCAGACAGAAGTAGAGGTTGGTTTTTCCTGAATCGATTTAATTTGGAGGCTTTTGCTCATTTTCAAATTACAGCTTCATTGGGAGATAAAGGAAAATTAAATAAGCTACAGAAATTTTGCCAAAAATAATAAATTGCTATTAATGGTATAAATTATATAATAAGTTATCAGATTAAAATTGAAAGCCAGCATAACATGTTATTCATAGACTACTCTACTTCAAATGTTCCCATTTATTTTGAATTGCCTAGCCTGCTTCATAGAGTTCAGATAACATAGAAGCTGTTTGATTTTGTCATTGTTGGGGTTTTGGTTTGGTTTGGTTTTCATAAAAAATTATACAAACAAAAAAGCCAAGCCTCCACAGAGAAAATTGAGGAACAAACCAGATGACCAAGCACAGGTAAGTACTGTTGATAGAAGTTAAATTACATTCCCTAAAGTGTTACTTATAAGAAAATAATCAAGTTCTTAAATGAACAAAGGCCATGTGTTTTGCGCAATAAAAATACAACGAATGAAATAAATGGATGCTAACTCTGGCGAGTGAAGCTGTCACAATACACACAACCGGAAGAGGCCCCAAATGCTGACAAGAGTGGTTGTGAAGATGTTCAGCCTCTGAGGGCCTTCCTGGAATCTCCGCAGAGACACCCATCAAGAAAAACCCCTACCCCTGAGACCCTTTCTTTCGGTTGTCTCCACCGGGGAAGTGGGCTGTACAGATAACTCACCAGAAGCAGAGGCTAAAGGAAGACAAAAACTAATTCCGGTATTTTCTCTGAGTGTAAGGAACAAAGACCTGAAAAAAAAAAACCCGAGGATCAATGGAATAGGAAAGGAAAGAATTTCTGTCACCCCAACTTAAAGGAATACAGGGTAATGATTCTAATCACAATTATGAGGACCCCATCGAACTCTGAGATAGATTTATTATAAAATACCAAATGTAAAAGAATGTGCAATGCTATTTCTGCTATGGCTGCTGTGATTTCAGTGTAAAATCACATGTGCCTCTGATCGGGGATAGAAAGGACGAGAGAATGAAAGCAGTTGCATCTTGGTGAGATAACAAATGACCTTCCTCCTTGCTTAAACATATAAAAAAGATATATTGTTTTGCATGTATGTTTTATTTATATTTTATTTTTTATTAAAGATTTTATTTGTTTATTTGACACAGAGAGAGAGAGAGAGCGCACAAGCACAAGCAGGGGGAGTGGCAGGCAGGGGGAGAGGAAGAAGCAGGCTCCCCACCAAGCAGGGAGCCCGATGTGGGGCTCGATCCCAGGACCCTGGGATCATGACCTGAGCCGAAGGCAGACGCTTAACCGACTGGGTCAATCAGGTGCCCCTGAATGCGTATTTTGATGAAAAGAAAGAAGATTTTTATTTCTGCTCATCTCCATAAATAAAGAGAAGTGTTCTAAATGTGAGACCCTGTGCAATTTGAGTGGACGTAATTCTGATTTAGAAATAAAAAAATTGAGGGGCACGTGGGTGGCTCAGGTGGTTCAGCATCTGCCTTCTCAGCTCAGGTCATGATCCCAGGGTCCTGGGATCGAGCCTCGCATCCGGCTCCCTGCTCAGCAGAGAGCCTGCTTCTCCCTCTCGCTCCCTCTCCCATTCCCTCTCTCTCTGTGTCAAATAAATAAATAATAAAAAAAGAAATAAAAAACTGATTGAACAATGACTACAATCGGTTAACTAAACAAATATTTGTTGAGCTTCGTATTTGTTTTCTGTGGCCTTGGTAGGAAAGCACTATGAACTGGGTGGCTTAAAACAACACCTGTGTATTGTTTCACAGAGCTGTAGGCCAAGAGTCGGACACAGGTCTCAGTGGGCTAAGATCAGGGTGTTGGCAGAGCTGTGTTCTTTCCGGACTCTCCAGGGGGGAGTCTGTTTCCTTGCCTTTTCCAGTGTCGTGGGGCTGCCTGCGTTTCTCGGCTGGGAGCCCCTTCCTCTATTTTCAAAGCCGGTGAAGGCACGTTGAGTCACATGACATCACTCCCACCCTTCTTTCTGCCTCTTCTTCTACTTTGAAGCACTCATGGGGTTAGTCTGGACCCACCAGGATAATCTCCCGTCTCCAGGCCAGCTGATTAGAACCTGGATTGTCTCTGAAACCTCAATTCTCTTTTGCCAAGTGAGGTAACCTATGAATTATTATTCTGCCTGCCATAAGGTCCTACTTAGTTCTAGAGAAGGTGCTAGCAGATACTGGGGAAGTGAGGAGAGGGTCCGAAAATGGGGTTCATGGCTAGGAGTTGAGAGGAGCCATGTAGGGGAAGACCCCCAATACGGTGTGGGCAGAGATGGAGGTCACGGCGAATCAGCACACAGACAGTTGGGAGGGGAGCATGGTGAGCTGGGGTCTCGAGGGAGGCCCGTGACGGACTGGCATTCAGCTTGGGACTGGGCCTTGGAAGACAAGTAAGATCTGGGTACAAAAAGATGACAAAAGGAGCCAATGGTATTTTAAGTAACAGATGTTAAATCAAAGCCATTCAAACAGCCATTTTTGTACGGGAAACATAGTCAAATATTGACTTTCTAATTCAGCCTCACACATCAAAGCAAAAGGCGTGGAGGCTAAAGGCGGCAGTAAGTGTCATAGGAAAAACTCAGAAGGCCTCTTCTACCTCCTTTCTCACTACCTTGGTCAGAACTTTCCAGTTTGCTTGTTTGCTTCATCAGCTGTTCACACTCTTACTTTTCCTTACACAGTTTCCGAGGCGCCAGTTATGTAGTTCCCTTCCGAGGAAAGTAGCCTCTTCGCAATTTTTTTTATGGCTTGCAAAGCTTTGTGCTTTGAGCACAAGTCCCGCTGTCCTGATTGGACCAGCTGGTGCAGAAGGCTGCCTAACAGAGAGACTCCCCCTTGGACGCTGATCGTCCAGCCCCGTCGGATGGTGCTGGCTTAGGAAAGTTGAACAGGAGAGACCCGAAGAAAACAGACACTGTAGGGGAGAGGGGGTGGGGGCAGAGGAGGGAGGGAGGCTGAGAGCTGCTCTTGCTGTGTCCTTCCAATATGCTTCTGTTATCGAAGGTTTCCTGAGGACGTATCTGGGTCTCGAGGTCAATGAATATAGCATTTGGCATATTCTATGGAGGAATCCTGTGGCCTCACGAAAACTCTGAGTTTGTTGTGCCTGCGGGTTATTTTGGTTATTGGGATTTCCAGATTGATTTGATTATTTGTGAGTTAGAGGCAGTCCTTCGGGGAGCCAAGTGCTTCTCTTTTACACCTTGTCCCAGGTAGCTCTTATTTACTGACTTTCAGAGAATCACCCATAGAATTTTTTTTCTTCCAAGACCTGGATAGACTCAGTATCATGTCGTCGATATCATACCATATCATATCATATCGTCACATGTCATGTTACTTTATGGGTCTGGATTCACAAGGGTGAGGGCGGTCCTGAACCCCTTCGTAACCCCCTCGTCTAAAATCCAGAGAACAGCACCTCCTGGGTGGTGGCATTGTCATAGACTCAGCCTCCATAATCAGCTCTTTATGGCAAAAATGGAAAGAAATGGTTAGAATGAATTACAAGCCTCTGCATTCACATTTGTTGGTTTTTTTTTTCCTTTCCAAAAATAGAACGCTATTAAAATTCAAAGCAGAGGAGGAGTCATGAGGGCCGCTGAGTTACAAGGCAGGCAAACCCCTAAAGAAAGAAAATAGTAGACTAGTTAATAAATTAATGCAGGAAAGGGAAAAAAAAGGTGACTAAATGAAAGAAGACACCTCCAGATGGTATTATTAGTAATTACTGTGATAAGATGGAATAAAATAGAAGCGGACAGGAAAGCTAGAGAAAAGAAATGGTTCACAAAGAGTGTCTCAGAAATTTAGAAACAGGAAGATTTTGGATCAACCCCTTTTTATAATCACAAGCTTCAAGGAATTATAAAAAGGACACGAGAAACAATAACCAGCAAACTGGAAATTATTACCAGCCAACAGGAAGGAAAATTAGGTTCATAGCAAAGAGGGAAAAGGCGGCCAGAGCCAAGAAATTCCATAAGCTGGGTTTTAACACAAGAGAGAGCCCTGAGGATTGGCAGAGGAGGGATGTTCCCCAAGGAAGTGAAAGAGGAAATAGGAAGAGCACAAAGAAAAATTCTTGTCATCTGATTCCCTGAGAACTACAGTAGAAACCACCCAGAACATCCACAAAAAGAAACCCCATAGAATTAGTGGCCGAAAATTCTTGAAGTCCGCGTGGAAAGAAAAGTTCTTAACAACATATGGAAGAAGAAAAATGCCATCCTGTACAGCTCAACAGAAACAAAAATATGCCATAGTTAGCAACAGCCACTGCTGGAGAGAGCAAAATGTATGGTTCCTGAGTACAAGCACACTGGTAATACAGCAACCCAGATAAGAACCCAGCCCCGGGGCAAGTTTCCGGCCAAAATCCATCGTCACGTTCAAAGAGATTTTCACACAACTGGAAAGTCCACAAAAAAATAAGTCTCGGTGCTGAAAGAAAACGTTCAGAGCTCCGAAAAACTTGTTATTCTCTTATTCCAGGTGAGGTTAGGACGAGGACTGTGCTAGGTAGGGTCATCAGCATTCCAGGTTGGCTGGGACAGGAAAGGTTCTTGAGATGTGGGACTTTGCGGGCTCCAGCCGAGGTGGCCATGGGCAAACTGGGACAGTGGGTTACCCCAGGACTAGTTTCTTCCACGTGACCACGCAGGGAAGCTGGTGGGGCTCAGTAAAATTAAGTTGGAGAATTCTCTAAACCCTTCTAGGACCGTAGTTTCAAATTGCTTGTTTTCTCTTGCCTTCGAGTAAAATGTTCCTAAAATATTCAGCCTTTGGTGGTTCATTCACTCATCCGGTTAAATATTGATTGTGCACTTTTTCATGCCTTGAGCTGGGTGTGTAGTTACAAAGACAAACACGCCCCTGCCTTTGTGGGGCTCGGAGGCAGAGTGGAGGGCAGGGTATGAGAGAAACAAGCACAACTATGCATATAATTGGAAATGTGATAGGTGGTCTGAAGGAGACGAACAGGGTGATATACTCGAGAAAGCAGTAGAACATGCAATTTCCACCTCAGGAGGGGAATTCTAGTCAGCAAAGCCCGTCTGAGGAATTGGTCTGAAAACAGAGACCTGGAGGTTGGGAGAAGAGAGGAGCCAGAGGAGGAGCCAGGGGGAAATGAGTGTGTAGAGATAGAGCGTAGGATATTCCAGGCAGGGACAAAACGTGCAAAGGCCCTGAGGCAGGAAGGAGTCTGAAAGACTTGAGAGAGGGCTAATGTCTCTCTTCCATTAAGGGAAAGAGAAATGCCTTACCCTTCAGCTGGAAGAGCCAGAAGTACCAGGAGTGATGGTGATTGGAAAGGTCCAGCAGAGTTGGTGAGAGAGAGAGACAGAGACAGAGAGAAGAGGTGGGGGGAGAGACCCAAGAAACAAAGGCTAAAGATCAGTAGATAGTGACTCTTTTTGCCTGAACTCTTCTAACATCTAAAGAAATCAATATAACTGCCCTGGGGTCTCTCTGATGAACACACAGTATAAAAAGCTTTGGGACACAGATTGAAGATGCTCTGAAACAGAAAGAGCTGAAAATAAGAAATGACAGCCACTTAGGAGGGGAGGATGCGTTGTGGAGGATAAAACCCTACTTAATCTGAGATTTGCAAAAACAAGGAGAAAGAAATGCAAAGGCCATTTGTAGATGTGCTAAGTGCCAGAAGAAGGGGGTATTAAAACATGAGCAACATTTTGGCTAGCAGATGGTCTCATGCCAAGAAGACCCAGAAATACCTAAATATTGCTTCACGGTCACCTTAAGAGGCCCCCAAAGGAGAGACACCTGAGGGACTGTGACAGAGGAAAGCAGTGTATTCTTTGTGGATTTTTTTTTTTTTTTTAAAGCATAGATGAATCCACAACCTGTTAATTACTCAGGATAAACCTGTAGGGGAGGATTTTTCTATGCTTCTAAACTCCTTCTTGGGACTATTGAAGGTTCTAAGTCAAATCCCTGTGACAATGTTGAAAATGTGTTTTACAGTTTTGAAGATGAAACAAAAGTGGGAGCCCTGTCTGAAATGCTGGGTTACAGAAATTCATAATCACATTGACAGGCTGGGAGGATGACCCCCTAGAAGGATGGGATTCAGCGATGATAGGAGGAGCCAGTGTGACCAAGAAGGGGGGAAGAGGCTTCTGTGTGCAAGAGTCCGGGCTGGGGCTGGCCAGAGGGCTGCCCTGGTCTAGAGGGGCAGCCAAGGGATGGGCGGCCGACGCGGTGTGTCCTCGGCCTGGGAGACCTCCTCCGCGCAGTCCCCCAGCGCGGCTCCTCTCCGTGGAGCTCCTTGTGAGCGCTCCTCGCTGGTTCAACGCCAGGGGCTGCCGCGCATGCGCTATGCCAGGTGCTTGTCCCATTCTCTTTTGCTTCCAGAAGGTGCCACCCAAGGTTCCATAAAACAATGACGAGAAACTTTCTACTGTCAACCGAATCTCTGGGCGCCTACATGCCAAGCAGCACAGGGAAACATTGAAAGGAAATGCAAATTCCTAAACAGAAAAATTTCAGAAATGATTTTTAAGCCCGAGGAAGTCAACACATGGTGTGAACTTTCAAATATAATTTGAATGGTGATGTGACCTGAAACTCTGAATTTTTATCCCAATTCTTGCCATACAATTCCTGCTTGAAAGAAATGTCAAAAGGTTTTATATGGCAAGACAGAATAAACAGAAAGCCACTAATGAAGGCAAAGATCAGAGAGGGTGAGTTCAAATTGTCAGCATTATTGAAAAGCAGCCCCGATCACGTGGTGCTAACATTAAATAGAGCAGAGCACACAGACTTTGGAGTTAGAAAGACCTGAGTTTGAACCACACTCTGGCCCTTAGTGTCTGGTGGTTGTCCTATGATAAAGGGTTTGGAGATAGTTATTTTAGGAAGATTAAATGAGATGATGAAAGCACAGCATTTAGCACAAGGTCAGACATATAATAAATAATCAAATTTATTATTATTGCTGTTATTATTGCTATAATTTTAAGATGCATGAAATCATGTTGAGAATCCTCACTATCACTGATTATAAAAAAAAAATCACTTTAATAATAGACCCAACAGGCAACCACTCTGTTAAATTCACAGGCCTGGTA
Source organism: Procyon lotor (assembly GCA_028646535.1). NCBI lineage: Eukaryota > Metazoa > Chordata > Mammalia > Carnivora > Procyonidae > Procyon > Procyon lotor. The sequence continues at coordinate 50,577,077 of CM053615.1, forward strand.
AATATCTCGAGAAGCCAGCCAATGAAGTAGCATCTGTTAAAAAAACATCTTTGTAAGTCCAGAGATGATTTCAACATCAAGCCAAAGCTTTATGGACTGAATGTTTGTGTCCACCCCCCTCCCCCAGGCATATGTCGAAATCCTAACCCTCAATGTGAGAATATTGGGAGAGGTTCCACCCTCATGAATGGGAATAGTGCCCTTACAAGAAGAGATGGGACACAGCTTTCCTGTCTCTCTGCTCCCTGCCAAGTGAGGCTACAATGAGAAGACAGCCATCTACAAACCAGGAAGTGGGTCCTCACCAGATGCCACATCTGCTGGCACCTTGATCTTGGACTTCCCAGCCTCCAGAACCGTGAGAAGTAAATGTTAAAGACATGCGGTCTGTGGTAATTTCTCATAGTAGCCTGAACTGACTGAGACACTAAGACAGTAGGAGTCTCAAAAAATAAGAAGACAACAATACTGGCCCAGTTGCTTAGAGGTGATAAATTTATGCAGTATTTAAGTATGTAAGAAACAACACTAGATAATATCACCTACTTAGAATATGCAAAGCTAGAATGTCTCTGCCAAAAGACAGGCAACGACGAGGTTTTAATGAAAAGAACAAATGGGATAAGATGACAACAAGGAAAAAGAAAAAGCTAATAATAGATTAAGAATTAATCTCAAAAAAGATGATGTTCACATAAAAATAAGCTAAAAAGTGCACACCATTTTCACAACCAGAGAAATTAAAATAATTTATTAAAGATATTGATAGCATCTAAAAATCCCCCATGCCAGCAGAGGACATGCATGGGAGTATTGACAAGTTTATACTATGGAGAGATTTTTTTTTAAGGCAATTAAAATAATAAGCACGAAACAATATAGCCAATAAGAACAGCAATC
>CM053615.1:50578076-50644111 GCA_028646535.1 Procyon lotor
TCAGAAAGGAACACAGATAACAGAGAGCAGATACAATATAGCACATAGACCCATTTCTTTTTCTGTTTTGTGTTTTACGTGTACCCATTTCTTAAGAGGGATTTTGGTTTTATAAAAATTATGAATCCAGGAATTCAAGACAGAAATATGAAACCAAGAAAATGGGGGTGCCTGAGTGGCTCAGTGGTTAAGCCTCTGCCTTCGGCTCAGGTCATGATCTCAGGGTCCTGGGATCGAGCCCCACATCGGGCTCTCTGCTTGGCGGGGAGCCTGCTCTCCCTTCTCTCTCTGCTGCCTCTCTGCCTACTTGTGATCTCTCTCTGTCAAATATATAAATAAAATCTTTAAAAAAAAAAATGGATAACATTTGCACCAAGTTGGGGGGTGGTTTCTTTAGATACATGACTTAATAAATTGCAGGCATTTTATTTTTTTGTTTGTTTTCTTTTGTTTTAAAGACTACAAGACAATGATGTAGAAATCTCAACATAAAATCTACATTGAGAGATTTGCCTGAAATCTATGGTGAGAGATTTATTCACCTTTCCCTCTGAAATTTGAAAGCTCTCCAGTGAATGCGGAACAAAGTTTAAACTCCGAGGTTTACTGCTCTTCTCTGGCTAAGGGCAGATGCCCTGAATCAGGCTGGCTGGATTGAAATCCGGGCTCTATCACTGATAGGTGCTCTCTGTGACGACTGGAAAAAGCTACTCTTTAATCCTTAGTTGATTTGTCTGTGACATGAGGACCATCGCGTGTGATCACACGGTACTTGGTGCATGTTAAAAGCACAGACCAATTGTGATATCACGCGGTCCTTTCCCTACGTGTCCAGTCTTCTGTTCTTGCATCCTTTATTTGTTTATTTATTTTAAAGATTTTATTTATTTGAGAGGATGGGGGGCAGAGGGAGGGAGAGAATCTCAAGCAGACTCCATGCTGAGCACAGAACCAGACACAGGGTTCAATCCCACAACGGTGAGATCACGACCTGAGCCAAAATCAAGAGTCAGACAGTCAACTGACTTAGCCACCCAGGTGCCCCTCTTCCTGTATCCTTCTTCTGGAAGAAGAGCCGTTCCCTGAATACACCCGATCATCTCCTGCCTGTCTTTAATCTGATGTTTTTAAAGGAAACTCAGGCTTGTTAGGATCCCAAATACAGTTAAGCATCAAAACCTGAACTTGAACTCAACTTTGTTGAATAGCTGACTCCTGCTTTATGCCACTTCTACTTCCCATCTTATGCTCACTTCCACTTTGATGGACAAGCTTGTATCAGAACAATCCCCTTCCAAGAAAAGCTAGGGGAAAATATCTGTTTAAAGTTGTTGATGAGCTACCAAGAAACCAGGATTTAAAGTGTCAAGATCCTTGAGAGAAGGAAAACTCATTGAGACGAGCCTGCTATTCTGTGTTTTTCTCTTGAAGCATTTGCTGCTTCATCAGAGGAACTAGGCTGGCGGAAGCCTAGTCCACATTCATGGATTAGGAGACTCAATATTATCACTTCTCCCCAAATTAGTTTATAGATTATTATAAGCCTAATCAAAATGTCAGCAGATGTGTGTGTGTGTATGAAAATTAACAAGCTGCTTCCAAAATTTATATGGTGATACAGAGCACAAAAATACCTAAGGCCATCTTGAAGAATGAAATGGAAAGATTTACATTTCTAGCTAAAGCTGTAGCCGTTACAAAAGTGTAATATCAGTAAAAGATATATAAACAAACCAGTGGTATAGAATAGAAAGTCCAGACACAGACCAACACTTGTCTAGTCACCTGATTGATGACAAAAGGGACACTGGGTACAATAAGAAAAAAATTATCTTCAATAAATGGCTCTGGGTAAACAGGATAGTCATATGCAAGAAATTTGAATCTTGCCACCTACTTCATACCTTATGCAAAAATCACCTCCAAGTGGATTATAGCTATAAATGTGACAGTTAGAATTATAAAGTTTCTAGAAGTATGACATAGAAGATTATATTAATGACTTTGGAGAAGACAAAGAGTTCTTTTTAAAAAAAAAAAGATTTTATTTATTTGAGAGAGAGCAAGAGAGAGAGCATGAGTGGGGTGAGGGGCAAAGGGAGAAGCAGACTTCCTGCTGAGTAGGGAGCCCAAGTCAGAATCGGGGCCCATCCCAGGACCCTGGGATCACGACCTGAGCCCAAGGCAGCCACTTAACAGACTGAGCAACCCAGAGTTCTTAAATATTAGGGTGGAAACAGCACTAAACAAAAAGGAAAACATTGGAAAATTGCACTATATGAAAAACAAGAACTTCCATTCATCAAATATACTATTGAGAAAGTGAAAAGCAAACCATCAAATGGGAGAAGACATTTGCAATCCATGTATTGACAAGAAACTTGTCTCCATAACATAAAAACAGCATGCATAGGCAATCAGAAAAAGAGACAACCCAATGTTTTAAAAATGCAAGAAACCTTGAACAGAACTTCAAAAAGGAAGATATGCAAATGGCCCAATAAGAATATGAAAAAGGGCTCAGGATCGTTAGTCACCATGAATGCAGAAATTTAAGTTGAAGAGAACTAACACCACACACTCACTAGGATGGCTAAATCTAAAACACCGATAATATCACATGTTGGAGAGGATGTGGAGCAACTGAACTCTCACACGTAGCTAGTAGAGGTGCAAATTGGAGGTTGAGCCATTGAAATTACTAATATTTAGCTTCGATCTGCAAAAACTGTAATTGATGAGGGTTCAGGCAAATACAACCACTTGGGAAAACTGCTTATCAGCAGTTACTAAAGCTGAATATGTGCACAGCTCGTGACCCAGTGTCAGTTTCCCTCTTACGTATAAATCCAACGGAAATGTGTACACGCGGCTATTGGAAAACACGATCAGGAATGTTCACAGCGGCATTGTTTGTAGTAGCCAAAACCTGTAAACCACTCAAATATCCATCATCAGCTGAACAAAGAAAATAGAGAAATTGTGGCATTGATTCACTGGACCACTCTTCAACAACGAAAATGAATAAACTATAGCTATGGATGACAACAGAGATGAATAAAACATACATAATAGTGAGTGAAAGAAACCAGACACAAAAGAATGCATACTGTATAAAGCTCAAAAACAGGCAAAACTAATTTATACTGATGGAAGACAGAATAGTGGTTACCTTTGGGAAGGGAGCAATGATGATTGGGAGGGGCAAAAGGAGGGGTTCTCGGGTGCTGGTCATGGCCCATTTCCTGACCTGTGTAGATGTGAAAATCCATCCAACTGTACGCTTATGCTTTGTGGCATTTAAAAAATGTGTACATACTTAAATTAGTTAATTAGTATTATTTAATTACAAATCAGGTCTGACAGAGAGCCTAGATAAGTCTGTAACTTAACTTCCCCACCAAAACAGTGAGGTGGGGAAGGATGCTCCAGTTGTTGTCAGGGACTCTGGGAGAAAACAGCCCTGTGTGTATTTTGAGCCCCGTGGGTCCACTGCAGTAGAGTAGAAGTGAAGGTGTGGTGTGTTTAGGCAGAGAGGACTGGAAGAAGCAGTTCACTGCCCCTTCCAGCTCTCCATGCCTGTATGTCCTTTGGAGGGAAGGACCATGTTTCCCTGAGCTCCAGTGGGGGACTCAGAGCTGCCAGAAAGGCCATGTTATTTCCTATTCTTACTCATGTCCTGCATTCTACCTGCTCATGGTGGACACTAAAAACTGAGAACTCTAAAAACAACAACAACAACAAAATTGAACACTCTAGGTTTTGACTCTTTTGAACTCATGCATTTTTCTTTTCCACCCAAAACTTTGCTTTTGAAAATGATATTCCTGGGGCACCTGGGTGGCTCAGTGGGTGAAAGCCTCTGCCTTTGGCTCAGGTCATGATCTCAGGGTCCTGGGATGGAGCCCTGAGTCGGGCTCTCTGCTCAGCAGGGAGCCTGCTTCCCCTTCTCTTTCTGCCTGCCTCTCTGCCTACTTGCGATCTCTATCTCTCTGTCAAAGAAATAAATAAAATCTTTAAAAAATAAAAAGAAAAAAGGGGAAAAAAAAAAGAAAATGATATTCCTGATTCTCACAGTTTCAAGATCCTAATTTGGAAGTTAAAGATTAAACTAATGTCTTTTCTGTTTGCATTCCAGCTTTAATGATCCTTATTCTTCTCATAGTAATGGCCCTTCTCTCATTGAAAAAGACAAATCTGGTGTACAAGGATGTGGGGAAAAGCAGAGCACATTAAGATGCTTTAAAATGTGTTGGCATGTTAACTTTCGTTTTCATTGAATAATAAGCAATGACAAAATAGAATAAAAAATAAATCTTTTAAACAGTTATTTTGGAAGGCAAACATAAATAGGTGACATTGAGGAGTATGGAGTCCAGAACAAGGAGGATGATCTACCGGTTTTCCATTGCTTTAAGGCCATATTTTGGGTTCACACTTTAAGTGGGTCATTTATAATCCTGAGCACGTTCAGGTACAGACAAAGAAGAGAGGGATACTGTAATAGTTTGTGCAGGCTGCTGTAACAAAAATCCCAATGCCTTAAACAACAATTTATTTCTCATAGTTCTGGAAGCTGGGAAGTCCAAGATCAAGATCCAGGCAGATTTGGTGTTCTGGTGAGGACCAGTTTCCTGCTTTGTACATGGCCATCTTCTCACATGGAGGAAGGGGCAGGGAGCTCTCTGGGGTCTCTTTTATTATGGCAGTAATCCTACCCATGAGCCTAAACTCCCATGACCCAGTCACCTCCTGGACCACACTTCCAAATACCACCACATTGGAGGTTTTGATTGCAACATAAGAATTTTCATGGGACACAAACTTTCAGTCCATAATAGGTGTTGACACCACAATGTGGGACGTTTGGTTGAAGAAGCTTCGTGGTTTAGCAAAACAAACAAAAAACCCCCAAAAAACCCAAACCCAACACAACCCCAAACCTCAGGAGAACATATCAGTTGACTTCAAATATCTAAAAGGTTGTCCCTTCTCAGTATTTTTAGTTATACTTGCACATGTGTTTTAGGTTATATTATCTCATGTACATTTTTGGGTAAGGAGGGATGGTAATACGTTTCCAAGCAAATACAATTCAGTTCTTTATGTTAATTAGATTGACCTGTTCAACATACTCCTTGAAGTTAAAAATATGTATTTTTCATTTTCAAATAAAATTTCAAATCAACTAAAAGCAGAGGCTCATTTTATGAAGGCGACTATACATGTATCACTGAAGAACACATTACAAAATCTTGTTCACTTCTTTAAATGACTTCTCATAGTAGATGTTTTCTGCCCAGCACAGCACAGAAAACACATTCTTAAAATTTAATATATAGAATTGGAGACCATTCACTGTCCATATTTGCTTCAATCAACTTTGGAAAATAAAATATCCACATTGAATTTTTTTTGATGAAATTACAAGGTGAATTGGGATAAACAAAATAGCAATAAAAGTCTATGAAAACGTACATTGATATGATAAAAACAAAACTTTTATCTGAATCATGGAAAAAATGATTATGGTTCTTTTATATGGAAATAATCTCCCTCTTACAGAAAGAGATGTGTATTGGTTACTTGCATTTTTCTGGCTAGTGGTTTCTTTCATGAAATTGACTGGGTAGAGATCAAATTCTCTGAGTGATCACATGTTCAAGGATCAAAGAATAGTAGGAGTAGTACCAACTTTGGCGCATGCTCAGTTGAGGTGATTAAAACTTAAAACGTCTTTGGCTTCATAGGCTTTGCACAAGAACGTTACATGAATCTCCATTTAGCTACTTAAACAGCACCCACCCTGATGCCCAATTACTGGAGGCAAAATTTCTGATCAGTACTTTAGCACGTCGCTCAAAAATACCTGTGACCCCTTCTTAGAAAATTCTTATGTTTGAGAAAAGGAAGACACACAACGTCTTTAAGATGTCATCTGAACATAAACAAAATCTTAGCATTTGACATTTTTATCATTATTCAGTACAGATGTCCCAGTTCCATTCTGTCTGGCCCATTCCATCTCATCCAATCCCATCCCCCTCCACTTTGTTCTGTTTGTTCCATTAATGATCCCTGGCCTTCTTCCCTAAAGGTCAACATTTCAGCACAGAGTGTCCTTTGATAGGGTGGTGGCGGTGGTGGCAGTCAATGTTTCTGTCACTATTTCGTCATAAGTAGTGTTCCTTCTACTGGAAACAGTTATATGGCTTTTCATTCGAACTTCGGTCTATTTTATCTATTTCATCTCGGGTAAGAAGCAGAGTCTTATTTAGGGAAGATAAATTTGTTTCTTGTCAAAACTCATTCACTCACACAGCCACACATTTTAAAGCTTAGTCTTTTATTTTAGAGACTAATACAATTCTGAGATCTGAGAGGTCTCTGGGTATCTTGCAGCAGTGGCTTGAGAAAGAGGCTTTGAGCATGACAGTCATTCATTCATTCATCTATACATTATTATACAAGTATTTATTGTGTATTGGACACAGTCCTCGAGGTGGGGGAAAATGGTGGTAGGACACAAGACCTCTGACCTCTTCACCGTCCTTGGGGAGCTGAGAGCATTTCCTTCCACTTTCATCTTTTTTGTTTTGTTTTGTTTTGTTTTCAGCTCATTCGTAGTTTCCCCCAATTATCAGCTCTTAACAAATGAGTAGAGGCCCAGATTCCAACTCTGTGCAGAGCATATACATTGGGTGAGACTAGCCATATGCCTTAATTGGCACATGCTCCTTTTTTTCTTTTCAAGAAAGGATTTGTTATGCCTTTAATAAAGATTTAAAAAATAGATGCAGTTTTTATTCTATCTCACAATGGAAATACTTCTACAGTTCATTAGGGAAAATTAACATAGGTAGTTTGACACTGAGTTTGGGCATGGGGATGCCAGATGAATTATAGGATTTGGGACATACTTACTAAAAATTTCTTGCTTACTTGAAATTTACATTTAACTGAGAATTTTTTTTCTAAATCTGGTTATCTTACTTGGGCATCATAAATTTTATAAAGTGAGTCAGCTCCATAGTTCGACTTTCAGTAGAATCCAGTCCAAACACTGTCAAATAGAAGTGCACATAAGAAAAGGTTGGAGAGGGGCACCTGGGTGGCTCAGTGGGTTAAAGCCTCTGCCTTCGGCTCAGGTCATGATCTCAGGGTCCTGGGATCGAGCCCCACATCGGGCTCTTTGGTCAGCAGGGAAACTGCTTCTCCCTCTCTCTCTGCCTACCTCTCTGCTTGCTTGTGATCTCTCTCTCTCTGTCAAATAAATAAATAAATCTTTAAAAAAAAAAAAAAAGAAAAAAGAAAAGGTTGGAGATCCTTTAGTATCTAAGAGAATTCTGTTCCGACCTTACCAAAAAGTCACCAAGATTATGTCAAGATTAGCAAACTCTAACAAGAGTCTTTAAATGGAGACTAACACAGGCATTAGAAATGATGCAAAATGTCCAAGAAACAGTGGTCTTCCGAGGCTCTTCCTACATGCAATGCTGGAATGAAATCCATGGATGGGAAGCCGCTCTCCAGAGGGCATGATAGTGCTTCAGGTGAATCTCTGGGTTCATGGCATAAACACTCCTTTACATAATGTTTATCTCAGAGACTAGAACAGTTCCAAAAGAACTTCTCTCACTTGCCAAGAAAGATCTATTTTTAAAAACCCTTATTATAAAAAAAAAACACCCCTATTTAAATATCATGGCAATAATCCCTGAGGAAAGGTGTAGTATTATAAAGAAAATTGTAAGATAAAAAGATTTAGGAAGGAACTCTTAGGGAAAATTCTCTCCTCCCAGCGGAGACTTTCTGAACTCACATACCCAAATAACTCCAAATAGATTTGCTACTCAGTATTTTTAAGTCATTTGTACATGAATATTTTATAGTGATTTTAAAGAACAGATGTTCTCATATTTTCCCCTCTTGCAAATTTTGAAAATAATCTTTTAAAATGTCTTCAATATTCCAAAGTGCTTAACCTTTGCTCTGAGGTAATTACAGGTAAACATCTTGTTACCCAGTAGGTGGGTTTTTCAAGGATTTCCTAAATCACCTAGGAGTTGTGTTCAAATATTTCTGGCACCTGGTAGAGTCTACCAAAGAGGTAGGGTGAGGATCAACCCAAATGCCCAGTAACGTCACGGACAATCATTGATTCTTCTTTCATAACTCCCTCACGACCCAGGCGCTCACCAGAAATAGAAGGCAAAGGATTGAAATCAGCTATAGAGGAAAGAGTTGGAGAATCTGGGGGTCTCTAGGCTGAGAAAGAAAGAGAGAAGGCAAGGGAGATTCTGTCCAATCTCTGAAGGGCTATCAAGAGGAAGAAGGGGTTGGGTTGGCTCATGTGGCCCAGGAGACTTGTGAGAAACTAGGTAGGTTTTTATGTGTGCTGTTGAAGACCTTCCAATGATGAAAGCTTCCACTTCTCTGCTCTATTGGAGGGGACTGAAATGTTAGCAGGAGGTCTTGATAAATGTTGCCTTTTCAACTCTATGATTCTGGGGTTCACAAAAGTTAGCAATGATGAAGCCAGAATGTGCTATTTCAGATCTGTACATTGGGGAATCCTAATTGAATTGGAATCTCAGCTCTAGCTAAGTGACCCTGGGTAAGCTGTTTAGAATCTCTATCTACTGCAAAGCATTGTGAGACTTGAACATCATATGAATAATGCCTGGCATATACCAGCCACTCTGTAAAATGCCCATTTAAAAAAAAAAACAAACAAACCCAAACCCCCTAAACAGCTATATAAATAACATGGCATCCCCTGGGTGGGGCTTTTTCTGAAGTCTGGCTTTTTTGACGAACTCACAAACACCTGTAGGAGAAATGAGTGGGCTATCCCCAAAGGTTAGTGGGGGTTGAAGAGGTAAGTAGTCTGACTCCTGGTGGATTCCTTGGAAGGAGGTTGCAGATTTCACCACCTGTCACAACCTGGGTGGATGTCTGAACCAACATGACCTTCTTTTGAAGGGCCATTTTGGCCTGCAGGGCACTGGGCAAGTAACACTTTTCTGCAGGAAATAGCCACACTAGGCAGATGGTGGGATACCTGATATGGATGGTGGGGGACTCTGAGTAGATGGTGGGGGACACTGGGTGGATGGTGGGGGACACTGGGTGGATGGTGGGGGACACTGAGTAGGTGGTGGGGGACACTGAGTGGATGGTGGGGGACACTGGGTGGATGGCAGGGTGACACTGGGTGGATGGCAGGGGACACTGGGTGGGTGGCGGGGGACACTGGGTGGATGGTGGGGGACACTGGGTGGATGGTGGGGAACACTGGGTGGATGGTACTGGACAGATGGTGGGGGACTATTTGCAGTGTCCATGCGAAAGAGCCTAGGGTGGGGTCTTACCTATTCAACAAGAGCATCCAAGTGTATAAGCCCCTGGAGATTTCATACAATCTAGGGGAGGGGAGGTATCCATGGGGATAAGATCCTGCACCTTCTGCTTTTGGTGGAAGGGGCCATGAAACAGATCTAATTTAATCTGCAAAATAAATAAGTGTGCCCTTCCTTGTGTCCCTAGTGAGTGGACCATCCGTGCTTTTCCCTGGCACTTTCCCACATCCTCTGTGCCTTTTCCACTCAGGCTGCAGTCTCTCAGAGCACCCCCTTCAGACTGCAGGCATCTACCGTGGGTCTACACTTGTGTACTATTTTTCCCATTGCGTTCTCAATATTAGAGAGGGTTATGAAAACATCAGGGAGGAAATATCTTGGTTGTAATACTAACCGTCTATCCTTACATCGTTTAAAAAAGTAAACTGAGTAAAGCACTTTGCCTGCTGTCTTTCTGAATGCAGGGGTCAGAATCTGTCAGATTCTTTCTTGTTCAAAAGTCCTGCATTCTTTGCTAGAGTTGGGGAGTTCTATTTGGTCATATTCACAGTCACAGTGACAAAAATGGCCGTGATACATTTGGGTTTTTCCATTTGTGTGGCTGCCATTCCCATGTTAACGATGACCGTGAGGAAGAGGGCAGGTTGGCCTGGGAGCGACACAGGCTCCACACTCATACTCAGAAGCACCTCTGGAGAGGCTGGTTTCTAACTTCAAAGTGCTTTAAGGCTTAAGTTCAAGGTCAACCCTTACCTCTCAATTTGCCCCTTCTTGGAAGATATATTCAAAGCCAAACATTAAAACATTTTGACTTAAGAAGTAATCATCAACAGCGTAATCACTCTAAAAAATACTCCTATGGTCCCTTCCATTTTCTACCAGGATCCTCAACATCTTTCTCCATCAAATAGAGGTAATTACTCGTGTGATTAAGTGAGACAAGGTGTAAATGGTGTCCCTCACCGTTGCTGTGAATAAAGGTTCTTGAACACAGTCAAGTAGAAGCTATTGCTCTTCTTTCTGGGCTCCTACAACTGCTTTTGTTTTGTTTACACCAGTGAGAGGTCAGGACTCCATTCTCGCTCCTATTGCTCTGGAAAGTCCTGGAAGTGTATTTTGAGGGAACCCGATTTCCCAGCTGTGAACACAATGAATCCAGGGGAATTTGTCAACCCAATGATCCATTTCTTTGGGACGCTACTTGCATGATTTTCCATATTGAATGACATTCCACTAGCAGGATACACACACAGGCAAGGATAAATCCTCTTTTCTTTCCCCTTGGATCAGGACTCCGGGAAAACAGGTGCAGGAAGCAGGTGGGAACTCTGGTGAGCAGGTTGCTCCTGCCATGCTTATGTTGCTCAGCGGCCCCAGGGCGATGTGGGTAGCAGGAGTGACAGGGCTCTTCGGCTGACTAGGAGCTCACCTCTGTAATATACAGCAGATCCGCACACAAGGGGCATGTTGTGGGGGTGCTCCAGAGTGGTTCTCCCTGAAGCCCTTTCCATCAAGACCGGGAGGAGGCGGTTTCCATGGCAGTGGTTGCGAGAGAGTTTCGAGGGGGAACTGCATTACTCTGGAGGTTTGTTTGGAGATTCAGGGCGCAAGGCTTGGCCGCGTAGGAAGAGAACTAATTACGTCTCCGATGAGCGCCATTTGCTCTCCTGGCTGGAGGGAAAGAGGAGAGGCCTCCAAGCATATCTCTTGGACTTCTTTTAAAGAATCGAAGAGTTTCCGGGTTGGCTGAGAGAAATGACAGAAAAGAAAGTAAGAAATGAAGATACTTCGAATGAGATGACCAGAGATCAAAGTTGAGAGAGGGGCAAGTGGAAGAAGGAAGCATTTTAAAATTTACACGTGTATGCCTCGCCTTACCCCACAGCGGGCTTGAAGCAATTTGCGGTACATACAATACAGGAGGATAAGAACTCAACGAAAGGATTTGGGTTTAAAAACACCTTTTGGGATTCTAGTTAAAGGTGGCAGCCCCTTTAGCATTTTTAGTTCCCCTCCTGGACTAGACACCCAGAGAAAATAAGTTAAACAAACAAACAAACAAAAAAAAAACAAAACCAAAAAACAAAAAAGAGGAAGGGAGGAAAAAGCCCACCATCTCATATAAAACAAGGAAAAAGCCACAAATTGTGAAGCGTACCTACCAAATACTGTGAAACCTGGAGGAAAATGAGAAAGGATCAGAGACCACCTCAGGGCTCGACCAAGAAAGAGACTTCCTAAATGTGAGGATTCCCACCCTGAAAGGAGGCTTTGATTAGAATGGCGTTGCCTAGGCTGGATGGGTCATCACTGTCAGGGACCGGACTGTCTGCCTCCCTGAGAACAACAGCCAAATTGGTGCCGAAGGTGGAAATCACAGGCTCCATCAGATCCATGGTCTGAGACCGACTGCTGGTCTGGGGCCACTGGCCGATGTGCAGGGGGTGTGGGGGGCGGTTGAGGAGGGGGCGTTAGCTATTTGCCTGAGAGCCTATGACTTAAAAGGCTTTGCTGTGAACAGCATGGGCCAAAAACCCGAAGGGAAAGAAGCATCCAAGTGCAAAGAAAATGATAGATTTGATGAAGAGGGGTTTTGAGACAAGAAACCCAAACCAGATTTCAGACCTCCCCAGCTCACTTCCCTGGCCCTTCCCCGAAGGAAACTCCAATAAACAGCTGATCTCAGGAAAAGTCAGAAAGGAACACAAAAGAACCCGCAGGTAACTTACATATAGATCCTGCAAAGAAAGGAGACATATGACTAATAAGAGAGGCAAAAGCATAAGAGACATCTTCTGTTGGAAATATCCAAGATTATTCACTCTGGTGTGTCTGGTGATGCCAAATTAAAGTATTATTTCTGTTGGGAAAAAAATAGACTTGGTCGTGGACTTGAGTTAGCCAAGTAAATATTTTCTTGGCAGTGTGCAACATCAGTGCAAAATGCCTATTTATGCATAGACTATAATTATAGCATTCAATTAACATTCTTAAGTGATTCTTATTTCTGGCCCGGTGGTGGTTGGGACTCGGGAGATAGGAGTTCTGCCTGGCAACTTTGCCTGGAAACCACTGACTGATATTTGAGTTTGGAGATTTGATGTGGACATAGTAGCAGAGAAGATAGAGGGGAACTATGAGCTGGGCCAAGTTCACATCTCAACATGTTGCAACTTGTCCAATCTTCGCAGTGAAATGGATCTTGCTAAGGTTAAAAACAAAGAAGGCCCAGTTTCTAATCCAATAGATAATTTTCAGTATTAGTTTACTTATTTCTGGGGTTTGCAGGGTTTCGACCATACTTTTCTTTTCCAAGGGATCAGAAAGGCAAGCATAGAAGGAAAGGTATATGCAGAGACTATATATTGTGCTTCTCCTGTTTGAGGAGGCAGTGGGTACAAAGGGCCTATTATGAGCAAGAAGGCTACCCTGCCTCCCTTGAACTTTGGGGTGACCCAGCAAGGCGAGGATCCTATTTTCCACCACCTTCTGGCCCCAGGAAGTGGCAGAGTGAAGGCTTGAATCTTCTCTGGGATTCAGCACATTGACACTTGGGAGGCTATTTGCCCAGTGGGTGCATGGGACAATGAGATGAATTCAATAGATCGGTCTCTTCCATGAGTCACAATGTTTTGTGGGTTGCAGAGTAAACTGAGCTATGACAGATGACCTAAGCTCCTAAAGGCAGAGAAGGGAGAAGGTCTATGTGTGACAGGGGAAGGGGCCTCCTTGGAAGGACTTCAGGGTTGATGAAGTCATTGTTAATCTAAGGGGAAGGCAGCTCTGAATGAAGGGAATTCTATGAGGAGACAAGTGCATAGAGCAATGAGAGTAAATCTTGGGAAAATGGAAGAGACGGAGCACACCTCTAGGGGGCACACTTCAGGCCTATAAGGAAAGTTCACTGAGAGGTGCCTGAGGTGCCTGAGCAGGAGAGTAGGCACTTGGAAGTGGGCTTTGGAAGGTTCTACAATCTCCTGTGTGCTCTGGCAGGGATCCCCATGGGGGTGGTTCAGAGAAGAGGTGGGGATTGCTGCTCTTTATGGCGGAAGAAACTCCTTACTGAGGGAGGCATAACGTGGCTTTGAACTTGTATCTAAGGCAGCACATTGATCATGGCACTTCCCTGGTCTCCACAAAGAGGACTGAGAAGCAAAACAGCCACACTAGTATTGCTACTCACTGAGCCTCGGTTTCACCATCTGTAACTGGCGACATGTAATAATAATTCCTCCATCGTTCTCGTCTGTGTAACCGAGCCTGCCGCATACAGTGTATGCTTTGCAAGTTTAAATGCAGTCTTTATTTTTCAGAATGATTTCTGTTCCAAATCCCACACTTAGTCCCCTACTCAACAATGGCCTCTTACGGAAAAGCAAACAAGCAGAGGACACAGATTTACATTTCACTTGTAGAACATCTTAAAATTTGCCAATTTCATTCTTTCTCTGTCTTTGGCCTTGCTTTCTCCTGCCATCTCATTCCACAGTTTTGCACACGTTCCTTCAGTCTGAAACATCCTTTCTTGTTATTCCTCCAACTGACTTACTCTTCAACACTCAGCTCCCCTGGCACCTCTGCCCCTGCCTCTGGTCTACGTGTCCCTCCTATGACACCGCTCTCTCATGGTGTACCTTCAACCCAGAGTACAACCATCTGGATATCTGTCTTCCTTGATAGACCATGAGCCCTTGAGAATAGAAGCTGTTTTATTTCTCTTTACCCAGCCCCTAGTTACATAGTAAGCCTGACTAAATGTTTGTTGAAAGATTGTCTTGAAGCAGCATCCATAAAATGTTGGAGGAAAATACATTTTTTAACCACTTGGCATTGAGCTATTTTGTGAGAGATAGAGAGATAGAGAGAGAGAGAGAGAGAGAAGTTCTAAAATTAGATAAACCCTCCTCATTCATTAATCTAAACAACTTTTCCCTTAAGGACTCCTTTATCTGGCATTGTTCCAGGCTCTGGAATACAGAGGTGAGTAAGAGAGTCAGTTTCTGCCCCCACACCGACTGCATCTGATGTCAGATCTCCACATCAGGTGTTCAGAGGGTGAAGCCGCTGATGTTTCGCGGGGACTGGGGGGTGCTGGGATTGTTTTCTGATACCCGACACCTACCTGTAGCTATCCTCTGATGCTGGTATTATAAACAGCTGGTCTAGTGATCAGATAAGGAAGCACAGCGTTGTGGCATTTGGGCCCCCACAGGAGGTGTAGAAATAGAGGTAGAAAGAGCAGCAGCCATCCAGGGAGCAAGAGGCCAGGTTCTCACGTGAAGTTTGCCATCAAAGGTTGCATGACCTCGGGCAACTTGCTCCCTCTCCTTTGACAGAGAGCTTTCAAACTTTGTTAAGTTTCTGCTTACTCAAAAAAAAGAGTGAGATGAGATAATCTCTAAGGTTCCTTCCAGAAAGCTCGGATCTATGACAGCTTGAAGCAGGCTCTGAAATCCATCAGCAGGAGCACTTTGATTGGGAAGATACCCCACAGCCCACAAATTGGGTCTTCCTTCTTCCCAGCTGTGTGATTGGCGTCTCACCAATATGGTCACAGCATCTGGTTTGGAAAACCAGAGCACTGACTCCCAACAGTCAGAGCCCTACTGCCCATGGGTTAAAGTCATCTTAATGTCTAAATGAAAGTCCATGAACCAGATCAACCAAGCATCCTCAGAATGGAGGGAATGGAATTCTGAGCACAGGGAGGTGAGTCTATTTGTTTTTCTAATTCTAATTAGAGAAAGGAAAAGAGTGTCAGGAGTCTTTAGTGATTCACATCTTAATAGCCTGGTTATAATTTATTAATCCCTTTCATCAAATTTTCAGCATCTCTTTCCCCAGGAGTCTAAGACTGACTCAAATGTATTTATTGTTTCTAGGTGGGGTGTCATTAAATATTTGGCATCTCTTAAAGCTGGTTGGGAAACTGGATTATGTATTATGTGAAGGCACAATTTCTGAAGGGAAAGGCATGAACTGATGAAACATTTTTTAGGCAGAATGAGTGATATATGCAGATACACATATGTTTATTTTTTTAAATATTAATGACTTCATATTTATCTCCAATACTTACAATGCAGGTCTGGCATTTCACTTTTTCCCCTGTACTTTCCTTTCACCAACAAATTCAGTGCTTTTCCTTAAAGTGAAATATCAGCTGAATGGTAAATATGTCATGCTTTTTAAAAATTTGATGTATCTATATGTTGTAAAATGATTATCACAATAAAGGTAATTAACACGTCCATCATCTTGTGTAGTTACGATTTGTGTGTGTGTGTGTGTGGTGAGAACTAATACTCATTAAATTTAATACTCAGTAAATTTCAAGTATGCAATATAGTGTTGTTACCTCTAGTCACCATGCTGTTTATTAGGTCCTCAGAACTTGTTTGTCTTATAACTGAAAGTTTGCACCTGTTGACCAACACCTCCCCACTTCCCACACCTCTCAGCCCCTGGTATTTATACCATTCTACTTTCTGATTATCTTTTCTGATAAGGTGAATATTGACACTGTATAGCCATTGACTCACGTAAATTATCCTTTTAATTCACACAATGCATCCTTGGGCTCACACTATACATTCTCAGACTCCTTTTCTGGCTGTGTGATGTCTCCTTGGCCCCATCTCCTGGCATCATCGATGTCTTTGGGCCTTCTACTTTTGAGTTCCTCTCTTTCTTGTAAAAGTAGACACCCTTTAAAATCTTTGAGCCAACATTTATCTATATAGCTTAGGGCCTGGCCAGCACCCCCAGATTTCTACCAAAGTCTACCAAAGTTTTCCACAGAGAATAGGGCCTACAACATCTTTATTGGCGTATCTTGAAAGTATACACAGTCATAACATGGCCTTTTTACTTTTCTACCAATAGGCAGCTTATAAACCTAACTGACCCACATCTACAAATCCCATATGTACAGTTGTTCTTAATAATGTAAACCACTTCCTTCTCAAAAGCTCTCTCATCCACACTGTCCCATTGTAATGGCAAGATGACAACTTTCATAGAAGGAGCTGGGACACATATCTCCTACTCAGCTTCTAGCCATCCTGAGAACAGCTTGCCAGAGGGCCTCAAGGTCTCCCAAATGGTTGGCTACACCACATCTGGAGTCTGTGACTATCTCACATCCAGCTCACTGATGAGCAAGTATTTTGTGGGGAAGCTCACCCTGGACCTCTAGAATGTTTTTAAAGAAAGAAATAATGAAAACCTCTCCAAGTACAAATCCTAGGAAGCAAGGTGACGGACATAAAACTTTCCATTATGTTTGAAACCATTCATTTGAACAATAAGGTATAGGATGGAATTTGTGTTGAATTTCTTACTAATGGGTCTACAGAGGAGACATCCACTGCCTGCTGTTGTCCAGATATTTTCTCAAGAACATTACCCGTCACTACAGTACATGTTATTTTGGCCAAAAATAAAATCAGATGAAGAAAAATTTGGTCTTCAAGTGACATTAGTCATTATTATAATATAACAGTAATAGCTAACTATAGAAGAGCTAGTTGAGTTGTAGGCACCTTATATACATTATCCTTGATCCTTACATCTCCAGGAAAATGTGTATCATTGGTAGTAATGATAAGATGCCAACATATTTGGCTGAGATCTCAAATCCATGAGTCCTTGATCGGTCTCCTGCCTTGTCTGACACCAATCCTCCTAGCTCCATGGGCAAAGCCAGCCAGAGAAAAACTGTTTAAAACTATAGAAAAAGATGTGGCACCAAGTCTTTCACCTTGGGGAGAAAGGCTATACCAGGTCTGAATCATAAGGACCAACTCTGTGCTCTTGGATGGACTAAGGCCTACATGAGAAACCATCCTAGCTCATCCCGAGAGCTATCATTCCCATGAACAGAACCTAGGAAGGACATGCCCAACAGAAAAGTCATGGAGGGAAATAGAGTGTTTTCCTAAGCTCTAGTGCAATAAATAGCCTTTAATCTCCCACCCTACCCACCCTTATAAGAGTAACAGTAGAAGAGAGCGATCTCATAAGCTAGGGGAGTCGTCCTTCTTAACCAACTAAAGTAAGAGACATAATCAGTCCAAAAAGAAAAATGGATCCGACTAGGGTATGCCATGAGGAAAGAAGAATTTTTAAAATTCTTTCTTCCTCCTATTGAAAGCTCATCTTGTTAGTACAGAAATGGCAAAGTACTGAGATGAGTACAGATACTCTCAGCTCCTGAACCATGGCCAACATCCCAAATCAATGATGGCCCTCATTCTTGCCAAACCCAAAATTTTTCTCAACATGATGCCCTAAGCAGCTCTATTAGATGACTGGAATTGGCAAGTGTTTAAAATCATTTTACCATCATTATCTTAGCACCCCAGCAGAGCACTGCCTATCACCCATGTCAGAAAACTCCTGCTTATGGGTAGAGTATGTGGGAAGTGCTTTAGCTTTCCTCCTCAGAAGTTGAAATATGTAGCCAACATATCCCCATATTCTGATCTATTTTTTGACTCAGGAATATGGCCTTGGGCCACAAAGATTGAGAGTATCAGAAAAGTCTCACTTATGGGATGCCTGGGTGGCTCATACAGTTAAGCGTCTGCCTTCAGCTCAAGTCATGATCCCGGAGTTCTGGGATCGAGTCCCACATTGGGCTTCTAGCTCAGCAGGGAGCCTGCTTCTCTCTCTGCCTGCCACTCCCCTTGCTTGTACTGTTACTCTCTCTCTGCCCTCTTTCTCTGGCAAATAAATAAAACCTTTAATATAAAAAAGAAAGAAAGAAAGAAAGAAAGAAAGAAAGAAAGAAAGAAAGAAAGAAAGAAAGAAAGAAAGAAAGAAAAGTCTTGTTTGACTCTTCATGAGGCCTCTTCTTGAATTCTTGCCTCTTCTCTTATGTTTAGACCTGGAGTCAATGAATGGGCAGCTCAGCCTATTTTCCTCATGGTTACCTGATACTTAGGCCACCTAATCTCACCTGTTCTAACTTCCATCTAGAAATATGCTTAGCCACTTCACATAACCAAGTTCACCAGACAGGTTTATGCAATGTGCACCAGAGAACGAAATAACTCCCATAAAAATAAAAGGAACATACAAACATCCTGGATAAATGCTAAAGCAGACAGGAAGTCAAGACAACAGGCATAAAGTAGGACTTTGTTCAGAGAATCTGGATGTAAGGCCACCTTCATCAATAGTATCTGTAAAAAGTGCACAATAATAGTCCCATACCCACAGAATGTAGGAATCACAAGCATATCTTAAGATCAATATGACTTCACATTTACACCTCAGCCTAATATCTAGACATGATCCAGATTAAGCAACTCTTTGGTCTCATTTTCTTACTTCCCAAATGAAAAATACCCTGAGATCTTTAAAAAAAAAATACATACAGTATGTGACACCTCTCCCCCATAGGGAAAACAGGGCTCCCCCAGAAATAGATATAAGATGAAGCTAATCCTGGCCATTTAGATGCTCCTCAATCCCCAGAGGTGGGCTCTAGGGAGGAGTTTTTAAATTCTACTTAACTCCAGGTCTTTATCTTCTGGAAACTGGCATATGTGTTTGGCATCTGGCTTTGGGATTAGTCTGTATTTTCCAGATGCTGCAAGTGAGTCTTTGTGCAACAATTTGTCTTGTTGACCCTTTGGAACTTCGGGGAAGTGGAACACATTAGAGAGCTAGTATTGAATGGGCCCGCTGGGGGGCAAGGGAGCGTGTGGAAGTTGCTGCAGTAGATCCTGCCATTTGTAGCCAAAAAAGGGACCCCATTTCCACCCCGGCTCCTTCAGTTCCTATGGCTCCTACTGCTGGGATCAAGCAGAATAAGAAGAAAGAAGGTGCACATGCACACCTATGTTTACTGCAGCATTATTTATGATAGCCAAATTATGGAAGCAGCCCAAGTGTCCATCAATAGATGAGTGGATAAAGAAGATGTGGTGGATATATTTGCAAGGAAACATTACTCAGCCATAAAAAAGAATGAAATCTTGCCATTTGCAACAACACGGTTGGAGTTAGAGAGTATTATGCTAAGTGAAATAAGTCAGTCAGAGAAAGACAAATACCATATGATTTCACTCATATGTGGAATTTAAGAAACAAAACGTATGAGCAAAGGAAAAAAAGAGAGAGAGACAAACCAAGAAGTAGGCTTTTAACTACAGGGAACAAACTGATGGCTACAAGAGGAGAGGTGGGTGGGGGGATGGGGGAAATAGGTGATGGGGATTAAGAGTACGCTTATCGGGGCGCCTGGGTGGCTCAGTGGGTTAAAGCCTCTGCCTTCAGCTCAGGTCATGATCTCAGGGTCCTGGGATCGAGCCCCGCATCGGGCTCTCTGCTGGCCGGGGAGCCTGCTTCCCCCTCTCCCTCTGCCTGCCTCTCTGCCTACTTGTGATCTCTCTCTCTGTGTCAAATAAAAAAATAAAATCTTTAAAAAAAAAGAGTATGCTTATCATGATGAGCACTGAGTAATGTACAGAATTGTTGAATCACTATACTGTACACCTGAAACTAATATAACTAACACTCTATGTTCACTATGCTGGAATTAAAACGAAACAACTTAATTTAAAAAAAGCATACTAAAAAAAAATGCAAAGGGAGCTTCTGACATAATCTAAGAATTTGAGAAACTTTTTTTCTGTGGCAAAGGGGGTACTGTTGAAAACAGGAGGGTTTATACCACAAGAACTTGACAGTGTGGTGGCAAATGTAGGTGTTTCTGTCGCAGTGACAGCTCGTTGCTCTTGGATGTCCATTACGTAGTATTCAGCTTGTTGGCCTTATGGTGAATATGAGAGAACACAGCTTTTCATCATAGCGTAGAGAATGTGGGGCAGCACGAAAGAAGCATTTGTAAAGCCCTTGGGAGCGTGAACTCCCATCATGGTGGTCTCATGAAGGAACGAGCGGGACGTGGAAATAGCGGAAAGGATTGGAGATACAGCACTGCCAAGATACTATTAGGGTTTTTCTGATAATTCATTATTTTCTCTCTAGCTGGGGACATATATGCCTCTGGAGGGTCTGGTCACTGAGCGCACTGGACTAACTGGAGATAAACAAAAAGGATGGCCTCTAGAGGGCGCAGTAGGTCTCACCTCTGGTGGACATCAAGTCAAGGGCATGCTTGGATCATGGTTCTGGATGAGAGGCAGGTTGAAAAATTCTGGTTGTCTGAGTAGCAGGTTCTGCTTAGACCTACCTCCCTTTGCATCTTCTGATTTGAGGATCCTACTTTGGGCCTTCTCATCTCCTAAATAAAGAGTGGCTAGGAAGCCAGCCACCATTTGCACTTGAAAGGCCAGTGAACACTGAAGTGTGGCATGTGTAGTTAAAGGAAAAAAAAAAAAAAAGAGCAAGCGTGGGTAGGTGAATTATGCAGGCTGCCCTAAACTTCAAGGAGCGGCTGACTGGTCCTGCTCCAGAATTAGGGCGGACCAAAGTGTGCCTTATAGGGCGGTTAGCCTGCCCCTGACCAAGGATTTAAGCCAGGTGGAATTTTAGGCTCACATATCATCCACCTCAGACTACCAAGACATTTCTTAGGGTTTGGGGCCGTGGTTTGTAATGAAAAGGATGGGCATCTGCCTGCCGTGAAGGACCTCACAGATCCAAGAAAGCAGCTACGCCAGATCCAGGGGTCCAGCGGAGCCTGAGTAGCTTAGTTGATTGAGTGTCTAGCTCTTGATTTTGGCTCAGGTCATGATCTCATGGGACATGGGTTTGAACCCCTGAGTCAGGCTCCACGCTCAGTGGGGTGCCTGCTTGAGGATTCTCTCCCTCTCCTTCTGCCCCTGTGTGTTCTCTCAGAAAAGTAAAATAAATCTTTAAAAAAAATCTTAAGGGGCGCCTGGGTGGCTGAGTGGGTTAAAGCGTCTGCCTTCGGCTCAGGTCATGATCTCAGGGTCCTGGGATTGAGCCCCGCATCGGGCTCTCTGCTGGGTGGGGAGCCTGCTTCCCCCCCTCTCTCTGCCTGCCTCTCTGCCTACTCGTGATCTCTCTCTGTGTCAAATAAATAAATAAAATCTTTTTTAAAAATAAATAAATAAATTAATTAATTAATTTTAAAAATCTTAAAACAAGCAAACAAAGCTCCAG
The DNA here is from genome assembly GCA_028646535.1 of Procyon lotor. Taxonomy (NCBI): domain Eukaryota; kingdom Metazoa; phylum Chordata; class Mammalia; order Carnivora; family Procyonidae; genus Procyon; species Procyon lotor. The sequence continues at coordinate 50,599,541 of CM053615.1, forward strand.
AGGTCCTACCCTGGTTTCTTACAGACAGAACTGACTGTTAGGATCTTCAGTGTACAAATGAGGCCGTATGGCTTAGAAGTCTTGACCCTTCCTGCCAACTCTTTTTCCCAATGCACCCCTGGGCTGGGAGTCAGGACACATGCATTTCCGCCCCCCTCTGCCACCTTCCGAGGGACACCAGGAAAGCTCACTCTCTGTCTCTTTGAGTCTTAGTTCTCTCATCTGATAAATGTATGGCTCACACTAGGCCTTCTTCAAATCTGACGTTTAATGATTTGCTACATTATTACAGCTCTTACTGTTTTGATTGGGCGACTTGGCATTTTAATCTTCTTTAAAAAAAAAGGCATCAAATCAGGAATTCAAGCCTGTAGCCAATAAAATTTCCGCCCCCGTGATGAGAAACAATCCCCAGAATCCCAAGGAAACCGAGGTCCAGGATTTCCCCTGGGGGAGGATTCTGCATGCGCATAACTTATTTTGCCTTGTAAAAAACAAAATGCTTGTGAGCTTGTGACGTCCTTCTCCCCAGTAAAGTCAATGACTTTCAACTTCCCTTCCCTTTCCTAGTCTTCTCCGAGTCCGAGGCAAATTAAAGCAGGAGCATTTAATCTTCTCCCCAGATGTTTTGATCACAGAAGGGCCACATATGTGCACACATTCCTGGATATTTTTAGATATTTACAGGCTCCAAAGTTCGAACCTGCTTTCTCATTCTGAGCTTTGTGGCCGCTGTGAGTCGCTCTCGCCAGAGCAGCTGGGGCCAGGCTGCTGGGACGGGGCCTGGTACAAGGAGGCTCCCCGAGCCGCTCTGATCGGCCACACTCCCAGAAGTTGTGCTGAGCAATCCTTCCAGGGTGGAAGGCTGCAGGCCCCGAGGCTTCTCCGGTCACCAAGAGGAAACAAACCACTGCAATTTAAGAATTATAGGTCCCATGGTCTCCCCCCTTGGAATGTTCTGGCTACAAGTTCCCTGAAAACGTCCCAAAAACCCAATAAAGAGGCAACAAGGTAGAGTAGGAGGAAGGTCAGGAGATGGGCCTCTGGCTGGCTATAGGACCAATTACTTTTTTTACTGGGCCTTAGTTTCTCTATCTGCAGAATGGGATGCTTCATACACATTGCCCAGAGGTCTGCAAACGCTGGTCTGCAAGTTGGCTCCCTGTTCTTGTGAATACCGTTATACTGGGACCGAGTCAGTCCCATCTGTTCACATATTATCTGTGGTCAAGCTGACTAGTTGCAACAGAAACCACATGGCTACACGTCTGAAATAGTTACTCTCTGGCCCTTTAAGAAATAGCTTGCTGACCCCCGATGAAACAGACTGCATTCACTGCTCTAGGATGTGCCAAAGTCACCCTACTGCCATGGGCTGGGACTCTCCTTTGTCTGGGGGGAGGAGCAATGGAAGTTAATGTCCCCAGGAGCAGCCATCAACCAAGGACAGCCGGAAGTTGGCGGTAGCTAACCCTGCTTCCTGACCTTGAAGGTGGGAAAATCCTGTGATGTGTTTCATATTGTCTCCCAGATGTCCCCAGTAGGATTGCACCCCGGATACCCACACCTGTAGCCTTCTCATCACCATACCCCATGTCAGCTTCCTTCTGCTCCTGGTCCCCTCTCCACTCTCCTACTGGTGCTGCCGGGGTTCCATTCCCCCAGAACCTCTAGCACTCAAATCTTTGACTTGGGGTTGTCTTCTCAGGGTGTGTAGCCTAAGTCAGAATGTACGTCCTGTCCACCTTCTTCTTTTTTTTTTTTCTTCTCCCTTGGTTGACATCTCACCGCTGACTTCTGGGCCTAGATGAAATGCCACAAGGCAGGCTGTGGGCTGTGTTTTCCCAATGACCACCATAGTGCTGAATGACTCACCTTGGAGTGTAAGGGGAGTTTGTTTTCCACGGAGTGGACCTTGACCATAGGAAGAAAACTGATGGGCACAGGTCCCCTCCTTTCCTCTTCCTTGGGCTTCTGTCAAGTGTGGCTTCTCTCTACAGACCTCTCAGGGAAATCCTGTGTGCTGAGAAAGCATGCCTGCCAAGAGACCTACTGTGTTTCTTTGGTGCCTTGTTGAGTAGTTGGGTGGTAAATAACTCATGCATCTTTCCTTGTGTCACTTACTAGTTTTTTCCTGTTTGTGCTTCCCAACTAAAGTCTCAGTACTATAATCCTTGCCTCAGGCTCTGCTTTCTAGAGGTCCTGAGCCAAGGCATCGTATTGATTTAAATAGCTCTAAGGACTCTTTCAGTTCTGAAACACTTGACTTGTACTAAATTCCATTCTTTACATACCTAAGGATTAAAAAAATTGCATATCTACTGTACTATACACAAAACACCATTTAATTCCCATAGAGACTAGTTTCTGAGGTATGCCAGGGGTCTTGATGGTTACAATTCAAATCAGACCTACAGAAGATGTTATAATGATAATTATGTATAATATTTTTAAAGTTCTATCCGCTCGTTTTTAAGTATTTGATCCTCATTTAAACCATATTGGGTTCTATTATTACCCTCCTTTTTCATAAGATGAAAATGAAGTTCAGAGAGGGTAAGCCACTTATCCTAAGTTGCACAGTAAGTGGCCAAGCCAGGATGGGACACCAGGACTCACAGATTCCAAAGACTCTGTTCAAAATTGTGTGCTTTACTATGTCTACTCTAAACAGATACGATACCGTTTCAAAGCTTTTTCTTTGCGTAGACCTTGCACCAGTGAAGATATATGGATGGCAGAGAAGTACATGAACAGAAGCTCAAATAGTTAGTCATTAGGAAAATTAAAACCGTAGTGACTGTCACTACACCCCCACTAGAACGGCTTAATTAAAAAGATGGACCATACGGAGTGTTAGTGAGGATGTGGAGGAACAGGATTCCCATACGCTGCCGGTGTGAAGGCGGAGGGGCTCAACTAATTTGATAGAGTTTGGCAGCTTCTTAAAAAGTGAAACATAAATTGACCATATGAACGAGCCAGTCCCCTCCTAGGTATTTACCAAGAAAAATGAAGACCTATGATCACACAGAGACTTGTCTATGAATGCTTGTTTAAATGTATAATACCCTAAACTGAAAACAACCCAAATGTCCATCGGTAGGTGAATGGATAAACAAATTGTACCCTACCCATAAAATGGAATACCACTCAGTAATAAAAAGGAATGAACTTTTGATACATGCAACAGTATGTACAAATCTCAAAATAACTATGAAACACTCCAGAGAGGGATGCCTGGGTGGCTCAGTGGGTTAAGTGTCTGCCTTCAGTTCAAGTCATGATCCCAGGGTCCTGGGATCGAGCCCCGTATTAGGCTCCCGGCTCGGCCAGGAGGCTGCTTCTCCCTCAGCCTGACGCTGCCCCTGCATGTGCTCTCTCTCTCTCTCTCTGTCAAATAAATAAATAAATAAAATCTTAAAAAAAAAAAAAGAAGAAGCCAGATAAAAATGAGTACATACTGTGTGATTCCATTTACATAAGTTCTAGAAAAATGTAGTAATGGAAACAGAAAGTAGGTCTGTGGTTGCCTGTGTGTGTGGGCAAGAAATGTTTTAGGGGCAGTGGATACGTTCATGGTCTCAGTTATGATGGTTTCAGGGGAGTCTACATATGTCGACTCTCATCACATCGTATGTTTCAAATATATGCCATTTATTGTAGGTCAATTATATTGCAAAGCTGCAAAGAAGAAAAACAAATTCTATGGATAACTGAACACACAAGACGTGGCTTTGGAGAGATGCTTTTTTTAAATTGGCTTTTGGGTTTGTCCACGGAAATCAAACCAATGGTGACAGAATGAGCTGATCGATCTTGTCTCGGCTGACTCAACGTGGTGCAGCCCAAAGAGAAAGGGCCTTGGTGACAGACCCTTTACCTCCTTGAGCCTTGATGTCCTCATCTATAAGATGGGAATGTCTCCGATTGCCCTGCATTCCCCATAAAACTGATTTGAGGACAAGTTAGTGACCTCACTTTGGGGTGTGAATGACCAAACTTCCTCATCCGTATACCATGCCCCTGCCGCGCACTTGGGGGCAATCCCAGGTCTGGGGGCCATTGGCCCACCTGGGGGGTTTGCTGGCAGCTTACAGCCTCCGCCTTGGGAATCCCAAGCACAGATCTCTCCCTTTCAGTCTCTCAGGCCGACTGCTCCTCTGTGACTTTGTTCCCAGACCCTGTTCGGCTGGTCCCTTAGGGCTCATTTCATGCCCCGGCTTCCCAGCTGCTTTTGATGGCTCAGTAAACCTCACATCTCCCAGTGCACGTTCTCCAGCCCCCCATGTATCTTCTGCCATTGAGGGACAAGAGGCTGGACCTGCCCACCCACCTAAGATCAAGGCAGAGAGGGGCTCCCATTGTTCAAGGCCTCCCCAGACCCTGGGGAGACAGACCTGCCATCAAGGGACCCCATGCGCTACTGGGCCAGCACCTATCCTGTGTGATGCTCTACGGTACGGGTGTCCCGTGTCGCTCCGGGGACAGTGGGGTGGGCGGGGGGGGGTGCAGCATAGCAAGGGGAGGGGGTCTCAGATGAGGAAATGGCCCAGCTGGACCCAGAGGAATGGGTGAATTCTTTTCAGACGGAAGACAGCATTTCAGACACAGGACGTGGGATCCCCTTCCTCGGGGGAAAGGTCTTGGGGTGTTGGGACACTGAATGGTTTGGTGTCACCAAAACCCAGCAGGAGGAGAGGCTAAAGGGTAAACCAGGGCCAGATGAGGGAAGGAAGGCTTGCCGTGTGTGCCAGGAGGTTTAGGCCCACATCTGTGGGACCTGGGGGAGTGCTGGAGGACTCTGAGCCCGAGAGGGACAGTCACGACTTACTCCAGTGGGGCAGAAGGGCTCCTTTGGGGGCGCTGCTCAAATCCCCCCTTCTCTCTATCGCAGCGTTTTTAACTGGGGCACTATTGCTGCTGGGGGTTATATAGGCCTTTGTTGGGGTGGCGGATGTTCAGTCCAGCTTCTCTGGCCTCCAGATGCGGCCCCGGGGTGGCAAATTGCTCTCTAGGGAAAACCACCGCTCTCCAGTTTTTTTTTTTTTTCTTTTTTGTTTGTTTATTTTCAAGTCTGTGTGCAGAGGGCCTTGCCTGCATTTGCGATCTTCCCTCCCTCAGAGGCCTGGCTGTGAACACTAGCCTTTCAGCCCTTCCAAGGGGGTCGCCGCTGGATGGCGCTCTTGGCTCCTTGCGCGGCCTCGTTTCAGGGGGTCCGGAGCTCCCCGGTCCTGGGGGCTCTGGCAGGGGCTAACTGCGGGAGCCGGCTGCCAACAGCTCCGTCCGCTTTGGCCCCAGGCCGGAGGGGCTCCTACTTCTCAGTGGGGCGCAGCGCACGCGAGGACCAGCGCCGTCCAAGCCTGTTGGCCCCTAAACCTCTGTCCTGCGGTCCCTCCGATTGCCAAGCTTCCAGCCTGGAGGGACGAGGGAAGCCTGCCGAGGAGAGGGCACCAGGCTGGGGACAGAGGGCAGGTGGTGGCAGCTGGAGGCCATGTGACCGCTGGAGGCTATGTGTGTCACAGGGCCGAGCTGGGCCACTGGCTCATTCCTGCTGCTCCATCTGAGAAGGCCTCACATGACTTCTCTGTGGGAGCCGGCACAGCGGGGCGGGAGGGGCTGTGGGAGGAAGGGGGAAGTGATTTTAGGATCCACGCTGAAAATACAAAATATGTTTGTGAATCACAAGCAGATACTCATCATATGACCCCCCGCTGCCGGCTTTGCCAATGCAGAAATCAGTTTAAGGGCGCAGAAAAATACGTCCCTCGGCCTGCACAGAGCAGGGAGCCCCGGAGGGGCACTGGGATTAGAGAAGGAGGGGAGGGAGGGAGGCGGCACACCACCCACAGTGTCAGCAAAAGCAGAACACAAGCCAGCCCCCAATTCTGGGTCTTTCCATGTTGTTCACTTGTAGTTAATCTCACAGCAGCCCCCCACACCCCAGGGAGAAAGCCAAGACCAGAGGATTCCTCTACACTCCCTTTTCTCCCTCCCTTAGGGTTGCTAGGGCTTCCTCTGGTTTGGGTTTTGCTTTTGTACCCCCACGGTTCTCCCCTACCTCACCACGGCCCCTAAAGGTATGCTGCTGGCAGGTCCTTCTCCTTAACAGGACAAGGGGAGGGCTCCCAGAGTCACCGTGCCTCCCTGCGGTTGGGGCACAGGATCCAGGGCAACAGGGGTCAGAACTGCTGGAGACAGGAGTCAGGCAAGTTCTAGAGACCGGGCGAGAATGCCCTGGAGGCTTCTCCCCCCCACACTCCTGCCCCCCCGCCCCCAGGAATGAGAGGAAAGCCCCAGGGTTCCTCGGGTAGCCCCACCTCCCGGCCCTCAGGATGCCAGGAGCTTTATTTAGTGGCACTGACATCCCGTGGCCTGGATCAGGACTCCTAAGCCCATGTCCTCACCATCAGAGAGGACAAAATCTTGTGAGCGGGCTCTCTGCTCCCTCCGGGAAGAGAGCTACCTCTCTTGTGCTCGCGGCGTATTTCTCCTCTAGGGTTATTACTTTCAAAATAACATGTAATATCTTTAATCTGATTACATAAGCCAGACATGTTCAGTGCAGAATATTGGGGAAACCCAGAAACCTATAAAGGAGACTGAAAATTCCCCGTCCCCTCACCAGTCAGAGACGGCCTCTGCCACAATATTGGTATATCGCTCTCATCTGTTCCTGAGTCCCAGCTATGCAAAGAACTATAAAAATTAACAGCAGAGTAATAGTTCAGATAAATTTTTAAAAAAATTATTGAGGCATAACATACATAGGAAAAAGCACAAATCTTAAGCGTAAGCTCAATACATTGCTGTATATTATTGCACTCATGAAACCATTCCTCAGATCGAGATAGGGAACGTCTCCAGATCCCAGAAGACTCACTCCTGCCCTTTCTTGGTCAATAATTACACTCTGCTTCCGAGACGTAGCCGGTATTCTGACTTCCAGCCTTCCAGATTAGATTTGCCTCTTTTTGAGTACCCCAGAAGTGGGTTCGCCCAGTATCTAGGCGCTTGTGTCTGGCTTGGCTCCCCCCATCGGCGGCGCCTACCCCGTGGCCTGGCCTGGCAGAGGCGCCCAGCACTGGCCCCTGAAATGTGAGCTGGATGTGCGTGAAGTCATTGCACGAGTGAGTGAACACGTGAGCAAAGAGATTTTGGTTATGGGCTGGTCTCCTGTGGGTTTTGGTCACCATCTGGTGGTCCGTGTGCAGAAGGGAGAGTGGTGAGGGGGCTGGAGGGATTATCCTGGTGGGATTCCATGAGGCTGAGCTGACGGGGTGGCTGTGGGGAGGGCGGGGGGAGCGGGTTGCACACGCTTGACTGCCTGGCACTCACGAGGGTTGGGCTGGTGCCCTGTGAGCAGCAGACCGGGAGTATTTTTAGAAACCCCATCAGAGCAGCCACTTGACATGGTGGCTGCCTCACTGTCACAGTGTCCCATGGCTCCGTGCAGAGCGCCCACCCCAGGTCAATGCCCTGTTCTCTGAGTCACATAGCACAGTAGTGCGTTACTGTCCCCAGTTGGGAATCATGCTCAGCAGTGGCTTGGGGTGACGAACGAGACCGTGGCGAATGGCCCCAGGTGTGCTTGAGGGGCCCTCCCCTGGAAATTGCAATCACTTGGCTCGTGAAGAAACGGGTGCTGTGGACGTGTACTCCAAGAAAGATCTCGAGATCAGGATCATGGCAGCGCTCCCAGGCAGTGTAGCCCCCTTTATGATACCAGGGCCTCAACATTAGAAAGGACCCGTCTCCTGCCCCATGTCCCATTGGGGGGCTTGAACCTCCCCCTTTGACATTCTTTCCAACCCGAGCTCAGCTCCCTTTGCCCTCCCCTGGGATCGCCACTCTGGGCCCAGCTGCCAGCATGCTCAGCCGCCTGTGCCAGGCGCCTCCTTCCTCCTGGGCAGTTGGGTCCCGTTGTCTGCTCCGCAGCCAGGGGTCAGGCGCTCTCCACGGCTGGGGCCGTGATACTGTGGCCGGGTGCCACAGGGGAAGGAGCCACATGGAACATGAGGGGAGAGGGAAGGCACTATGGTCAGCAAGAGAGCAACTGGGCCGTGTCGGTGGGAGAAGGACTCACCCCGAGGAGCTGCTGGGGCTCTGAGGTCAATGGGGCAGGATGGCGTGGGCAGGGCTGGCATGACAGGTGGCCTGAGACCGGGTGGGATTGGACCATGTCGTGGAGCTTCATTGCCTTTGGTTCCTTTCCTTGGGCTCATGGGGGATGGAGACGAGGCTAGCTGCTGCTGCTGCTGCTGCTTCTGTATCACTGGGGAGATGGCAATGACTTTGGGGATGCAGGAAGTCAGTTTTCCATGAGCTTATGAACTATTAGGGCAGAAGATTGTCATGTTACCAACTTAGAAACCAGAGACGAGTAGGCCTTGAACAAGCTGTTAGAACCAGCTGCGTCGATGGCCGAGAAGGCTAGCACTGGCCCTACCCGGCACGGTTTCCCGAGCTGTCCCAGCGGACGGCGGCATTGCCCGGCAGCAGTATTTGGGGGTTCTCCCTGGAGAGGATGACCCCTCGGCTGACTGGTGCTGTCCTCAGCCGGGTGATTTAGCGGGCAGGTGTGCTCGACTGAGGGGGAGCCGGGTCACCGCAAGGCACCGGGGCCCATCTGCCAGTTCAGACGAAAGGCCAGATCACAGGGTCAGTAATGCCTCCTGGCCGGAGCGCACAAGCCAAGCAGCTGTCCCTGCTGAGCTGGCCAGGAGAGGTCGTCTTACCAAGGCGGCCAGGTCACCACGGAGAGCGTGAGTCCCCTGTGGTCAGAGGCGTGAGCCCCCTGTGGCAGGGCTATGGTCGGAGAGAGGTGGGGAGCCTGTTGTTGGCCCCTCACCCGGCCCTGAATCCAGGAAGCTGGAAAGGAGGCCCCTGGGCCAGGATGGAGGGCAGCCCGGCAAGCTCTGTGGCCAGAGGGGTGGGTTCTCGATCGTAAATGAGATGAAGGGTGCAAATTCCCCATAAATGGGATGATTGTGTAGTAACCTAATGCATTATTTGCCCCCAGGAATTTCTGCATTTAATATTTTTATCAGTAAGTTGGAGGAAGACACTGGAGGCAGGCTTGCCAGATGGGTGCAGAAAACAAAGCTGGGGACGGTGGCCAAGACAGGTAAGGGGGACCTTGAGTGGCAGGATCGGCGCTACCCTTGTTTCTCTCCCCTGAACGCCCCCTCTGTGTGACCCTCACAAAATGGGAGAACGAAGTGCTCCCAAAGGAGCTCCACACTTCCTGATGCAGCCACCGCCTCTCTCTAGCTCGGGGTTCCCCAGTCTCGGCACTATTGCCATCGTGAACTCCATCATTCTTCGTTGTGGGGGCCGTCCTAAGCGTTGCAGGCTGATTAGCAGTATCTCCGCCCTCACCCACTGGATCCCCACTCATGCCACCTCCTTCCCCCGTGAGAGCCAAATATCCCTGGGGGACACAGTCACCCTCGGTTGAAACCACGGCATTACGCTCATCCTTTGCACGTCCCCGCGTACATCATCTGCGGCTCTGGTCACACCAAAGGACACGTGGCTCCTTAAATAAAGCTTTTCCACATCCTTCCCACACCTTTGCGGGCACAGATCCCTCCCTCCATCAGCCCTTCCCACTCCTGCCTTTGGAGCTTCATAAAATCTGGCTCATCTTCGCGAACTCACCTTAAACATCCCTTCTTTGAGGACACTGTCCCTGAGGGTCCCCGGAAGCTCCTGGACACACAGCAGACTTCTCCTAGAGCCCCGGCTGCATGAATGTTCTTTTTTTTTTTTTTTTTTGCTCATGATTGTCTCTCCCGTTGGACATTAAACTTGTTGAGGGGAAATCCTGGATCTTGTTCTTCTTTGCTACCCAGTGCCTGGTACAGGTCCTGGCATAGTGTGTGGGACTCAGCAAGTCCTAGTGGAGTAATATCGTTTAATGATTTGCTGTTTGCAGGTCGCAGGGTGTAGAATGCTTCAGTCCCAATGAGAACAGTTTCTGGATCTAAATAAGCAGAGTCTAGTAGCGCATCCTTAAGCAGGACAAGACAGTCGATCTCATCTCTTATGCAGAGAAGAACCAACTTATTATTATTTCAGTCTCCGGGATGCTAGGGAGGTTGGGGGGGGGCTGCCTCCTGTGACTCTGCCCTTTGAGAAAACCCTGGCGAGGCAGCCGGAGGTAGCACTTTCCCTTTGAAAGATGCTGGGATAGACGCAACCCTAGCCAAACTTTTAAGCCAGGGACTCCACCGCATCTTTCTTAAATGCAAACCCGATCCCTCTGGTCCCGGAGCTGAGCCCCGCCCTGCAGCTCCCCGGCACCCTGGGCTGTGGGACTTTCTCCAGCTCTCCCCTCTGCATTGTCAAAACGGGAACAGACTGCGCAGAAGGAACGCGTTTGGTGCTGAGACCAGAGCCAGGGCAAGAAGCGGCAGATCCAGACAATCTGCTCCGCTCCTCCCAAGGAGAGAGGAAAGGTTTTTATTCCTTGCTGACAACCGAGTCAGCGGTAGGAAAATCTCTGAGTGACCAAAGCTCAGCAAAGCAAGAGACTCACACCATACGTTGGTGCGCCTTGAAAACTAAAGAGCCTGTGTCTTTAAATGGCCAGGCCTCCTGCAGGTGTGTGTGTGTGTGTGTGTGTGTGTGTGTGTGTGTGTGTGTGTGTGTTGGGGGCGGGGTGATGGATATCTACCAAAAGAAAAGTCCTGGACTCTCAGATATAAAAAACCATCGAGTCCAATCTCCACCCAGGAGGGGACTGCTTTGATGATCTGCCCTCCCCAGCTTGGACCCCTTCCGTGACAGGGACGGCTCGCGACCACAGCATATGTTAACTAGCTCTGTCTAACAGAAAGCTTTCGGTCACTCTGGTGGTTTACCCTTTTGTTCTAAGTCCAACTATGTGTTCCATTTGGAGACAGTCCAATGCTGTCTTCCCCAGGAAAGACTTTCAGATTTTCACCCAAATCTATTCTTCTGACGAAACAGACCCAGTTCTGTCAGCTGTCCTTCCTGTGGCACAGTTTTGTGGCCTCTCTTTCCTGACCACCCTTTTTTTGTTACCACGCTAGGTCACACAATACCCCAGTTTTCTGTGGTCCTCAGAGAATGTTCTTTGGGATGACAAGTTTCCCAGAAGGCTGAGGAGGAACCTCCCTAGGAACAAACTTTTGTGAAAAGTGTGACAGAACAATTTTGAGCCTACAAGACACAGGTTCCTCTTAGAATGAGCCCCTGTATCGTGTTTCTCACCACCTCTGACTCCGTCTCTTGCCACTGCCTCCCCTTGCGGCCCTACTCTTCTTTGCACACCTGCTTCCAACAGGGCTGGACATCCTGGGCCATCTCTGGACGTGCTAGGGCCGAGGAGAGGCGGCCACAAGGAGGCGGACCACACAGGGCTAGGAGAAGCCCCTTGGAGGGCTGAGCAGTTCACATGGGGGAGGGGTGCTGCCCACTGAGAGTAAGCTCTCCACCTGGAAGGTGTTATGCAGAGGCACTAGGCAGGGGTGTTCTTTCTTTCTTTCTTTTTAAAAAATATTTTATTTATTTATTTGACAGAGAGAGAGAGAGAGAGATCACAAATAGGCAGAGAGGCAGGCAGAGAGAGAGGGGGAAGCAGGCTCCCCGCTGAGCAGAGAGCCCGATGTGGGGCTTTATTCCAGACCCTGAGATCATGACCTGAGCCGAAGGCAGAGGCTTTAACCCACTGAGCCACCCAGGCGCCCCAGCAGGGGTGTTCTTAAGGGGTCTCTACTCATGGGTGTGCTAAGGTTTGGACTAGGGGCCCCACAGTCTCTTCCAGCCCTGATTTGTGCTTGTGCTAGAAGAATCCGAGGTAGGGCTGAGTGTGAAATGAGGGCTCCCGGGCGTCCCCGTGACGGTTGTGGGAAACGGACAGAAAGTCAGTCCCTTCAGTCACACAGGCTGTGGCTGGTCCCTTTGAGAATAGGGACCAGCATGCAGTGTGGTGACCGGTGAAAAGAGGACTTCAGGGACAGGGGTTTGAATGTCCATGGGTCAGTCTTCTTTCTAGCTCTCTCCTTGGGTTGGGGGGGAGCAGTGGTCCTAACTGGTCCAAGAGCATGCACTGTTCTGAAAAGTATGGGGTGGTGCCTAGAACATTGTCCTGGAACAATCTGCCAAATCCCTGGGCACCAGAGAGGCCACTGGGCTTATCATAAATGTGGGGGGTCAGGGGTTTTCACAGGATCTTGGAATTCAAGTCTAAGAGGGACTTTCACGCTCTTCTAGCACAACCTCCTATGCTGTCATCCAGCCTCTGCCCCAACACCCCTGTGTTTAGTTACAAGAGATGATGGATGGAACTTAGCTGCCATGCCTGGCGGGTAGGTAAATGTCTTTCTTCCTTCTTTCTTCCCTTTGATGACAGGGAGCTCACTACCTTCTGAGACCACTCTCTCCATCTTTGGGTGGCTTTGACCTGAACTCTCTCTGGCTGAATGTTCCATAGGACATCTTCTTCTTAATCCTTTGTTATCTGGGGAATCGGAAGTTATTTATTACTACCACTTATGATAAATACTAATAGCAACTACTTAGTAAGTACTACCCTGTGCCAGACATGAGGTTGAGTACTTTATAAACTAAACACAGATGTCAGGCTTATGAAAACTCCAGATCTCCTCAGGACTTAGCCGGGAGGTCCCCCAGAGGCCATTCGATCTAGCCTTCGTGTTCCCCAGTGTGACATCTTAAGCCAGCAGCACTGGCTCTCTCGTGGGTGGGTGAAAACAGTCTCCCTAAAGGAAGCCTTGGTCATAAAGATTTGGGGCACCTCCATGTTCCACTGAGGTCTCCAAGAAGCCAGTCCTGTAGGAATGTAGTTAAGGTCCGTGGCTTCCCCTGGGGCCAGCCAGAGAGACTCCTTGGAACGGCCTGTCCATCCAATGCAAAGAGACCCAGCCAAAGAGAGGTGTCCTCCAGGGAAAGTGGAGGGCCTTCCCTGGCCATGAGAACGATGGCAGAAAAAGGTAATGATGGTGTCAAGTCAAGTCAGTTTCCCTAGAAGCAAAGCCTGAGATAAAGTCCCTATGGTTTATTGAGGGAGTGCCCTTCAGGAAAAACGAGCAAAGGAGGGAGACGGGGAAGCAGGAGCAGGAGAAGGAAGGGGACGAACATAGATGTGGTTGAGGGTAGGGCTCCCACGTAAAATAGGGGACATCCAGTTACATTTGAATTTCAGATAAACAACAAGTAATTTTTTTACTACAAGTAGGTTCTAAATATGGCCTGAGACATACTTAAACTAAAAATATATGCTTTGTTTATCTGAAAAGCAAATGTAACCGGATATCCTGGATTTTTTATTTCCTAAATCTGGCCACCCCACTGGGATGGGTGAGCACCCTAAGTTGTGATCTCAGGTAAAGCCTGGCCTCGGCCTGATCTTGGGGAGGGAGCGAAAGCAGGGCTGACTCTGGAGCTTAAAGCACGCTGCAGAGTTGTCCCTTTGAAGGGAGGGGCCTGCCCTTTTGGGTCCCCGTCTCCCGGGTGGTGTCACTTAGCCGTAGGCCTGCTGGGCTTGGTTGGGAGTAGGTGGAGGAGAAAGTGTAAGGTCCTGGAGAAGATGCTGTTGGCCTGAGGGCAATTCTTCCAGGAAAGGGGGCAGCTGTGAGTCATTAACAGGAAAACGGGGGTGGGGGCCTAGGCCTCCGGAAGAGGACCAGCTTGGGTACCACAGATTCTATTATGTAAACTAGGGCCCTCCAGCTGAGAGGCTCTGCTGCATGCTTCAGGAGAAGGGGTGAGAAGGAAGCCTGACTCTGGGCCCGTTGATCAACCGTGCATCTCCTGTGTTCTAGGCTGAGCGGTGAGATCTGTGTGCTAGGCTGGGCGGACGGATCTCCTGTGTTCTAGGCTGGGCGGACGGATCTCCTGTGTTCTAGGCTGGGCGGACGGATCTCCTGTGTTCTAGGCTGGGCGGTGAGATCTGTGTGCTAGGCTGGGCGGACGGATCTCCTGTGTTCTAGGCTGGGTGGACGGATCTCCTGTGTTCTAGGCTGGGCGGACGGATCTCCTGTGTTCTAGGCTGGGCGGACAGAGACGTCCTGCGCTGACCGGCCTGGGACGTGCTGCCGTGTTCTTAGGACAAGCCAAGAGCCCAGAGAAGGGGTTCTCATTTCTCCTAACTGGGAGGGAGGACCAGAACAGATTTCGCAGAGGGAATAATGTCTGCCCCAGATCTTGAGGAAGGGTGGGAGTGCGGCAAGGGTCCAGGGTAGGCTGGCCAGGTGGTGGTGGTGGTGGTGGTGGCGGCGGTGGTGGTGGGTAGGGTGTGGCCAAAGGTTCCAAGGTCAGAGTCACGGAGGCAAGGCGAAGAGGTATGGCCCCGTAAAAGGATCTTAACCTCAAGTCCGCCAAGAAGCTGCTCTAGGGGATTCTAATTCTTTTTCCGAAAACCCTTTCTTAAGCTGGGTCAGCACAAGGCCCCTTGTCAGGTCACAGGTTCCGGGACAGGATTGTCTGAGCTGACAAGACATCTGGTCCGTGCAAAGGGCTGGATGATTTATGTTCTGACCCAAGTTAATGCTTTGGAAAAGTGCTGGCGGCCCTACTGACCTGGGGATGCCCGGGCACCTGGGGAACGTCCCAGCTCCTGGCGGGGGAGGCCCTGCCACCCGGCCCTGGCCCAGATCCAGGGGAAAACAAGCTCCCTTCTCGCCTTTCCAGCATATCCTGAAACCAGAAGCCCCATGACACTGTCTCCTCTGTCGCTGTTCTGGGATTTCGGCACTGGCTGAGGCAGGACACTCACACTGCTGAGAAGCCTGAGAAGCTGCTGGCACAAAGGTCCGCAGGGAGGGTCAGCCCGGGAGAGCGATGGGACCCATCCCAGATCACTGTCCTCATTTCTGGGCTGAACTTGGCCCAGCACCGGTAGAGCTCAGCACCTGAGCCTTCCGCCGGCTCTGCAATTTCTTTTCAGCCCTTTGCAGAGAGAAAAGAGGACTATGATAAGCCCCTATTTCAACCACTTAGTTGCTGTGTGACCTTGAACATGTCACTTGGCTTTTGCTGAGGCATCTCTGCTAATGTTAAAACATCCGCATCAGCAACTAGTGGTCTTGTAGTGTTTGCCCCCTTTCAAAGCAGCGCACTCACATAAAGCCTCTTATTTAAACTTGTCTGCAAATTGTCAAGAGGGTGAGTAGGTAAGGTGGTGTTAGCATCTCCATTTTGAGAAGAGATTAAATATAAGCAATGTGACCTGCCCTAACGTTACAGCTGGGCTTGTGGGCTCGTGTCTCCTGGGCGCAGGACAGCAAGTAGATAATAATCTCTTATCAGAGTCTCCAGGAAACGCCTGAGCCAGAGTCAGCAATTTTAAAGTCTCGATGATGGGGAGGGACCCAGGGAGCATTTGGTTTCCATGAGTTTTCTGACACCAGGGAAGCCGGGCTAAGGAAGGCAATTCCTACAATTAGCTCTGTATTCTCTCCCACGACGGACAGATGTGAATTCAAACCTCAATAGTCTTTGCTCTCAGAGAGACAATAAAAAATATTTCACTCCGCAGCCATAATCCAAACGGATTGTTGGAGGGAGAAAATAAGATCTGACAACGTGGGGTTTCTCTGGGACCCTTGAGGATCTACAAAGGCTTTCCAGGAGCCCATGGGCTAGGGTCTTTTTAGATTCCGTTGTGTTTGTATTTCAGATCACTCAAGATCTGAAGAAGGAGAGTTCTGAAGGGGAAAGGTCTCTTCTAGCTGAGGTAGAGGGTGAGCCGGGGAGCAGAATCAGGAGCAAAAAGTAGTAAGAACAGCTTTAATGAAGACTGTTTATTTTTACTTTTTTGGAGAGGTGAGAAGGAAGCAGCAGGTGTGAGATTCAAGTCCAGCACGAAGTTTGTGGCCAGACATAGAGATTTAAGTCCCAGCTCAGCAACTTCCCAGCTAATTGAATTCAGAGCCAGATCCCTCTGGGCCCCAGGGTCCCCACTGTGACCTGGGTACAGGCAGGACCAGCCCCTGACATTGTCAGGCTCCAGGCGGGACAACAGCGGGCACTTAGGACGTGTTAATTCCATTGATTCCACCCCCTTTCCCACCAGTGGATCATACATCTAGAAAGTACGAAATCCTCTTTCATCAAAATAAACAAAAATTCTGTCTTAGAAAAATCTGATAAAATTAACTTGTATGCTGAAACAAGGTTCTGCATGAATGATGAAACCTGTGGCTTATTTTCTTCCGACCTTGTTAGCTCCCTCCCCACCAAACACAGACACACACACACACACACACACACACACACACACACGCACACACACACACGCACGCAGAACTGGAATGCCACAGAGAATCCGGAAGCCATGCATGATGAAGCCCCGGGGACTGGGGTCCACGCTTGCACCCCACCAGCAGGCACCGAGAACAATTCACAGGCCCAGCACTCGGCCCCGCTGCCCACTTTGCTCCGTGAGGATGGGACCCCGGGTGTGCCCAGAGACACTCAGGAAACACAGCCTGCCTGTCGTTCTGATTTCCTCGGGGGGCAGGGAGTGGGGGGGGGGGAGGAAGGAAGGAAATTGGACAGAGGAAGGAGAAAGAGAGAAGAAACGAAAGCAAAAGGATGGAGGGAAGGAGGCAAGGAAAGAAACCTGGTACAAGTGTGAAATCAAAATAATAGACTCAGGATGGTGAGACGCATGTGAAGGGAGTGTGACGCGGGCAGCCCCCACAAATAGACCTTCTGTTAAAAATAGCCTTTGTCTAAATGTGGAAAGGGTGTAAATATAGTAGCGGTTTCGGCTTACTATGGAGCCGCCCCAGCTCCAAGTAACAGAGGCTTATTATAGGACGCGTGCGTCAGCAGCGGGAGAGGAGGGAGGGCAGGCCGCCGTCCCCTGGGCTGTGGGTACAGTACCCGCCACAGTGAGGGGTCAGCCAGCCAGCATCTCCCCGTCGGGAGCAGGAGGCCCCAGTACACCGAAACGTTCTCACAGGACTCCACTGGGCAGAAAACTCGGGCCAAGCCGGGGAGGGAAGGAAGGAAGGAATCACAGCGCTGAAAAGGATCTGGGGAGATTGTCTTGGGAATGGCACTCGCTCTCATCTGGAGTTGCACCAGGCAGTGTGTTCACCATCCCGCAGGCTGCCCGCTCCTGGAAGCTACAGGAAGTTTGCCTAGGAGCCCCCTGGGACGACCAGACCATAGACGGACCAGTTTCCGCAGACCTGAGTGCAGGGGACAAACCCCCTGGAAACCTATGGAAAGAGCCAGAAAGGACTTTGAGTCCTTTAGGGAAAAGGCTCTGGGTTGTAGCTCTGTGTCTCGGGCATCGCTTCATAGGTGTGTGGGGCCCCGTGGCTGGGTGGCCGGGCCTGACAGCTGGGGGTGGCGTGGGGGGCTGCTTCCCTGCCCTGAGACACGACCGAGGGGACTAGAGCTGTTCTGTCGGAAGCTCATTGCTCTCCATTCTCCTGACACAGGCGGCCGAGGGTGGACTGCCCGCGTAGGCGCTAAGTCCTAGAGGACATTTCCCATCCCACCCCACAGAGCCCCTTGTTGCCTTCCTGGTATGTCACTCTGTAACCCAGGTCCGGCCTCCTCCGTGCTCAGCACACGTCCGTGCGTCTATCACAGAGACACCCCCCCCACACACACACGCATATAGAAACACACCAGTGTCCAGTCGGAAGTCTGAGGCCCGTTTCTGGCCATAGCGCTCGCGCCCTTGGCTTCATCCCTACTCTGGCCCCTTGCTCCCACTGGGGCCCTCCATTTGCCCTGCTCTAGCACTCTGGAAGGTTTTCATCTCAAACCTTGAACTTGCTTCTCCGACCTAAGGTGGTCCTGGCTCTTCCGGGGGGGATCACCAATTTCTTCTCAGACATGTTTGGGGCTTGCTGTCCGAGTGTGTCCCCTCTGTTCGGCCAGGCCGGGGTGACGGCCCCACCGATTTAGCTCTCGCCCCAGGATGGATGAGGATCATTGCTCAGGCACACCACTACTAGGGCCTGGTCCCATCCTGCCAGCTTCCCCCCAGCATCATCTAGACTGCCCTGGAGACCATCCCCCAAATGCAGGCCCAGTGGTGTCTCAAAATGCCGGCAAGGGCTCCTTGTGACCTATAGGACAAAGTCCAAACCTTGAGAGGCTCGGACTTGCCTCCCGTCTGCTTTTCCAGCTGTGTCTCTCGCTGCCCTACACTACACATTCGACCCCTAGGCCCTGGAGATGAGCTCTTGTCCACTGGGCCTACCCACCATTCACGCCTCTGTCAGGGACCAGCCTGGTGCCTTGGGCTGGCAGGCATTTCCAAATCTGTGCCTGACAGAATCCGAGCCACCCTTCGAGTCCCCAGCTCCGGAAGGCCATCTATCTCTTCCGAGAAGCCTTCCAGGATCTCTCGTCCCACAACCACCACCTCCTTTTTCATCCTATTCCAAATCATAAGTCACTTTTGTATATTTAAGTGGAAAATGAATCCGGAGGCCCAGTAGCCAATCTCGGTGAGGTCCCTTCCCATGTGCTCCAACAGAGACTTCATCATGTCCCTCTCTCCAAATGCTTATCACTGTGTGTGTTGGAATTGCCTGTTTCACCATTGGTCTCCCCCCCACTGGACTGTGACTCTCTTAGGGCAGGGTCTGGGTGGCCTTGTTCAGGTCGTAACCCCAGTGCCTAGTACGGGGCCTGGTTTCATTGCAGGGGACTGCAGACGAGTCAGGAGACCGCCCTCTCTCTGTGTTAATACCTCAAACTCTCTAGACGCCTCCGGTTACCAGGACCCTTTGGGCACACAATGGTTTTCTTCCTCGAAATCCTTAAAAAAAAGGGGGGCGTGGATTTGAATGGCAGTCAAGACCGGCAGAGGTTGGGCTTTCATTGTGAAGTGAGGAAGGAGGCTGGGAAAGGAAATGGGAAGAAAGCGGATATGCTGCTAGGCCGGCTGGTGCTTCTCCAGGTAAGTCTACCTGCCGTGGCCCCAAGTAGTCCCCTGGGCTCGGCGGGGCCTGCAGGCTCCCAGGAAACGGCAGAACTAACAAACGGCCTGGAACACCAGGTATTTGGGCAGATCAGATCTTCGGCCTGGAGAGTATTAACACAGCGGAAAGGGCCCAGCTCCGGTCTCTCTTCTACGCCTTTGCTAACAGAGTAAACTCGCTCCTACCTCCTCACGTCTCAGAGCCACGGTTCTTCATCTGTAAACTGGGGATCGATTTGACAAGAACCAGAGTCAAACGCGATCTTTTGTGACAATCTCATCCCCAGTACCTGTGCTCAGTAGATGGTCCTTGAGACTGATTATAAATAGATTTCTATAGGCAAGTATTTCATACTGCCAGGAAATAAGCAAACACAATGATTCAGAAAAGTGAAATTGTTAGAGTAGATTCCTTCCTTCCTTCTCTCCCTCCCTCCCTCTCTCCCTCTATCTTTCTCTCTCTCTCTTTCCTTCCTTCCTTCTTTCCTTCCTTCCTTCCTTCCTTCCTTCCTTCCTTCCTTCCTTCCTTCCTCCCTTCCTCCCTTCCTCCCTCCCTCCCTCCCCCCCTCCCTTCCTTCCTTCCTCTCTCTCTCTTTTTTTTCTTTCTTTCTTTCTTGTAAATATCTCCCAATCAGGAGAAAACAAACTCTGTAAGTCAGGCTGGAAAACTTGCCATGATAACTCCCTTTGGGGGAAGGATAAGAAAAGAGATTCCCTGTTGGATTATACCATAATCAGAGCCTCAAATGTCTTAAATGCTCCAAAATTTGTGCCGTGGCCTATTACACAGGAATTCTTGCAGCTAAGATCCAATATATATTTCCAGACAATACATGCTAATAGAATCATACTGGGGGGGGGGGGACCGTGCCTTTGGAACTCTGTCCTTATGTCAGCCAGCCGTCTCTCTTCAATGTACACCTCTCCATGTACAGACCCCTTCTTTGTCTTGGTTTTTCCTATACGTGCACACATATGTGGTTTGATGCGATCAATGGTCATACGAGTAGGTGGGGTGCAGGTGTAGTGGAGAGGACAGGAGCTCAGATTTTGAAGAAACATTCCCGGCTCACTCCCATGGCTCTGTCTTGTCTTATCCAAGTGGTGCGTTGGAGAAAACATCTAAGCTGAAAAGAAGACGATACCTGGACACGTATCTACTTACCCACCTCGAAGAGAGTTGTAGAGATGGGAAACACTGTGTGTAAAATGCTTAGCATAGTGCTCACCGTATCACCGTATAAATTCACACACACATACGCGTCGGTATAAATGCTTATCCACAGATGCAAATACAGCCATTCATATGCACGCACGGTGACCCAGAAAGACGTGTGCCTACACACGTGTGCATGTGAGTGCAGACAGAGACATGGGGCGTGCACAGCTTTGCTCCATGGTCTGACCGAGAGGTGGGAAATACCGTTTCTCCCAGAGTAGGGGTCCTGGAACATCACTGAGCCTGAGTTCCTGGAACGTTCTGGGTGAGGAGACCGTGGGGTTGTGGTATCGGGCTCCTGGAGCCCAGGTGTGGGCCTGAGACCAAGCCGCTACTGTGGGAGGCCAGGTGAAAGGCGACCACAGAAATACAACCGGCAGAGTGCACGGATGCTGTGCACTCCTGTGTGTGCTGAGGTCACACTTCCTAGGGACTTCTCCCGTCCAGTTAGTGACTGACTGTGGCGGGGATGCTGGGTCACAAGAGACAAGGCCTTCTCTGGCAGGTGACTTTGGCTGGAAGACTCGCTCTTGGCTTTGCCGAACCTTCCTGGAGCTCACAGAAGGCCCAGGTACTTCTGCCCACCCTTCCTTCCCTCCCTCTTGCATTCGGGTCAGACTTGTACGTGGTGTGCTGCCTCTCCCCGCCTCTCCCAGGTCCCTCCCCATTTGCTCTAGGGTGTTTCCCAAGTAAAACCCTCGTGTTTTGGGTTCTGTCTTAGTGTGTCCTTCCAACACCACAGGGGACTGTGGAGTCCCGGGTCTCGGGGACCCTCAGATTCGGAAGTGTCCCCGTGAGGTTAGGACACTGAGGTCTGGGAAGTTCTATGACTTGCCCAAGGTCACAAGATCAGAAAGCAGCATAGCCTGGTTGGGAACCCAGGCTTCCTGACCCCCACACTCTCCTTTCTGTTTTTTTTTTTTTCTCTGTACTGCCCATTGAGCATCTTCTTGAGCGCTCCTACAAGCAGGATAGCACGTCCTCAGTTTCTCCCATGACCAAGCACAGTGAGTTCACCACTCCCATTTCACAAACGAGAAGCCGAGACTCAGAGAGGTGAGGTCAGTTGCCCCAGGTTACTAGGTTAGCACATGACGGGGCAGGAATTAAAATCCCAGTCTTCCACCTCCCTGCCCGGGGCCACACATCGTTTGTCTCCCCTCCAAGCCCCTTTGGTCCCCGCGAAAAATCTGGCAGTTGCCCACTCTGCCCGCTGCTCCCCACAAACTCTCATCTCCCCTCTCTTCCTGGAAGCCCAAGTCGTGGGGTGACGAACAGCTTGGCTGTCCCAGGTACGCAGCGGCCTGGGGTCTGGCCCCGGGGGGTGTGGGGAAAAGCTCCAGCTCCCACCATTGGAAATCCTCCTGCTGAGCCTCCCTCCTTCTTGCTTAAAAGTGCTCTCGAGTTTCTGTGCTCACAATGCATCGCTTTGGAAGTCTGCCCTCCCGGGGTTGCCATGGTGACTATTTTGGTACTGCATGCTAGAAAAAGCCGAGGCACCTGCTGGTCACACCACCAAAACTTGTCTCTCTGAAAAATCAGCAGATGGCATTTGTCAGAAATTCCTTCTTCTCGATTAATTTGGGAAAAAGGAGACTGTGTGGTGGGGCTGATATCCTTTAACCCGGACTGGGCGTGTCGGTGCTTCCGGGGGGGACGTGAGGTTGCTGGGCGAAAACCCCAGGCGTGTCCTCCGAAGTGGTGGGTCATTTGGCTTTCCCAGGGAGGCCGACAAGTTCCGTGATTTTAATTCTCCAGTCGATGAAAACAAGAGGAAGACCATGATGTTGCTTTTCTGTGAAGAGGGGTTGGGATTTCAGGGCTGGTTCTCGAGAGGCCCACACCTCACGTCTAGTAATTTCCATGAAGTCTCTGACCTGGCTCAGGCTGGGTCCAGCTCTTAATTAGCACGAAGGGAAAGAATTCTGAAGTTATTCAACCCTCAGCTCTGCCACCTACTACTGAGTGACCTTAGACCAGTCTCTGAGCTCACCTAACCCTCAGTTTCCCCATCTAAAATGGTGATGATAAAAGCGTTTATCTCACCAGACTCTAACAAGGATTTTATGAGGTAGTTACCATCCTCATCATCATCGGTATTCATGAGAATTAAATTTAGGTGCGGAGGGACTGACCCATCTCTACGTTCACGTGGTTTTTACACAGGAGGGTCTCAGGAACGTCAATCAACGAAGGGCACTGTCTGAACAGTGATATGATAGTTAAAGCAACATTGAAAAAATCCACCAAAACTTCTGGTGCCCGTGGTATAACGTGTCTCTAACTTGTTATCTTGTTCTGCTTTTCTAGGAACTTACTGCCACCATTTCTCACATCCTGGCTTTCACACACCCTTTTCAGTTTGCGATACGATTTGTTCCCAATGTAACTCTGACTGTAGGTGTGAGCCGGTTCCCTAGGCATACGTTGACTACCACCTCCTAATTTTGGACTAGGTACTTTCAAGTGTCTTCCGTAGAACTGGTTATGGAGTTTTCCATCCTTCTTTCGTCTTGGTTCTCTGGGGAGAGGAGCATCTGGTTTGCACCTGCAATGTGCTTCTATAACGAGGCCGGGTAAATCTGGCCTCTCCCCTTGCAGCCGAGACAGACCCTGCTGATAGGTCACCGCCCTGCTTCCGCTGAGCCCTGAGGCACCTGGGAAGCTTCCTGACGACAGTGCTAAAGGCGGCCCTCCTGATTCTCATCAGAGTTTGCACAGCAAAGCGGGAAAGCTGATGCTAATTCCAGTTCTGCATTTAACTAGCTGTGTGAGCTTGGATAGATCATTTCCTTTTTTGAGGCTCAGTTTCCATATCTGAAATGAGAAAGGGAAGGGAGGGAGGGAGGAAGGAAGGAAGAAAGGAAGGGGGGGAGGGAGGGAGGAAGGGAGGCAAGGAAGGGAGGAGAATAATCTTTAATTCCTTCCAGTTCTAGAAGCGCCCCCCTCCTCAGCATCCGCCCCACGCCCACCACACACGCACAGTCTCCCACCAGGTGGGCTTCCCACACCCAAGGCAGGATCTGATCTGTTCCTCTCCTGGGGCTTGTCCAAATGATCAGATTTTATCGAACATCCTGGGGTGGTTGAGTGCTAAATAAAACATTCTCAGATGCTCAGAATGATCAGATCCCAGCATTTCTGAGCTGAAAGTCACCCCAGAGCACAGTAAACTGAATCTTCCCTATTAAAGAGGAAGAAACTAGAACAAGAGAGGTTCCGTGACTTCCCTGTGGTGACTTCCCAGCAAGGTAAAGTTGATCTGGTCTTCCTCCGGGGAGCCCGGGGCTCTGAGATTGGGGGAGGAGTCACGTGACCTGGACCCGTCACGTGACCTGGGCTCCACCCTCTCAGAGGTGCGCACAGAAGAATTCAACTCGGAAGCAGAGCCGGAGATAGAGAGGCTGCCCAGAGCCTTCCCTGTGACCAACGGGCCAGGGGAGACATGCAGCCTGGGTCATCTCACTTCCTGCTTGGGGAGACATCTTCCTGGCGGGCTACCTATGTCTGTGAACTATCTAATATTCTTTAATAAATTCTCTTTTTCCTGAAACGAGTTAGGGTGGGTTCTGTTGTTGATACCAAGAGACCTGACTGCACACCAACCCTTGAAAGGAAAGGAATTCTAAATATAAATGCCACTTCACAGACACTTGTTAATCCTTTCTTCTCCTCCACCCTCCTGCATTTCCTCTGTCATGCCTGTCAAACTCCTCAAGGCAGTGCATTCGTGGAAGTATTGTGGGACCTGCGAAGAGGGATATGTTGGATCTAATATTCCCACAAAACGACACTGATGGTTTGAAAATGCTTACACAGAGGCACAGCTCCTAAGTAGGGAGGGGGAAGAATCACAAGGATTTGTGAAGGCTGCCCAGGGTGGGGTCAAGGGGGGCAGAGACGTCCCTGTAACTCCTCACTTCCCATCTGCCCTTTTCTAGAGTTTGAAATACTAGCAAGGATAACATAGGAGCATTTTTCACGGCTTCGTGCGTCAGCTTGACCGTCCTGTTCTTTCCCCAGATCCCTCCTTGGAAAGATTTGCCCATTGTAGTAAGAGGCACCTACAGGTCCACTTGCTTGGAAGGACCTTTCATGCAGTGACAAAGCAATCGCAGACGATCCTACCAAACAAAAAAGCGCAGGAGGGGAAATGAAGAGCCTTGTAGCAAAGGGGAGGTTGCAAACACCCGGAGTGAGTCCTCCTTATCCAAACTCCACAATGGCAGTGGTTCATACACTCTTTGGGCCAGGGATCGAGACGGGCGGGGGAGGGAGAGTGTATGGAGCACGGACTTAGGTCTGAGTTCAAGCACTAGCTCTGACACTCATCAGATGAATAACCTTGGGCTCCTTGGGCCAATCCTCCAATGTCTCTGAGCCTCGGTTTCCTTTATTCTATATATTTACAGTCTCCGCTGCATTTTCGCTATTTGTGATGGTTGTGATGGAATACTGCACTAACAAATACAGAACTGTGACTCCTAGGGGAAGTACGGGACAGGAAGTATGGGGTTCCGGGGAGCCTCTGGTTGCAACACTCCTCAGTCAGCCATAAAGCGTGACCTTGTTTGGGTGTTTCTGCTTAAACACACCTTATGTAATGTTACTGTTGGCTCATTAACACTGCACTCCTGGCCGGTGGCACGAGAATCCCTGCCTGAAGGAAGCTCATCTAACACACGATTTCTCCAGAAAGCACATCACAACTTCTTGTGCACTGTGCTTAGGGACATTTTTTTGTAAAAAAGATTTTAATTATTTGTTTGTTTGTTTGTTTATTTATTTATTTATTTGATGGCAAGAGAGCACAAGCAGGGGGAGCAGGAGAGGGATTCAGGGCTCGATCCCAGGACCCGGGGATCACGACCTGAGCTGAAGGCAGACACCTAACCGACTGAGCCACCCAGGTGGGAACATCTTACACAACAAAATCACTAAGAACAACAACAACAAAAGCACAAAAATGTGAAAAACATGGCACTAAATAGACCATGAAAGGATACCTGTGTACCGTATGAGAACAGAAGCAAGAAAGAGCTTCTCCTCGTTTGACCTTAGCTGGGAATGGGTACGACTGGCACCCCAAGTTATTCACTGCTCTGCCCAACCTCTACAAATGACAACAAAGTGCGGTCGAGTATTAATTTGAGGGTTACAAATAAATGCTAATGAGCAGGCGAATTTGCATATATGGAATCTGTGAATGATAACGATTGACTGTACTGTATGTCAATTTACTTATTGGCACCTCACTTCACGTAGTTTTTGTCAGGACCAAACACACAGGAGAATGCACCGTAAGCCGTGAGGCGCAGTATGAACGAATATAATGGCTATATAACACGCGGGCCTGGTGGCTTCTGGCCTTTCTTCAAGCATCTTTTCAGGCGTCACCTCTTTTAGTGAGTCTTGTATCAAAGGTAAGGGCCTAAGTACAAACTAGAACGGGTTCCCGAGTCACCTGGGTGAGGGGGGAGGGAAAAGAAGATCAGGAGGCAAACTCATTTGCCTCCTTCACCTTCTCGCTTTGTCCGGGAGCCTAGATGCAAGAGAACACGCAGCCAAATGGCAAAGGCAGGATTTGCCTCCAGGTCTCTGGCCTCAGAGTTAGCAGCCTTAACGTCTAGAATTTACTGGAAACAAACTTAGTCACCTTATCATCGAACCGAAAGCACATCCCCTAAAAATTCCTGGAGCGAACTCCTGGACCTTTCAGGATACGTCTCTGCTCCCCGACTCCCAGTGCCCTCATCAGAGAAACATGGAGTGACCGGAGTCCCTCTGAAAGGTGCTAAAGGCTGTGAGCCCCCTCTTCTGTTCCCTTCACACCGTCACCCCAGCGGTGACGTGGTGCTTCCAAGATGACGACTACACAGGATGAAAACCTCCTGCCATGGAATCGTGTGAGCTGGGAAGGAGCCGGTTCCTCAGAGGATTAGGGTTGGACATGCCAGCTAGGAACCCGCTAAGCAACCCCAGAAAATACCGAAGAGGCTTCTGCAGTGTGGATGCTCCCTGATGGCCTCATTCCAGCCCATTCTCCCTCTGCTGCCTGCAAGGTTATGGGGATATGGGTGCCCTGAACATTGCCGGCAACTAGTAACCTAAGGGACTCACTCATTCCACAAATATTTACCCAACAGCAAGTAGTCCAAGACTTGTTTAAATGGCGGGATGTATTGACACTAGTATTAGGCTGTGGATCTCCTATTTACCTAAGGAGAGAGAGTCAGGCCCAGTGGTTGAGAATCTGTATTCTGTGCCTCAGTTTCCTCATGTGTGAAATGGAAAAATCTTAGTGCTTTCCTCATGAGTTGACACGAAACTAAATACGTTAATACATGTAAGGTTTGGAACCAGTGCCTACCCTGTAATAAGCCCTCATTCAATATTAGCTGTTATTAATTTAAGTGATCAATCCTATGAGTGAGAAAGAGAGAGAGAGAGAGAGACAGAGACAGAGAGGAGAGCTGTGCCAATAACTATATAAGCCATTTCTTTCAAAGTGCATATGCTTCCAATGCAAAGTGGGATTTTCGAGTATCATATTGGTTAGGTGTGAATTTCACCTTATGAACTCACCTGAGAAATCAGCCCCTACTTAAGAGTAACCCCCCACATCAGTAGTAGTGGTGGCGGTAACAGCAGTCTTTACTGGCCCGATATGTATCGGGTCACAGTGTTTAGTGTTCTGCACGTGTTATGGAATCGAATTCACACAATAATCAGTCCTATTATTGTTCCCATTGTCGGGCGAGGAAACTAGAGAGCAGTAAAGCGACAGGTCCCAAGTTACGGCTGACACGTGGCCAGGTGAGGAGGCGAACTCTGGTTTTCTAAGAGCAAATGCTATGCCTTAGCCCGAGGAGCTGTACGATCTTGAGGGGCTCACAGGCTCCGGGGGCAGCTGGCTGACTGAAACAAATAGTCGCAGGAGTTTGGGAAAGTGCTGGAAGAGGTGGCCTGGTGAGTCAGCTCCTCGCAAACCTGCTCTCTCCCCCTCCGCTCTCTTGTTGGCGCCTCGATGGCAGGGACCAGATCTCACCCATCTTGGTTCGCCTTGCACCAGTGAGGTGCTCGGTAAATATTTGCTGGTTTAGTTCAATTTGAATGAGATATAATGACTCTTTCAGATGGCTAATGGTTTCTCTAGTGTGCATTACAAGCCCTAAGGGTATGTTATTGTTTCTGAAGTTGGAGCCAGAAATGACAGTCTCTGTTTAAGGATGTAAGAACGCTCAAAGTAAGAATGATGTTTGTTGCAGGCGAATTTGCTAGATTCCTTTGGTTTCCGGGTCACTCACAACTGGCTACCTGGGTCTCTTGTACATTCCAAAAAGCTCCTGGCTGTTCTTTTTCCCTGAGTCATGAATTGAAGATGCAAAATTAGAAAGCAGATCTTATCTTTGCAATGAAAACCCCACAAGCTGCATTTTGTCTGTGATCGCCCTCTCTGTGTGTCAGTCCGACCCTCCCCCGACTCTAGGTTCCTCCTGCCACTCAGGGAAAGGGAGAGCACCACCATTCGTTCCATCTTTGGGAAGTTCTAAGCCCCAGGAAGGGTCCTCTTACTTGGCAAAAGCTGCCTGCTTACAGCCTTCTCCCACTTGTCCGGCCTCCCCGGCCCAGGACCACGAGAAGGGCCATCAGCTTCCTTTGCCTCAGACATCTCTTGCCATAGATGTCAAGACATGTGGCCGGGTCTCCATAAGACGTAGGCGTCCGTGGGGAACTACCGTGAGTAGGGACATGAGAGGCCAGCCTCTTTCTCCTTGCACGTGTCCTGATGTACAGATTGGAATCACGCAAGAATCAGACCCCAGAGAACGGGCCATCGGGGAGGGCCTTGAGAAAGGACCCTGGCCCAGGGGAAGGAGATTTGTGGTTGAAGCGCGTCATTCTACTGATCACAACGTAGAGGGGCCAACACCTCTGCTCACAGGGAGGAAAGACAGATGCCCAAGTGGCACAGAGCCTCAGTGCTGGGTGACCAAGAAACACCTGGTTAGCATCCAGAAAGCCATGACAGTTACTGAGGTCTCTTTAAACTCTTTAAATGGCAAAAATGGAGAGGTATCATTGAGTGAATCACAGCAACATTCTTCCTCACCCCAGTGCATCTCCCCAGAGCCGGCCCTGCTTTGATAGCTGTGTGCTGGCTCCCATCTGGAAGCTTCTCTCTTCCTTTTCTCTCTTCCCAGACCCATAAACTGAATTCTCTGATGGAGAGGATGGGCAGCAGGAGAAAAGCAAACTCCTGATTTCCTGTCTTGTTTCTTGCTCCCGCCTTTGACGGAGTTGTTCACGTTTACTCCATTCTTCCAAGAGTTTTTAAAAAAAGTTTTCAGAGGCACACAAGGTGCAAGTTGCAGTGGGAAGAGACAGGGCTGGGAGAGCAGTGTTTGCTCCTCTAAGCAAGTTAGCACTTTTGTCTCCTCCTACTTCTCAGTTCACTGCAGGAGCCTGTGAGGGGCTTGGGGTGGGGGGTGGGGAACAAACACAACCGAGCCTGGGTTCAAATTCACCTCTGCCATTTGCTGCCCATGTAATCTTGGGCAAGTCATTTAACCTCCCTCGAGCCTCAGTTTCATCATCTGCAAAACGAGATGACATACCTATCAGGGCTTTGGAAAGATTAAATGTAAGGCATCTAGAATGGGCCTGGGAACAACACACCCCTTCCGTAGCAAGTCCTGTCTAGTCAGCAGCACTGTGCTGGGGTTTAGGGGAAGTGCTCACATGTCCCAGACTGAGTCTGTTTCCTGGAAAAATTCATAGGGTAAAGGGGAGAAAAGACGGGGACAGCAATTCAGGTAACAGGAAGTAGAGCGTGCTGAGGGGCCCATCAGGGCCCAGTGAGAGAGGAGGGCAGGCAGAGCCCGCCCAGGAGGGCCCCTGGGAAGGTGGAGTGTGATGGGTTATGGCTGGATGGTCAGGTTTGGCCATAGAGGGAAACAAGAAAGGAAGGCGTGGTGTCTTTACTGGGAGAGACCAGTGGAGCACTGAATGCGTAGGTGGGTGGGCGGGTCAGGGGATGGAAGCTGGGTAGTTGTCTGAGGAGGGACTGACTTTTCGGTCCCGGAGCTCGAGCTGCCAACAGGCCCTCCGCATGGACCTTGGCACAGGCAGGACTGCAGGCAGAAGGGGTCACTGCTGCTCACTGCCCCAGGCAGGTTTGCTCAATGACTCCAATGGAAGATGGAGACGTTCTGAGGGCCTGTAGTCCCCAAGGAGACGAAGTCCCTCTGCGTCCTCTCCCTTGCCCAGAAGCAGGAGCAGGTGTGGGTCTCCTCACCTCTCTGATGGGTGGTCATTAGCTCTTCTCATTTCCGAGGCTGGCTGGGCGTAGCTCTCACTTTTGTTAGGAGTCATCGGTCACTGGGGCCTGGACTGCTTTGTCAAGAGGGACCCTGAGTTCTTTAACAATGTGTAACTGTACCCTGTCACTCTTTTACTATTTCAAGCAGAGCATTGGCTTCTGCATATAATCTGTTGATGGCATCTGTCATCCTTGTATTTAAAGCCTGCTCCAAATAGGGACCGTGGTATCTGTTTAGGGACTCCAGGTCCCCCCCCAAAGAATTTTCCCCAGCGCTACTACCAAGACGTTTGAATGTCAGGTTCGGGCAGCTGAAGGTCTTTCTGTAGGTTCCAGAGGAGGTCTGTGAGGTGTAGGGCGGGGACTAGCAGGCCCAGGGAGAGGACAGCAGTGGCAGAAAGACCTCCGGGGGGAGGCCTGGGGCATATCATGATGACTCCGAGGAACGGCAAGGAGCTGGGCCAGGCATGAGGCAGGAGAGAGGATAGACTCAAAAACTAAATGTCAAGGGCAGACCGTGACTCCCAAGAAGTGAGATGGGTGCCAGGCAAGGGGAGGGAAGAGGTGAGCTACCTCTTCCATGTCAGTGAGATAAGGGAGTTCCCTTCCAGTGCACTGTTTTCTCTGTGCCAGAGGAGACAGCTCGTTCTCTGGAGGTAGGATGCTGGGGTAGAGGTAGGGACAGGTGCCCCCAGAGGCGTGGGTAGGGAAGATGGAGGCCCCGGGGGCGGGAGCAGGGATTCAGAACTCCAACAAGAGTGGCTCTCCCTCTTCACACTCTACTCCCCAGGTCTCCCTGGGAAGACGAGTACTAAGTACGACTACCAACTGGACCACAGGGGAGGAACCCGCTTGCCCTGGAGTCTTCAGGAGGCACAACCAATCGAAGAGATCACGGCCTTCTGACAACTGGCGAGTCGGCCTCAGGAGGCTGCTGGAAGATGATGGATGTGAAATGCCAGTGAAGGAGCAGGCATGTGCTCAATGTCAGTTCACTGTTGCCTTCCTTTCCCCCATTTTTTTTTTAAGATTTTATTTAACTATTTTCCAGAGAGAGAGATTACAAGTAGGCAGAGAGGCAGGCAGAGAGAGGGAGGAGCAGGCTCCCCACTGAGCAGAGAGCCCGATGTGGGGCCATCCCAGGACCCTGAGATCATGACCAGAGCTGAAGGCAGAGGCTTTAACCCACTGAGCCAACCAGGTGCCCCGCTTTCCCCCATTTTTAAGGGCATTTCCAACTTTAGAACGTTCAAGCTGGAAAGGATCATGTGGCCCAAGACTCCCTTTTGCCGCAGGAAGAAGAGGCAAGCACACAGTGGAACGGTGGGTGCCCCAACAGGAGAGGCGAGGTCATACGGGAACACTAGTGAAGGACACTTAATCCCGCTCCGGGTGGAGGTGGGCTCCCCAGGAAGCTTCCCACTTCACCCCCAGGCCCTGGCTCTTGGCCTGGCCCCTCCCACGAGAGTAGGCACACACCCACGCTGGCTTCCAGCCCCAGCCGCCCCTGGGAATGGGCTTACAGGGTGGAAAGCTCTTAGGATACTTTACTAGGACTAGAATATCATTGTGGAAAATCTCCCCAGGCTCCAACCGCTGACTCATCCCTTGAGCCTTGTCCAGGAAATCAGTCTCCAAGATTGCACAAACTCACATGCACAACAGCTATCAATATGTTCGCATTTGTATCCATGTCAATCTCCTTCCCTTATTCCTTGATATAATGAGTTATCTAATTATGGTGACATCTGTTGAGGAGGAATCTAGCTTCCCTCTCCCTGCTCGGAATCCAGTACAGGGCTCTTTGGGGGGGAGATCACATGCTTCGGGGTTTGTGAGGGAGAGGCAGAACCCCAACAGGAATCAGCCGTGGCTGCCACGTGGCCTTGGCCATCCCTAGCACCAAGCCCCTCTCTCCCCCCAGCAGCGGCTCACGGATGGGCAGATCTGCCCAGTGAGCTGACAGAACCAGTGGCTCCCTGCCCGCAGGTCTCCACGCCCCCAGCCCAGGCTGGCTGAGAAGTCAACAGGGAAGGCAGAAGCACACGGGCTCGTTGTCTTATCTTTGTCTAATAATGAACGTGTTTGCTTTATTTTAACCCAGAAATCAGTTTACATTTGTTCACCATCATGTGACCTGGAAATGAATGTATCTACAACTCTTCCTCTCTGGTGTCAGCATTCCTCGAAGCCGGATTTTAAGTCCTGGCCAACATTCATTCATTCATGCATTCACTCAACAAATACTTGTTGAGCACCTATTAGACACGAGGGGCCCTGAGATAAATAAGCACAGCCTTCAGAGAAGTTGACATTTAGTGATGCAAGGAAGCCGTATCAGGAAGATGATGCCTGAGACTTGAAGAGGGTGCTGAGAGACACTTAGAAGAAGGGGCCACCTGATCCAGGGCTCCCCTTTGCCATCACCCCAAGGTGTCTTTGGAAAGCGCAGAGTCCTCACCTCTCATGCTGAGCCCCCAAAAGACCCAGAACGGCACAGCCCAACATGCCGAACCATGGTTTCAGCAGGGTCAATGACATTCTATTGAACTTGGATTCATTTGGTTGCTGCTTCTCATTGTTCTTTTTCTCAGGAGAATTCTGAGCAGATTTGATTCGTGTTTTCAAGCTTCCTGTGTCTTCAGGGTAAATGTGACTGCTGTCCATACTTCAGACAGAGTTTCTTTTCCCGATGTTAGTCCTAATTAAAGTGAGGAAACAGAGTCCACTTCTCATACAGCCCTCGCTAGGTTTGATAAGATCTTCCTCTACGCCCTAGCACTCAGTGTCCTTTGGAAGCATTTTTTCAATTAAAAAAAAATTCTTCCACTCGTTTTTCTAGGAAATTCCTGATGGTATAGTCACTGAAAAGCAAAACTCTTGAGAATCTAATGATCCCAATAATAGAACTGGAGGGCTAGGTAGGACCTTCAAGATCATGTAATCAATTCTCTTCATTTTGTGGGTGGGGAAACCAAGGCACAGAGTGGGGTTTGGAAAACATATATGGCAGACTTTGCCCCTTGCTCCTTCTGTACTCAGATTCTTAGGTTCTTGTCATTACCCACATAGTTTGTTTTTCCCTTTAAATATCAAAGTATCTTTGACTATAAGTAGTACTTTTTTTTACAGTAATATGTCATGGCTAAATTACATTCTACAGGTTATATTTACTCACTCATTTGATCGTTATCAATTCATTCTATAAATATGCTGAGCACATACTACGTGAATGCATTTTGCTACTCACTGAGGAAGACTCAAAAATGAGTAAGACACAGACTTTACTCTCAAAGGCTCAAATCTATTATGGGAGCTAAGACATGGACACAAATAACTTTAATATAATAGCAATAATAATAATAATAGCCGTCGCTTATCCAGAGCTCATTGTACTTCAGGCACTGTTCTCAGCCTATCACAAATATTAACTCATTAAATCGGACATTATTATTATCATCTCCATTTTTATCAATGAGGAAACAGAGGCCCAGGAAGGAAGGAAGAGAACTTGCTCGAGGCCACAGTGGTAGAGCCGCCGTTCGAATTCAGACAGGCTGATTCTAAGATGAAAAACAATCACTCCAATTAGAGAGGAACATCTGAGGAAGCATGAAAGCCCCAAGAGGAAAGGTCCCTTCCGGGTGGAGGGAGTGCAGGAGGCTTCACGAAGGGAGGAAGTGGCACCTGAGTGCCACCTGAGTGCCAGATTCAGCAAATCAACATTATGGGCCAGCTTGGTGTGGATTGGACACAGGAGGTAACTGCAACAGGGTAATGTGAGGACTTGCAAGAGAAGGACGTTCTAGAAGCAGTGGTCCGGGAGCACCTGGGTGGCTCAGTTGGTTAAGCATCTGCCTTTGGCTCAGGTCATGATCTCGGGGTTCTAGGATGGAGCCCACATCGGGATCCCTGCCCAGGAGGGAGTCTGCTTCTCCCTCACCCTCTGCCCCCTCCCCTGCTTGTGCTCTCTCTCTCTCTCATAAATAAAATCTTAAAAAAAATTCTCTCTCTCCTTCTTCCTCTGCGCTGCCCCGCACCCCGCTCCAGGTACACATTCTCTATTGAACAAAAAGGGGAAAAAAGGAAACAGTGATTCAACTGGTCTCCTTATCCCTTATCCCGAAGACTCTCCCACTCCTTCTAGTCCCCTCACCCACCCTCACCCACCTCACCTGAAAAAAGGGATGATCATGTCACTGTCTACTTAAAACCTTTCAGTGCTTTCCCAGGATCTCAGAAAAGGACTCATTCTTCGATCAGGCTGTACCTAGTGCCTCCGACCCCACCCAACACCACCTCCAAGTCTCACGACACTTTCAGCCTCTGCTGGCCTCTCTGCTCTTCTACACCCAGCACCCGGGTGGATCCTGGATTCTGCTCCCTACAGAGCTGTGGCAGGCCCCTTTATTTCCGGAAGGGCGTCTAGGGTGCCATTCTTAGGCGTTTGCTAGCAGAGACGATTATTTGATTTCAACGTGTTTTTGTTGGCAGCAGTGTGACGCATCACACATCCGACTCCGTGTGCGATGTGCCTCACACGCTGCTCTTACAAGAGGGGTAAACAGTGAGACGAGCAAGTGGCTGTCATTTGTCTCAAAATGTCTCCATTCTGAGAATTGCAGACTGCAGATAAGATCTGTCAATCAACAGTCATGAATATTGTTAAAACTGGCAAAGACACTTTTTGAACTTTTTTTCAAAGAAGAAAGTCCAAATTCCTTAGCCAGCCTCCTAAAATCAGTTTCCCGGGAGCTCATTAATCAATCAGTGAATCGATGAATTCAATAAATATTTATGGACTGTCTACCACATGCCACGCACTCTGGTAGGTGCCTCCGAGAGTACTGGCCAAAAGGACAAAATCCTCCCTCTCCTGGAGCTTTGCACTTTGGTAGGGAAGTAGACAACGAAAGCCTAAGCCAGAGGTCAGCAGACTGTGGCCCGTGGGTCGGTTCCAG
This sequence comes from Procyon lotor, assembly GCA_028646535.1. NCBI lineage: Eukaryota > Metazoa > Chordata > Mammalia > Carnivora > Procyonidae > Procyon > Procyon lotor. The sequence continues at coordinate 50,633,989 of CM053615.1, forward strand.
CCTGCCTCCGGTTTCTGTAAATAAAGTTTTATTGGAACACAGCCATGCACATTTATTTATGTACTGTCTACGGCTGCTTTCGCACTCCAACGGCGAAGTTGAGCAGTTGTGATGGAGACCGTATGGCCTGCAAAGCCTAAAATATTTACCATCTGGCCTTTATGGAAAAGTTTGCCAACCTATGGCCTAGAAAAATAAGTGTATAGTATGTCAGGTGACAAATTCATATCATGAAGGAAAATGAAAAGGTGTGAAGATAGAAATGTCAGAAAGGCCTGTCCGCGGATGCACACTCCGGCAATGAGGCCATTGAGGAAAGACCCGAATGAAGATAGGGAGCGAGCCGCAGAAACGGGTAACCAACTGAGGCAAGGACTCAGAGTGGAAATGCAAGGGCAAAGGTCATGCCACAGATGCATGCCAGGTGCCTTCCAAACATCAGGACGGCTCCGGGGGTTGAAGCCGGGTGAGCACTGGGGGAGGTTGGAGCGATGGTGAAGGGCCAGATCGCGAAGACGGATGTCGATTTCATTCTGAGAGGTGTGAAGCCATTGTAATATGGCCGCAGAAAATGGTTTTGAGTTTCGAAAGATCTCTTTGACTGCTGTGTCAGAGGGAAGGGGACAGAATTTCAGGTCAAGGGTGGAAGCGGAGAGGCCAGTGAAGAGGCTACTATAAGTCCAGGCCCGAGATACGGGTGTCTTGGATCAGGTCTGTGGGGGGCGGGGGGAGAGGGGTGTCGGGGGGAGGGAGGCCTGAGGGGTTGAGGGTTGTCTGATTCAGGGTGCAGTTCGAACTCTGGGAGGGATCTGATGGAGGGTAAGGGAGACTCCACAATTTGGGGCCTGAGCAGCCCTCAGAGTGGAAGTTATGAGATGAGAAAGGTCGAGGGAGACCAGACTAGGGCCAGGGAGTGACTGGACATCAGGATTTCTGCTTTGAGTGTGTTCTGAGGAGAGTTTATTGAGTGACAATGTGAAACGGGCAGCACCAGCCACGACTGCTCTCATCCACTCGCCTGCTCGGGGCCTCTCGCCTCCTTCCTGCGTGCACTCCCGCCGGGCAGGCCTCTGCCCCCAGAGCAGGCCGCACACCTTTCCTCCGGATGGTCCTCCCGGCGTGGCTCCCTGGGCTGCCCTCTTCCCACTCCCTTCCCCTCGGCTACACGGCATCGAGCAGGTTGCCACTTCAATGTGACCTCCTGAGAAGAGGCCTTGCCCGCCACCCTCCCTCAAGTAGGCCTCCCCGTGTTACTCTCTACCTCAGCCCCGGTGTCCTCCCAGGGGACAGCTTTCCCATGTTTTAATTATTTTCTTTATCTGTTTGTTTACTTGTCTTTTGACAGGCCCCTAGTCTTTCCCATGCCCCATGAAACAGAAAACCAGACGCGAGAAGTCTGCGTCTGCCTTGGTCATCATGATATTCCCGGGGCCTAGTGGAGTCTCAGCCACGCAACTCTCAGCTTTCTCTGTTTCAGCTATGAAACGCTTTGCTTCCGCTGAAGTCCCGTGTGGACGGGCAGGCCAGGTCCGAGATACGGGTGTCTCGCACGTTCATTCATCACACAGATAAAAAACAGGTGTGCCTCCGGCTGGGCGGCCACGGAGGGGCCCGTGTTGCGGCCCCTGACCTGAGGACCATAGTTCTTGTCACACAGGATGCCGCCCACGCTCCAGCTATCGGAGCGTCAGAATGTCCAAGGGGTTGAATTTCCTGGGGGCAGCTAAATGTCAAAAGGAAGGGGGGAAAAAAGATACCCACATAAGATTGGCAACATCTAATTCTGCTAAATAAAGATATGAGAAAAACGGCTCCTCCCTTAGACTGTGCTGCCCGAGCAAATAGCTTCCCGAGCCTGGCAGCTTGGGGCGGTGCCAAGTGATGTCACCGACACCCTGTGCCCCTCGGGAGGGTTGGTAGGGACCTGGTGACGGGGGTCCTGTTTCCGTGGGTGGGAAAGTGGGATTATCTGACTTTCAGAAATTCTGCCCGCAAGTAACAAGTGATTTCCACGTCCATTTCATCCGTAAAAACATGCCACTTGACCAGACCTCACTAGAATGGGGGCCAGGAGGATGAATCCTGCCACGTGCCTGGAAGGCGAGAGGTCAGAGTACTTCTGACCGGCACGGAAGGCTCCCCCAGCTACCACGGACGATGACCGTCGTTACACAGAAGGAATGGCACATTAGCACCGGAAACGTAAGAAGGACATCACAGCAGAATAAAAACAAAACTTCAGGTTGAGTGAATTAGCTTTATGCCAGCCTTGCTCTTTGTCCTAATCTTTCTCAGCTTTGCCGTGGACCAGAGGACAACGGTCGTAGTTTGGTGCTGGTGCCCAGGCCAGCGCTGGTCAATCCACGGCCTGATCCCCCGGAGGGGTTCCCGCGTCCTCACCCTTACCCCAATTCCTTTACCTGCAAATGCATCCTCCCCTGGCTCTCTCTGTGTCCCACTCTTTCCAGCAGGCTCTTGTCACCCCCAAGCAGGCTGTGTCCCTCCAGCATTCCCCTTGGGGCCCAGAGCCCTCTCTATCCTGCTCCTGCATCATGTCGGGGGCTTCTGACTACAGATGGATAGAGGTGCTCTCCCCACCTGTACTCATTCACAGACACAGCGGGCAGCATAAGGGCAAAGGTTCATCACTCAGTTTCCTTATGCTGAAGGAGAGGGGCCAGGCACTAGAAGGAACAGGTGGCCCAGGCACTATTTAAAAACCCTCAGAACTGGGGCGCCTGGGTGGCTCAGTCGTTTGGCGTCTGCCTTCAGCCCAGGTCAGATCCCAGGGACCTGGGATCGAGCCCCGCATCGGGCTCTCTGCTCTGCAGGAAGCCTGCTTCTCCCGGTACCATTCCCTCTGCTTGTGTTCCCTCTCTCGCTGTGTTTCTCTCTGTCAAATAAATAAAAATCTTTAAAAAAAAAAAAAAAAAAAACCCTCAGAACTACAATTTCCCTCTGAGAAATGTATTCCTCTGGAAGGCGCAGATGAGAGGAGTCCGCAGAGTAAGCCTCAGGTACCTGGAGCCTGTGGGCTTTGGACCAGCGAGACTTCTCGGGGTTTCCTGGGCTCTTATCTTCCAGCGGACAGTGGGAGAACCATTTCTCCTTCCCTGCCCACTTTGCTCACGACGTGAGCTTTGCACCACTTCTGTCTCCTTGCTGGGGTCCATTTGAAGTCCAACAGGACAGAGGCAGAGAGGAGAACCTCTGACTTGTTCTAATAATACGGCTCCAGAAAAATGAAACCAAATGTACCTGACCAGAGTAGAGCCCAGATTTGAATAAATCAAGGACATAAAGAGTTCTAGCAAGTAGACCCAATTTGGACAATGCACATTTACCAAAGCTTAAAATAATAATAATGATAATGATAATAAGAGCCTAAAGTCCAGCACTATGTAGTTTGTTTGAAAAGTACTTTCACATGTACTTTCTCACTTGATCCTCAGCACGAGTTTATAGGGGTGGACTAGTATAAAGCTCAGAGAGGTTAGGTGGTTTACCCAAGATCACACAGCTAATATATCACTTCAAATGCTTTCAGTAATAAATACTGGAAAACTGGATTAAACAATTAAAGGGGGATTTATTCTCTAATATAATCAGAAGGCTAGGGTAAAGCAGGCTTCAAGTTTAATTGACATAGCGGCTCAAGTCCATCGTTAAGAAAGTGTACCCTATCCACCTCTCTGGGGATTTGTCATCAGGCTGGTGACAAGATAGCTACAGGAGTGCCAGACCTGTCATCCAGACATCATTGGGGCAGGAGAAAAGAGAGGCCATCATGGGGTGGGCCTCTCTGGATGGTTGGAAAAAAGCCCCCTCGCCCTTGCCCCCAGTGATGCTTTGCATCTCACAAGTCATTTCTGAACCACTTACTTGATGGAAAAGGAAGCTATGCTCAGACGACTCGGGCGTGGCTTGGGAACTGGAAAGGGTCAACTTCATCTGAGGCTTATGACTATGTGGGTTGTGTCCACGTTAGCCTGTAAAAGGCAGAATTGGCATTTAAACTGTACTCTTTCCTCTGGATCACAGATGTGACTTGGCTCTCTTTTTCTGTTCCAAGGGTCGCAGTTATATGTACTGGTATGTACCATATTATATATGTACCATATATATGTACCATATTATAAAATAACAACCACACGGTATGTATCTCTGAAGTAGCAGACTCCCATAATATTTTCAAAATAAGAGTCAAAATGCATTTTTTTTTTTAAAGATTTTATTTATTTGACAGAGAGAAACACAGCGAGAGAGGGAACACAAGCAGAGGGAATGGCAGTGGGAGAAGCAGGCTTCTTGCCGAGCAGGGAGCCCGATGTGGGGCTTGATCCCAGGACCCTGGGATCATGACCTGAGCCAAAGGCAGACGCTTAACGACTGAGCCACCCAGACGCCCCTCAAAATGCATTTTTTAAAAGACCATCTTTATTCTTCCTCTACCTCTGCCCCAAGTCAGCAGGCAAGTTGCGTCGAGCCCAGGGCTGGGGCACAGAGTGGTGGTGCCAGTGGATTCCGGCCAGCAAGGAACCACTTGCCTATGACAAATGAGCAGCTCAAGTTCTAGGGCAGATGCCTGAAACGTGGAAGTCAGAGAGAGGATGGCCACATCCTGCTCCATTCCCGGCCAGCACTGATGAGAACCGGGGGAGGAGGAAGCAGGGCCGTGTGGAAAGATCTACTTCCAATAACCCTGAGGAAGTGGTGGGGGCCACTCAGGAACATCTCGATTCCCAACCTACCATCATGGCAATGTTTGCTTGGTTTCTGGTAGCAGATACTTGGTGCACATCTGTGATGTTCAGGTGCTTTAGACACCTCTCTTTTGCTACTCACTACATCCCTGTGGGGTGGGAAACATCACCCACCATTCTACAGATGAGGGACCAGAATCTCAGAGGGGTAAAGTAGCCTTCTTGGGGGAGGTCGTTAATACGGTGGGCTGAACAATGGTACCCCAAATGTCCACCTCCTAATATCCAAAACCTGTGGATATGTTACTTTACCTGGCAAAAGGGTCTTGGCAGATGGAATTAAGTTAAGGATCTTGGGATGGGGAAGTCATCCTGGGTTATCTGGTTACCCAAGGAAACTACAAGGGTGCTTATAAGATGAAGGCAGGAAAGCCAGAATAGAGAGGGAAAAAATGTGACAATGGAAGCAGAGGTCCCTGTGAAGTGAGGAAGGGAGCCATGAACCAAAGAACGTAGCTGACCTCTAGAAACTAGAAAAAGCAAGGAAAGGATTCTTCCTTAGAGCCCCCGGAAGGAAAGCAGCCCTGCCAACACCTTGATTTTAGGATTTCTGACCTTCAGAATTGTCAGATAATCAATCTGTGTTGTTTTAAGCTACTAAGTTTGTAGTAATATGTTACAGCAGCCGTCAGAACCTCATACGCTCTACACAGAGGTTAAGTATTTGGATCCTGAAGCCAGCATGCCCAAATTCAAAGCCTGACTCTATTGCTTGGTAGAGAAAGTCACTCAACCTCTCCTTGCCTGCATTTTCTCATTGGTAGAATGGAGATAATAATAACGTCTGACTCTGAGGGTGGTCGTGAGGCTCACGTGAGTCAATACAGGCCCAGCACCTAGACGGTCTCTGAAGTATTATAATATGCACTCAGGAGATGCCGGCTCTCATGAACATTCACGACAGCTCTGCAAGGTGGGTATTTTTATTTTCATTCACACGCTCAGAGGACTCACGTAAATTGTCCGAGACCACATGGCCACAAAAAGCCGGAGGCCGCAGGTCCATCTGGCTCCATATTGCCTTTTACCTTTTGCAAGATCTCACTGCGTCCAGGCTCAGCAATTCGAGCAATCGCAACTGTCATGACAAGAACTTGGTCTCTAGGTCCCTTACCTGCCTTCTATCTCCTGCTCTTCTAGCCCTCTCTCCCTTCTGCAGTCAGCGACCAGCTCAGATTGAAAGTGGCTGAAAAACACTGGGCTTTGCTTTACACGTTCTTAGGGCCATCTCATATTATTCTTGCAACAAACCCGGGGGTGAGTAGTTAGGCTGGGCAGGGAGCATCGTCCCCATTTCAGGGATGAAGATACTGAGGTTCAGAGATGCTGGAAGACTTGCCCAAGGTCAGTGGGCCCCTGAGAGGCAGAGAAAAGGGAAGAGGTGGTCTCCTGGCTCCTGGTTCTGAGCCTTTCCAGCTGCCTGTCAAATCCCCCTAAAGGCTCCTGCTAATTCCCTGCTTTCCAGATCAGAGCCAGTGAGAACTGTCATCGGTTTACCGCTCATCTGAGAGAATGTGATCGAAATCCTGCGTAGGTGGTCTGTAACATGCACACATTTTCTTTCCCTTAATATTGCTTTAATTGAGTATCACTTGGGTAAATGCTTTGATTAGCAAATGTTTGTGCTTTGCGGATTTAACAAAGTTAGACTTTTCCAGTGACTGGAAAATACTGACTGCTGTGATTGTTTTGATTTTCATGGTGAACCCATTAGAAACCCAGAGTCCCTTGTCAGGGTTCATCGTCCTAGGCTGAACCCAGCAGGAGGATCCTGCGTCACTGACATTCCTGGTGACAGGGAACAAATTCCTTCCCCTCTCTGGGCCCCAGCAACGTGCTCTGGGAAATGAGGGGGTTGGACCAGATAATCCCTAAGGGTGTTCGCAGCTAGAGGTTTTGACAACCAAACCCCAGGCTGAGGTTCCTAGAAGCACAGGAATTCTCTCCCAGCTTGCACGCGAGGGCTCTGTCCCGAGTCCCAGTGCACAGGGAGGCTTGGCCGGGGTCCAGGGTTGCAAGTGGAGCAGAGCCCTGCACACACCGCGCGCCGCCCCCCTGCAGCCTGGAGACCCGTGTTTGTTCTGTGCCCTCACTGGGAGGCTGTCCTGGCCCAGCCGCCGCTCTCCCAGCCCCCAGCATCGCCTTGGGCATCTGGGCCTCTTCTCCTTGGCAATGGGGAGACCAGATGGGAGTGCCAGGACTCCCTGGGTCCCCTGCTCTGTCAGTTTCAGGATTCTCAACAGAGGGGCTGCCATGCCTGGTTGAGGGTGAGCGGCGGCTCCGTGGTCAATTGGCCCAAAAATGAATCCATCCCCTGCCTTTTTTTTTTTTTTTTTTAATTTATAAAGATGACCTTTTCCTTACTTTTAAAATCGAGCACTTTCAACCTATTTTGTATTTCCAATGATCTTCACTCGGCAGCACCGTTCTTTGAAGCGTGAGGCTGTTTTATGTTCCTGAGCGTGTCCTATAACCCAAACATTCCCAGGCCTCAGCGACCGGGGGATGCAAATGAAGTTCAATGACATTAATGCTGGAATCTTGCCACCAGGAGCCCTGGCCGAGATGACCAGGGGACGTCAGCGGCCCGCTTCCCCGCCTGGTCCCCCGGGGCTCCTCCCTCGGTGCTCTTCCTCAGTCTTCAGCTCAAACCCTCCCTCACGCAGCCTCACTGCTCAGGGCACTCTGGTGGCACTGAAGCCACACTGCCTCCAGTTCAGAGAGAGGAGGTTAGCGGCCTCCTCCCAGCTCTGGGCCAGGCTCCTCATGTGTGCAGAGCCTTTCAGTCTTTCATGAACACGATCCTTTATCATCTAGCCTGGGATCCCTCCCTTAGGTCCGCTGAGGGAAGTCACAGTGTCCTATCTGGGGTTTCTCTTCTTTACATAGTCCCTCCCCGGAGACCAAAAATACAGGTCCCCATGCCAACAGAATTGGGAAAATGAATTGCAAGAAGAGTCAAGAGCCCACCAGTTCCACAAACCCATCTTCAAACCTCAGTTTGGCTTCTATACTTAATTTTTAAAATATAGGGGCACCTGGGTGGCTCAGTGGGTTAAAGCATCTGCCTTCGGCTCAGGTCATGATCTCAGGGCCCTGGGATCAAGCCCCACATCAGGCTCTCTGCTCGGCAGGGAGCCTGCTTCCCCCTCTCTCTCTGCCTGCCTCTCTGCCTACTTGTGAGCTCTCTCTCTGTCAAAAAAATAAATAAAATATTTTTTAAAAATAATGAAATATAGTTTACATTTTGATTGATACAGGAAGAATTCTAAGATGAATTCATTACAAAAATAAATCTTACAATCTAAAAAAAAGCAAAAAGGATAGTCTGAATAATTTTCTCAGGATATCTGAACAGATTAAAAAACACCTAAATGAGCTGAATTTTAGGCAAACTGGACATTACGTAAATCAGTTGACAGAAAAAAATGGCTTTTAGGTGTAATTGTTTCAGCTGGTGGGGTCTGTTAAAGACGAAAGTTTACCTCCGGTGGAATGTGGGTTTTTGGCACCTAGCCCAGTACCTGGGGCATAATAGGAACTCAATAAATGCTTCCTGAATCAGTAAATGCGCGCATGAATGAGGAAAGCCTGATTATTTCTAATTCAGCTTTGATGATACTTCAGTAGAATATGGGCAGGGCATCTCCGATTTCTTTTGGGGATACCACAGAGTTCTCAGGACATTAGCAAAACTCACCTTCACTTGGGAAATACCAGTGCCAGGAAGCTTTGGGGAAGACAGCAGGAAGTCCACAGAGTGAGAAGGTGCAGAAGCTCAAAGGCCTTGCCGTTCACAGATCTGGCTTTCCCTCCCAAGAGAAAGCGGAGGCTGCCGGAGGAAGAGTTCTGATGGCCCCACCTAGGTTGCTAGTGAGGTCTGCCAGAAAGGTAGATGGCCAAACTCCATTTGTTGGCCTTCTCAGCTATAGGAGAAAGGAAGGATGAATTTCTGAGTTACTGAAAAGTTTCTCCAGAAGCGTCAGTGGAGGTTAACGTGGTCCCAGCAGGACTAAGATATACAAAATTTGTCCAGTCAATCATGGAAATCCATTGAACACCTATTATGACTCTGGGGTAATAATGGAAGAGAATATACTCTGGGGTAATAATGGAAAGAAGTTCCCTTCCTTCAGGAACTCACGCCTTGGAGATGGGTTACCAGAAAATTGGTATTTCTTGTAGTTTTTAGAAATACTAGGTATTTTGAGGCTAAAAGCATCTAAACGAGCCGTGGGGTGTGAGGAAGGTCCTGAGGTCTGAGCTGAGTTCTGGAGAACCAGGAAGGGTAAGTCTGAGGAACGGGCAAGTGGGGATAAGAACATGGAAGAAAACTTCAGGACAAGGGGGCTGCAGGTGAATCGGATGGAGGGGAGAGGGAATGCTTGGGAATTCAGGTCTCAGTTCCCTCAGCCACGGTGGGTTCCTGGGAAAGTGGGGGGAAGGCACCACTCGGGGTCTCACTGCCACAGGTCCAGAGGCCACCTTGGCCTAGACAAAACTCAGTCACACCAAGAGGCAAGTCAAATCTGGGGTTGCTTCGGAGCCCAGGGGCTGCCCACCTGGAAAGTTCCCATCAGAATCCCTGGAAAACCACAGGACTTCTCCTCCTGTCCGAGTGAGGTGTCGTCCTGGCCCAGGAAGGTGGGGCAGAAAAGTGAGGAAGAACTCAGGGTCGTCTGCAAAGTAAGGACAGCATCCTAATTCAGAGGAGCCCCGGAGAAGAGACAGGAGGAAATGGATAGGTTTAGGGGCAGGGCCTCAGGGAGATCGTGAAAGGCAGCAGGAAGCTCAGGGAGACTTTTAGGGGTGCTACGGCTAGACGCATTGTGAAGAGCAACCTGGGAAGGATGTCTCTCCTCTCTGGAACATGAGCCCCGTAGTAGCCAGAAGCCTAGAAACTAGGGCAGTAAACTAGCCACGCAAGTCAACCAGCAGGGTGCAATTCCTCCCTGAGGAAACAGTGTGGAGATTCCTCAAGAAATTAAAAATAGAGCTACCCTATGACCCTGCCATCGCACTACTGGGTATTTACCCCAAAGAAGCAGATGGAGTACAAAGAAGGGTCACATGTACCCCAATGTTCATAGCAGCAATGGCCACAATTGCCAAACTGTGGAAAGAACCAAGATGCCCTTCAACAGATGAATGGATAAGGAAGATATGGTACATGTATACAATGGAATATTATGTCTCCATCAGAAAGGACGGATATCCAACTTTTGTATCAACATGGACGGGACTGGAAGAGATTATGCGGAGTGAAATAAGTCAAGCAGAGAGAGCCAATTACCTTATGGTCTCACTTACATGCTGAGCGTAAAGAAAAACATGGAGGGCATTATGAGAAGGAAGGGAGG
>CM053615.1:50644611-50660640 GCA_028646535.1 Procyon lotor
AAGAGTTCTTGCTTATCTGCATTTTCTCATTTTCCTACAGTCAATATAAATTACTTCTTTAAAGCTCCACAGTCAAGGGGTCGGGGGCAGGGGAGGTTTCAAGCTAATGGGGACAGCTTCTCCAAAGCAACACTATCCATTTCTAAAATAGAAATTTTGTCCAGGAACTGGAAAGTAAGCCCAAGGAGGAGGGTATCAAAGAGTCTACACGGGGTGTCTCTCGGCCCTCAGCCTTTAGGGGCCACAGAGGGGCCAGCCCAGACAGAGCCGGGCCAGCTGCCCAGGGATGAAGAAGGCCCTCTGCTGTCACAGTCAGCAGCAGGGTGTCCCCCAGCCTGAGGCAGGCCTGGCTGCCACCTTTCCCCACTGGCACTTTCCAATGGGACTATTGTTATTCACACGCATGCCCACATTCCCCTAGGCAGCAAGCCCTGGGGGGCAGGGCCATGAGACCTCAGGCTTTCAAACCAGATACCTGGGTTTAAATCTGAGCCCTGACTACCTACTTAAATCCTGGAATCTTACCCATCTGTAAAGGGGGGATGGCACTAATACCTACTTATAGGGCTGTGAAGAAAAATGGGATAATGCATATATATCCTTAGCAAGGTATCTGACTGATACTCAGTAAACAGTGGGTGGTATTATTATCATTAATAATAACAACAGTAAGAGCAGTAGGAAGCTCAGAATCCCTGTGCCCAGGATGGGTCCCGTAGGCATTCCACGAATGTTTACTGACTAGAGAGGTGGGTCCTGAGGCTTCTCACATGCTTCCTTCCCCCTTTCCCACCGGGACAGGTCAGCAAAGCACCACACTCTCCCTCCTTAGTCCTCTCGGAGAGCAGGCAGAAGCAGACTAGCCTTTGGGCATTCCTCCATCTCTGAGCCTCAGCCTGACACATTCTCCTTGATCCTAAGCCAAAAATCCTTGAAACTCAGCCTCTGATATTCACCAGGTTGAAGTGATTCACAAAGGAGCGCTTCAAGCCCACCTCAGAGCCAGTGTTCAGCTGGAGAGAGAAGGGACAGGTACTTCCGCTAGGTGGAAGCCAGCAGAGAGAACCTTACCAGCCTGGCAAACTCCCGGCCAGATTCTTTGTGGTTCTGAACCAAGTGGCAGCCGCAGAGACTTGCCACGGGTGACTAAAGTAGTGCCAAGGCCGGAGAGGAAGGTCCAGGGTACCCCAGGGGTTCACACAGCGGGGAGCAAAGAGCACAGGCTCCGAAATCAGGAAGACCTGAATTCAAATCCTATCTCTGCTTGCTCTCCAGTCATTCATCCGTGAGTAAAGTGTTAGGATTTCTGAGCCTCGGTTTCCCACCTCGCTCTGAGAACTAAATGAGATCCAGAAGTCAATGTCTGGCTTAGTCAATGTCTTGCAATAGCTCCTTAATGGAGGAGTTATTCCTTCCCTTGGTCGCCATCTCACTCAAGCCCCCAACCCTCCAGAGGTGAACGAGGTGGTATTGAACTTGATCTGGAAAAAATGGATACACTTTGGAAGTGTAGAGGTGGAGGGAAGGACATCCTACACAGAAAGAACATAATGAACCAAGGCCCAGAAGCAACAATACGGGCTATGGTGGTGGTAAAAGAAATCGGCTATGTTTGGGCCCCATCTGGGCAGGTGGTTGAGACAGACCTTTTCTTTTCTTTTTTTCTTCCCCCCCACTTTCCTTTTTCCCTGTTTGCTTCTTCACTTCTTAACTGTCTGCGAGAGGTTAAAGCAATCTGAATTAAGTTCGTTAAATTGACTTTTATTATTGAATTATAATCATTTGTGCAATTATGAAACCAGGTGTTCCTGATTGAGATCAATTATTCCTTCACCTGATCACTATAGAGCTAATAAGGACTTAGAATTGCTGCTCAAGTATGCTTCCAGCCGGGTTGAAGCCTTCTGGAAAGGCATTTATTAAGCCAAAGAGTGGTGGAAAAAAAAATCCAGGGGAGAACAAGGACAGAGATTAAAATCCTTTAGGAAAAGGCCTAGAAAGGCTGATTTGATCATTAAGTAGCCTTGATGGGTGGCTGGCTGTTGATGAGGAATCTTCGAGGTGTTCCTACAGGAACTTTAACAGGGGTAGCGAGGAGTGCAGTGAGGTAGGCATGGGGTAGGACACAAAGAGAGGCCAGAGACAGTCTGTGTAAACCACAGGTTTAGAGCCCATCTTCCTCTGCTGAGGTGGAGTTGCCCTCTCTTCCTCTTGAGGCTTCTCGATCCTGACTCCAGGAAAACTGCGAAGGCGCCATGTGCCCCCTTCCACTGTGTGAGGAGTGTGTTAAATGGATGTGCACTCTCTGTTCTAGGAGATGCAGGTTTGGGATGCCTAGGGTTCTAGGTTCCTTCACAGCTGATCCCTAAAGACCTCTGACAGGAGCACAGAGCAGTAGTTCATTAATTCCCTTTTATAGGTGGAGTTCCTGAGGCTTGGTCAGCAGACATGGCTACAGTCGCAGGATTAGTGACCAAGACCGGGCTTAGACCAAGCCCTTCAGATGCCAAGACCGCCAAATGGTCTTTCCCTTACAACCTTTATCGCCTCAAGTCCCATTCCATAGGCAAGTAGGATGAATTGATCATATTTGCAGTGATGCGCAAGCCTAGATAAATGTTAAAATCACTTGGGGAGATTAAGAAAACACCTGCTGTATGGGCCTGCCTCTAGATCTGTTAAGTGAGGGTCTGTGGTACTGGGCCATGGTACCATTATGTCTTAAAAGCCCCTGAGGTAATTCAAATATGAGTCAAGGTTGTGAACCACGGATCTAATGGGTAGCTAGTTAGCTAACTGGAGCTTGGCCTGGCCTGGGGGAGTTCTGCAGCCATACAGGGCCCTCTGGGTTGCAAAGGACAGACACCTAATGCAGCTAACTTGGCCTGGTTATTTGCAGGGGGGTTCATTAGAAGGCTTATGTCATCAAGAAGCATGTAGGGGACATAATGGGATCCCAAGGACAAATCGTATGTGGGAGTAGAGAGTCACCTGACCTCACCTGACCCATCTCCACATCCTTCATGCCGTGATCTTTCCATAAGGCCATTTCATTCTTTCCCTCCTCAGACTGTTTCTGCCACAGTCCAAGGGACCTGGTCACTGACGCCTCTACACATCTCCACTGTTGGAGAGGATCTGAGACTTCTTTCTTCATCCCATTCTTGGGCAGGTGCCCACTCCAGGCCAGTCACTTTGGTCACACGGTTGTGCCACTAAGATTGTGGCAACCCTCTTTCAAACCACATGGCTACAGTGGGGCAGGGGTTACTTTCCATGAGGAGGAGGGGATAGTGTTCCAGAAAGACATCCAACAGAGGTTTGCCAGCCCTCATCTGTAACCTTCACGTAGGATTCCTGCCTCAGGAATACTCACTTGCAGAGAAATCCTTCAAGAGTTGCCTTCAAAGTCCTGCTGGTCTGGAATCTGGCATCACCAAGGAGCAGAAATCAACAGCTTTGAAAGCAGGACAATCTGGACCTAATGATTCCATGAATGCTGAACAACAGGACCCGTAAGGCAGAGGAGATAGGTGCTGAGGCCTGGAGACACGGTTCCTGCCCCCCCAGTCTGCCACAGACTCACAGCCTTGGATCTGGACAGGACTCTAGGTTACTTAATCTTTGGGTTGCAAGCGACAGAAAGCCAACTCAAACCTACTTACCCACCTGAGGGAAGGGATCTCTTGGCTCACATGACTGAAAAACTCAAGCTGTCTGCTTTCATGGGTGGCGGGATTCAGAACTCAGACAATGTCCCGGAGACAGTCTCGCCCTCTCCCTCTCTCAGCTCTGCCCTCCTCTCTCGGTTCTGCTCAGGCAGGTTCTCTCCTCACAGAAGCAAGATGGCCATCAGCGTCCCAGCTACCCCTGTGGAAAGAACAACATCTTTTTTTCTTAATAGAATAAACAAAAACTCCAGGATTGAGTATTATTAGAATAATTCAGGTCCCAGAAGTGAGCCTATATATGTGGTCAGAGGATGAACTTGCACACACTGAGGGCAGGGGACGTGGGGATGGGAATGAGCGCCAGGCAGAACAGGACAGTAAATATCCTTTAAAGACCCCAGAGCTCATCCGGTCTGACAGGCTCCAATCCACCCGCCCAAATATGATATTCTGTGAAACCTCCCCTGACCAACAGCCTGACCATGGTTAGCACTCCTCCTTGTCCATCTCTCATTTTGTACACAGGAAATACTTAAACACCGCTCCTGTTGGGAACCCGCGGAGGGACTGGGTATGAATTAGTTATCTTGGCAGCCTAGCACTGGGCTGTGACAGAAAACCGTAAGTTGCGTTGAATCACAGGACTCCTAGGAGCCATCAAGTTGGGTAGAAAATGGCCCTTGGAGGGTGGGAGGCAGAATTCTGAAGCTGGGCCCAGAACACATCTGCTCCTGATTCACTGTGCCCCTCAGACAACCCCCTTTTCAAATCCATACTTTGTCCACATGACCTGCCTACCTACCTGTTAGGATGACTCAGATGTGTGTTAAAACAAGTGGGAGCAACTTGTAATTGTCAAGTAGTATCATTATGCTTCTTGCCCGTAGAAAATCCAAGGTCCAGTTTCAGAAAATACATTATGAGAAACAGTTCAAAGGTGGAAAACACATGCAATGAAGGGACTGCCAAACAGAAAAAGAAAAGTCTAGAGAAGAATGGTTTTAATATGAAATGTGTGCTTTGAAGAAAACTACAGAATGGGGGACGTAGGAGAGCAGAAGCCAGAAGTCCACGGAGCAAAACCGGGGAGCGCGGCCAGGGGGGAAGGGAACCCCGGGCACAAGTGGGTGCTGAGGTTTTAGCTGGAGTAGACTCTGGATGTCATCCTTCCAGCCCTGGCCACAGAAGGAGGCTTGCTGTTGAAGGCCCTGGCCCTTCTCAGGCCTTCTGCTCCCTTTCCAGTCTTCAAAACGAGGGCCAAGGAGGCAGGGGGAGGCTGGCAGGGAAGCAGACTACAACCAGATCCAATCCCGTCTGCTGATACCACAGCTGCCCCCTTGCCTGATACCAAGGGCTGTCTGGCTTTCCTCACTGTCATCTTGGGCTGTAAGTAACCCACTTAAATCACCACCGGACAGGGAGAAGCTCACAGCCTGCTTTGCAGCTCTTCTTCTATCCAAGCCATTAGTATGTTTAATAGCTCTGGCCCCATGCTGATTTCTGACATGTGGTAATTAATTCCTTTCCACTCAGAGATACAGCCATTCACAGGTCTCAATTCAAAACCGTCTCTGCTCTGTTCCTTTTGAAAAACACTCAAAATGTTGAGTTGGAAAACCATTTGGCCTTTTGTGAGAAGTCACTGATCTCTATTCCATCCTTACATGATAATTCTAGATAGATTAATGATTTACACGCAAAACATGAAAATAGAAAAATACTCTAAGGTGAATATATAATCTTAGAGCAGGAAAGGTCTTTCTAAACAGGCAGACTAGAGGCAGAAACCATAAAGAGCAAGGTCTGTGAGTTTTTCACATCAAAACTTTAAGCTTCTGTGTAGCCTAGATTAATAGAGTGCAGTTGAATTAAATGAAAAGAAAATGACAAACTTGGGGAAACCATCTGCAGTGCACAATGATGCTACCTATAAGGATGATGATCACATTGCTACTATTTATTTCTCTGTGCCAGTGTTTTAATACATACAGAATCCTAACAGTTAAATTCACAAAAGAATTGAATAGTAGAGAAACATAAGAGAAAATGTTCTTATTTATAATCAGATTAAAACATCAATAAAAGGCTACTTATGACATTAACCAGATGACAAAAATGATAATACCCAAATGTTAAGGTTCAGGGAAATGTTCACTTTCACACACTGTTGTGTTGAGTCTAAATTAGTCCAAACTTTCTGGAGGGGAAATTTGTCAAAATCAGAAGCATGAATCCATTTCCATTAAGGAGCCTATCTCGGAGAAATAATTAAAAATATGCACAAAGATGCTATGTTGATAGCAAAATAGTAAAGATTGGAATGCCCAACAACGAAAGATTTGCTAAATAAGGTATCGTACATCCATACCTTGCAAACATTAAAAATTATGTTGTAGGTGTATATTTACTAAAATGGAAAGCGGTTCAGTATGTATTGTTAGTAAATTAAAAAGCTTATGAAACTGTAAGCTCACCATACAAAATCTCATTTTTTGCCAAAAAAAAGTCATATGTGATTTGAGGAATATACCAAATATTTACAGTGGTAAAGTTATCTCGGTGTAGTAAAATTCAAGGGTATTTCAATTTGCTTCTTTTGTTTAGAGGTCCTTTCTAACTTTCCTATAATGAAAGCACATTATTATAACATTATTATGTTACGTTATGGATATTATTATGTTATTATTATATTTATATAATAAAACAAAAATTATTATTAAGAAAACCCTGCTTATTCTGCACAAGTAGTGGGAGGATTAAATAGTATAACGGAAAATGGTTTAGGTGAATGATAACTATGATTTCCAGAGAGAGCCCCAAGATGATGATCAGAGAATTTGGGGAGGATGAACCAAAGGAAAGTGGAATTTGAATATACTCAAGACATGCACAGAAACTAGGGGCAGGGGTTCTGAAGGGTGAGGGTAGACAGAAAATATGGACGCAAACCTCCCTTTTGGAGAGTTTGATGGACTACAACAAGGGGAAGGAGAAAACAGAACCAAGAAGACTGGAGGGTCCAAAGAAGGACCTTAGTGTTTTCTCTTTACAATTTGAAGATGATGAAGTTCTGAGAATGTTTGAAAGTGGAGAGGTCTTGTTCAGACGCATGCAGAAATGTGTAAATAGTCAGTTTGGATCATAGTTCATAAACTTCTCTTGGATCCATGGCACCTGATCCATGTGTCCCCCAGATAGGCTCCCTCTGTTTCTTCTGGGGTTTCTGCAGATGACCCTTAATTGTTTGCAAGTATTATACAGCTATAATTTTATTTATTCCAATGAATGATCTAGCAACCTTCCATAGGGTTCTCAAGCCCACACCAGGAGAAATCAAGCTAGAAAGGATTCCATGGGCCCCAGCCAGCTGGAGGGCATTCCATTCTTAGGAAAATATCTCATAGCATCCATACTAGAAAGAAGTGAGAATGACGAGGCTAATCCTTAGATAGTAATGGCTTCCCCTTTTCAAGGATCTTGATAATCAGTTGTCTGGCCTTGCCCACCTACCTTCAATGACTGGTCATCCATACTACCCTATGCCAGTCATCCACAAATGGATGAGCTCCAGGAAACATGCTAAACGCTTATGTCTAGAAGTTCTTTTCCAAATCTGCTACAAACTCTTTCTAGTTTCCTATTCACTGAAGACATCTTCAAGGTTTGCTTTTTTTTCTAAATTTATGATCACTTTCACAAGTAGCTGTTGTGAATATAAATTTATTATTTTGTAGCCTGTATCTGATAATTCTACCATGTGAAGTCTCTATAGTTCTGTTTCTATTGCCTGTTGCTTCTGCTGGGTCTCCTTCTGTTCTGCCTAATTTTCTTTTGTGACACATTATCTTTGACTATTTACCGGATGTTGTATTAGAAAAACTAATTTCAGGGATAATTCGAGGTCTATGATGAAAGTACATTTCCCCTGAGAGGATTTGGGTTGGCTTCTACCAAGGATCTTGTTAAAGTATAGATTATGATACAGTTGGTCTTGGATGAGGCCCAAGAATTTGCATTTCTCATAAGCTCCCCGGTACTGCTGCTGTTGTAGCCCCGTGGATCACATTTTGAGGAGCAAGAGACTAACGAGGGACCCAGGGGATTGGAGCCAGGCTGTATTTCTATGGGAGCAATGTCACTTGTTTACTCTCATCCTGGCAGTGAAGACTTTAGGATCCCAGCTTGTTGTGGGAAGGGTCTCCTAGGAGATGCCTCACTGAGTGTGACCTGAGCTTTGATTTTTGTCCCTCTCACCTCTTAGAGTGCCAGAACAAAGCTTTAATTTTAAGGGATCAGCAGGTGTGTTCAGATCAAAAGCAGTTTCTGTGCTTGCTTATCTCACTAGGTTGGTTTTCATTTCCCCTTTATTTTTAATCCAGTAATTCCTTGTTTTCTTATCTCTTTGGTGCTCTTAAGATTTTTTTTTTAATCTATATTTTTAGTAGCTTTCAGTGGGAGGACTGGTTAAATAATCCACTCGGCTGTTCCTAGAAACAAGAAGGTCTACGTCAAGCACTCGTGAACTCTTTAATACTCTCAAAATAATAATATCCCGAGAACCCCCTAGCATTATTGCCTTCATCGAGTAAGTCTTTGGATGTGTCTATGATTATTTGTTTAGGATAAATTTGTCAGGTTCTCTCCTTTCATCTGTACTTGCCCTTCCTTTAAGGCTCTGCTGGGTCCCCATACTCAGCAGGCCTTCCCCTCCTGCTTTGGCTTACCTGGGTATTCCTCTTGGGACAGCTCTCCTGCCAGTGTGTACCATGATTTCAGAATGGGGCGGCTAAAAGGAAACATAAAGATCCCCTCCTCATTCCACACCTGGAGATGAAAGCCCAGAGGAGTGAAACAACTTGCTGAAGGTCCCACAAAGAATTATGGCTGCACTCGAGACTAGGACCCAAATCCTCGTCACCCAGCCTGGCAATGTCCCACAATCATATGCGAGTCCTTCGTTATGTTGAGCCAAGCGTGCTTCTCAGCAACTTCCATGTAGTAATTAATCAAGAAATGGCAAGATGTGTGTCTTCTAAATCTGGGAAAAACACCAAGAGAACTTGGTACATTTTTATGTAATTTATATCTGCCCAGTTCTGAGGAGAAAGGTCTCCATCCTCAAGCAGCTGACAGGGAAGAAAGAAGTCAATAGACACTACCGGAGAAAGTCACCGTTCACAGGGCTTGATTTTAAACTGTCCCCCTTCATTTAATTTCTATCTGTGAGATCTCTGAAATCTAAGGAGCCCTGAAACACCACAGAATACACCCACTGTCCTCCTGGAAGGATTCCAGTAAAAACAGCTTCTAATTAAATAAACGAGCTCTGCCATGCTCGCTTCTGAAAGGCAGAATAAGGCTTCCAATGACAAGCTCATTTGACTGCAGTCAGTTTATTACTTGTTAAATAATCATTGACTTGCTGTTCCTATCCATCTTATAACCTTTTCGTAACTGAACACAGAAGAACGTAACATAAACAAACAAACAAATAAACAAACTAATTATAATAAGGAAAAAAAAGGCAACGCTTAGGGAAACTTGAATGTCTATAATGAAATCCATTAAGAAAGGAAGCAAAATGACTAATTCAGGAACTAGGTAGTAACTCATTCGATCTAATTTCTTAAACTCCTGAACTCCTGGCCCCCAAATACTTCCCTGACCATATGTCCTCCTGAGTACCACCCCACACAAGCGCACACTCACAGACACACACGTGGATACAAACACAGACACACACATACACACACCCAGGCACACAGACACATACATGGATACAAGGAAAGACACAGACACACACACAGACACACACATGGATACACACAGATAAATACACACACCCACATATACCCAATGCCCAAGTGTCATTGTCTTCTCAGTGGTCCCCAAACATGGGAAACCTTCCCATGCCCCTGTGCCTCACTTAGAGTGTGCAACCCTCTGGGATTGTAACACCACGTGCTGTTTTCCCACCCATCCAAGCCCATCCCAGCCTTCAGGGCCTGATGACAACTTCCCTGAAAATTTCTCAGGGGTGAAGTTCCTGATTTGTGGGAATCACTCTTCAGAGAGGCCATGGAGATCCAACCTCTCTGGCCCCTAAAGTGTGACCAAAGAGTCATATGGACCCACCCCTCATACTTACACTTTTTACTAGTTAAAGTATGTTGCATGGGACATATTCTAAGAAACTATTTACTGTCTATCTGAAATTCAAACTTAACTGGGTGTCCTGTATTTTATTTGGCAACCCTACCCGGGTGGCACGGCAAGCCTCTAACAGTGGTTCATGTTGTAGGATACTTGCAGGCTCTGCTTGCTGCCCAAGGCATAACCAGAGCTATGTGCAACTGGCAGGATAATGGCTCACCCCCTAAGTTGATCCCTGCTATTAAATAAAGCAGGTAAATAATAAATGCACTATCCACAAGCTTGAGTCTCTTCCAATGTGTGTGTATGACTTTTTGAACTCATGTAAAAATAACCACAATAGGGGTGCCTGGGTGGCTTGGTCGGTTGAGTGGCTGACCCTTGGTTTCTGCTCTGGTCATGATCTTGGGGTTCTGGGATGAAGCCCCGTTGGGCTCCATGCTCAGTGGGGAGTCTGCTTGTGGATTCTCTCCTTCTCCCTCTGTCCCTTGCCCAGCTCTCTCTCTCAAATAAATAAATAAATAAATAAATCTTTAAAAAATAGCCAAAATAATAATAGTAATAGTAATAATGATAATTATATTGCCAGGTACTCTTCTAAGTGTTTTACACATACTAACGCTTAACCCTCCTAACAACCTAATGAGGTAGCCACCATTATTACTGGTTTTAAACAACTAGAGAAACTAGGGCAAAGGGCATTTAGTAATTTGCCCAGGAAACAGTGCATGGCTATGGCTGGTAAGTGGCCAAGCTGGGAGCGCATCCCAGCAGCCTGGTTCCAAAGTCTGTCTTCTCAACCATTCTTCTCTACTGCACGTTTAATGGCCATCACTCATGCATTACTCATAGCCCCTCACAACTGATTATAACACACCAGTGTGCTACGATCTTACACTTGTGAACAACGGCCTACAGAGTCAATTCCTAATTTATTACCTGGGAGTCATGACTTCTCCTGAGCTGATGCAGATTACCTTTACAGACACAACTCCTGATGTCTCCCTTCTCTCTGTGTTCCAGTCAACCTCCCCATGGAAGAAGCCATGCCTATCTGACTCTAGCATCTCGTAAGGGTCTCTGGAAGAGATGAGTAGACACTCCAAAAGGGTGCCTTTCACCCCTCCTTTTTTGGCACACACTCTTTATGACACATTTCAATGACTTCCTTTTCTCTACCATTCTTTCTTCTTTCCATTCTTGAAGATCTAACTCAAATGTCACCTCCTCTGGGAAGGTTCCCCTGATTTTCCCTGGCCACGTTAGTCCTCCCCACTTCTGTGTTCCCCCTCATTACTTGGGCGATGGCTCAAACCCTGATGTCTGGATTCCCTCATCAGATATTTTTCTGCTCTCTCCACTCCATCTCAATGATATGCTTCCCTGGAACAGAGGTTCTCCACTTTGACTACAGCTCAGAATCAGACAGGAGCTTTGTGATATACAAATATCTGGTGTCCTGCTCCCCAAAATTCTGATTTGGCAAGTCAATATTTAAAAAAAAATTAATAATCCACGGATAGTTCTGAGCTGCAGTGATGAACCACGTTCAGAGCCATGAATCTGAGTAGCAAGTGACATTCTAGATCAGCTTGCTGAAGCTGAGCTGTGCTCTTGGTACTCAGTGAACACACTCCTCTTGATTGGCCATGTCTTTACGTCCTGGGGGTGGGTATGACCGAGAGTCTGGAGAAGTTTTAGAGAGAGTCTTTAAGGTCCCTTCCAATCCAACCTTATATCATTCTGATGACATTTGCTGACATAGGATTCAATTTCATCCACCCAAAGCAGTGCCCCCTACTACTTTTATATCGGGAAAAGAGAACGGTGCCCATTTCAGAGCTCAATAGAAACTGTTTAGAGGAGAAAGACTTTAGAATTAACTAGTATCATCCCTGGTGGAGAAACAGGAGCTCAGAAAAGTGAAGGAAGATGCCCAAAGTTCCCAGTTTTCCTGCCCACACCCTACTTCTGCTCTCACATCCTTTGTTAGCCTCACCCAAGGCCGAGCCCTCCTAGGTGGATATTTGCAAGTGAAAAGAAAACAGTCTCAGCCCCTGCCCCCACTCCATATCCAAGTGAAGAAACTATACTCTGGTCACCCAGCCAAAATATAATTTAGAATCTAGTCTCCTAAAAGACACACACACACACACACACACACACACACACACACACACACCCCATCATAAAATTTAACAAAACCCTCTACTGCAATATTATTCAAAGCAGTGGAAAGCAGCTGCATTAAAACAAAAACAAGGGGCGCCTGGGTGGCTCAGTGGGTTAAATCCTCTGTCTTCGGCTTGGGTCATGATCTCAGGGTCCTGGGATCGAGCCCGGCATTGGGCTCTCTGCTCGGCAGGGAGCCTGCTTCCCCCGATCCTCTCTCTGCCTACTTGTGGTCTTTCTCTCTCTCTCTCTCTGTCAAATAAATAAATAAAATCTTAAAAAAAACAAAAAAAAACCAAAAGCAAAATGAAATTGAATTGAGGCATAATCCAAGAGATAAAAGTCAAAAAAAAGCCAATATGTGCAGATTGAGTATGCACGACCACAACCCTTTATCTCTGCCATCCTTTGCAGTGTAAACAAATCTGCTGATTGTTGATGATATTGCCGAAAACATCACTAATCAAACCTTAAATACCAAATACATTTAAGCAAATAACACTCCAGTAACAGTCATTCTAGCTGATCGTGAAGGAAATTCAAATTGGAGGCCAGTTTGAAAATGGCCAGAGCGAGACTGTAGCTTCACATTAACTGACCAACATCCTAGAGGCAGTGCTTTCTCTTAAGTACAGAAGGCCTGAGACACAAAAGGAAATAAGGAAGAAGTCCAGGAGGCAAGCGCTAATGCAATTTCAAGCTGGAATTACATCAGCAGCTTTAAACAGATGGCAGAATGGGAATAAATGTGTTAGCTTCTTTCTCTTACTTGGGCTTTCATTGTTTATATCATTAAAAATAAGGAGAGTTTAAAATAACATATATCGTCATGTAGCGACTCACAGAGACATACAAAACTAGTTTGAAGGGAAGGCTGGATTTGGTCATACTCCTGGTTGTTTTGAAAACAACTGGGTGAATTCAATTAAGTAACCAGCTGCCTGTTTACAAAGGAGAAGAAAGCCTTGCAAAGGCACATCGATTATGACTGAGCTGGTCATAGAAAACTCTGGATAATCCAAAGACTGGTATCAGAACATTTCTCCTGTGCGTGAGAAGGCGACATTGCTTTAAGGCATCGTATATGCTTAAGGTCAGAGAGACCTAATGGATGGTCTAGTCCAGGGATAGCAAAAAAATGCCGGCCTGGCACCATACATCTGCTATGCTCAGACCCGGGCAGACATCACTAGCCGATCGTGGCATCATTTCTGATGCCTGAAGGTGAGTCTCAGAATCCTCGAGGTGCCTGAGCAGTTTCCTCATGACAAAGTGGTTGTATGGAAGCCTGTTTCCCATCTCTGATCTTGCCCAGCTCATTCATTTTACAGACAAAGAAACTGAGGCCCAAGGAGAATAAAGTGGCCGGTAATATTGATTATAAATGCTCTGCTCTATAAATTAAATGCTCGTTAAATACTTAGGTATTTATGTGCATGACCTATATGCCTGGCACAGTGCTAAGCACCTTACGTGAGTCATCTCACTTTACCTCGCAACAATCCTATAGAGGCAATTTTTGTTTCTATTTTAAAAATGAGGAATCAGAGAGGTCAAACCCTGCTCTTCTTGTCGGGATGGTGGAGTAAGCATGCATGAAATCCTCCTCTTCCTTGAATACATAGGAATGTTAACAAAATATTTAAAATGCTTAAAATACACTAGAAATAAAAGGGAATATCTTCATAGAGCAGGAAGAAGAGAAAAATCTACCTTACCTATAAGAGTTGAAGTGGGGTTGTTGGAAGAAGGAACCAGATGTGGGCTCCCTGCCAATACTTGGGGCCCCCAAAGCATGCCTGAACTTGCATCCTAGCCTACATATACCCACCTTTTCTGCTGAAACCTCCTTATGAAGTTAGGAGACGCAGCAGAGGGGAGTGAATCTGTGCTGCCCTGAGCCCTGTGGGCCTCCATTTTGTGAGGGATGGGCGGTCAAGCTGCCTCAGGGGACCTGGGCTCTCGTCCCCATTCCTGCCTCTTTGGGAACGTAGCCTGTGCTCCCTGGGGTGAAAAGTTTCTTCATTCTCACAACAGAGTATTTGGGTTTCCTCTCCGTACTCATAGGTTCCTGAAGAAGTTGCTGGGGTGGGGGGTGGGGGGGCTCCAGGGTGGTCCCCGCAATCCCGGATCCCCGAGATCGCCTACTACCGCTGTGAGGACTGTGGTCTATGTCTTCCGAAGCTGGGTCTTAAACGGCGTTGGGACTTGGCTGTGTTCTCTCTCGCATCACTTGCTCCTGGAAGCCAGGGCCTCGCTGTGAAAGCTTCGAGCAGTGCTACGGGGAGCTGTCCGGAGCAAGGAGCTGAGGCCTCCCACCAGCACAGGTCTGCCGTCGGGGTCGGTAAGCCACAGTGGGAGCAGATCTTCCAGCCCCAGTCACACTCAGGGTGACAGCAGCTCTAGCCAATCCTGACAGCCACCCCATGAGAGCCACGCGCCCAGAGCCACCCGGCTGAGCTGCTCCTGAATTCCCGATCCACGGACAGTGTGAGAGGACAATTGTTTCCTGTTTTAAGCCACTACGTTTGGGGGTGATTTGTTAACACAGCACTAGAGAACTAAGATAGAAATAAAGAAGATAGTAACTGTCAAGGGCTGTCTCTTTATCTAAAGGGATGGTTTTGAAATCATCTGAAAATTTGAGTTTCAGGTCGCTGCATTTCTCCTTCATTTCATATAAGCCAGTTGACCTTTCCCCATTGGTTTCTCCTGCAAATGAGGAGGAGCGGAGTTAACCCAGTGCTGTAAATCATTACTAACCGAAGATGTGAGATGGCAAGTCCCAGAAATGAAATGCAGAGGACTGAAGCCAGCACGGTTTCCCAGACTCCTGGTAAATGCAGAGTAGGACTTGGGATCGTGGGCTCAGAGATGATGCCCCTGAGACCTCATTGCCTTATATTAGCATCCAGACTGGTCAGCTTCTTGTTAACATTTCTTCCTAAGCCTGCTGAATCCCTTGATGACTTTTGCATACATTAATCGAAGGCTTTACTTGAGGAGAGAAAATAATAGATAAACATTTTTTTTTTAGATAAACATCTTTTCACCCGCTTCAGGTATTACCCAAAAACATTCCAGGTCAAAGTTCACCAGTTTCACATAACTAGTCATATTAGATAAAATAATATGTATCAAATTTCTTGTTAGCTTCTTATCTCTCCTTCCCTTGAAAACCAGAGATACATATATAATTCTTTGTTAAAGACTATTGTTTTTGTTTTTGTTTTGTTTTTAATTTTTATTAACATATAATGTATTATTTGCCCCAGGGTACATGTCTGTGAATCGTCAGGCTTACACATTTCACAGTACTTAACATAGCACATACCCTCCAAGACTAATGTTTTGTAAAACTAATTGGTTTCATAGTCATTTGAGAATTTTTTTTTTGAATTATTTTTTTTAAGGGTTAAAGCTTCTCAAACCCCCTCATCTTTGGGACAGAATGAGATTTCAAAAATCACATTGAGACTGCAAAAATTTGCCTGTTATTTAAATCATAATATTTCTCCATATTTGTAGTATGTTTTTATACAAATACGTTGAACTGAATGGATGGATCTCTTGGATCTTTTCCTTAAAAGAATTATCTTGTGGCATGAAAACATTTTCGAGGGGATGCATTACGTAGGAGCTTGTCCTAAGGCTAAGAAACCGGCAGGGTTACAGTTTAAAAATATTATTGTATTCTTATTTTATCTACAATAGCAAATAGTCATTTTGTAAAATTAAAGTTTTTCAGCTTATTGCTCATGAACATATTAATATTAGACTCTGCCCCCCAAAATACTGCCGCCCAGGTCCAGGAGCAAGCAGGAGGACAGCACAAAACTTCCTGAGGCTCAAGAACGTTAGGCCCTTCAAAAATGAACTATTGGGACTTCATCAAGATCAAAAGCTTTTGCACAGCAAAGGAAACAGTCAACAAAACCAAAAGACAACTGACAGAATGGGAGAAGATATTCGCCAATGACATATCAGATAAAGGGCTAGTATCCAAAATCTATAAAGAACTTCTCAAACTCAA
>CM053615.1:50661140-50726966 GCA_028646535.1 Procyon lotor
CTTACAGGTTTCCCAGGACCCACTCCAAATGTCGCCTCCTCTCTGTGGCATGAATCTCTCCGTCACCTGGACTCCACGCCCGTCACCCTCGTTGCTGCTTCCACGGCTGTCGCTTCCACAACACAAGGGCCTTTTTCGGCTTGATAGCCAGGGAGACTCTGGCCCCTAAAAACAAAGTGACGTGCTTGAGTTCAAGTTCACTCGGTTTGCCAACAGCAGAGCCAGGACTAGAAGATCCGAAAACGCTCATGGCCTCATTATCTCTAGGATAAATGTGTGCTGCTCTTGCGTGCGCGTGCGTGCGTGTGTGTGTGTGTGTGTATATGTGTGTGTGCTGGAGAAGGACCTACTGGGCTAAATCTGTGTTTGTCTTTGAGGTGAAAGTTGTACCCCCAAACACGAGTCCTGTGCTGAGGGTCCCCTGGCCATACTCCAGTCGGTGGCCCTGGGGAGCGCCGGCGTTGAGGGGCTTGGGTGGGGCTGCTCGGGCCTTGCTCGCAGGCTGGCCGGTGGAGAGGAAGTGCCACTCTGATCTGTGAGTTACCCATTTCCACTCCACAGAGGCCCTTGTCAAGTAGGAGCCTGTCAGCTCTCATCTCCGTCTCTCTTACCCCTGGGGCCAAAAGTCACATTCGGTTTCTGCTCACTTGTTTGATTTCCGGTGGCTCCTCTGGTATCCTCAGCTTCAGAACCTTCAGCAAGTGGTTTCTTTTGAAAGTTTAAGGCGGAAATCTCTGAGCTGGGCCTGTGCTTCGGACAAGTGTGCGATCGATGGGAAACCTCTCCCTGGAGGCTCTCCTACCCCAGGTCTTGCTAAAAGGCACTTTCAGAAGATGGAAAAGGCTCTTAGAGGCCTTTGACAATGGGCTAAGCTGGCCTCAAACCGTCCCCTTTTTTCTCCTGGGTGACCATTCACCATTACCATCCTCTCTGACGATCAGAGAAGAACGTGAGGATACAGACAGAAAGGAAATCACTCCTTTCACACATTGGACAGAATGCTCTTCAGGGCAGGCAGAAAAGCAGTGACTTGGGAGAAAAATGTGAAGGGGGGTGGATGCTAGGGGCTGGGGCAGGCTGAACCTTTGTGCTTTGGCTCTGTCTCTCCAAGTGGCCTGTCTTTCTTGGGGTTCTCTGCCTTTGATTCCTGTAGCTCCCACCACACCTGGTCCTTCCTTACCAGCTGCCAGGCAACACCAACCCTCTTCCTATTTCTCTTGAACGTAAGTGAAATGGTATACTTTCCAAAAGTGGCTTCACTAACGTGCTAAAGAAAACATACATAGAAAACACCACTGGCATGGAAAACAATCCAATTCACTCAGGATCATATCTCAATCCTACGAACCCCAGAAGTGAGTATGACAGACTTTCATTTAACTTCCCCCAGTGTCCTTTCCAGATCTACCCCTTGTCTTGCTTCTTTCCCTACAAGTTTTCTATCCTCCCAACCATAAGGCCTCTGGGTACCATTTTGCTTGCTAGAAGATGGTGTGGGGAATCCTTTTGTTCAAATCAAATCATAGTGGGAAAGAGATCCATCAGGACATAAGTGAAAGTTAATGAAGGCATCGGAGGCAGTATAAAGATGTGAGAAATATTTAGGAGTCAGAGTTGGTAGAATTTGGGGTCCTGTTAGATATGAAATGGAAGGGTTGACTCTTCTTTATCTTCTCTTATAAAATATCTGTTGAACTCAAGCTGGAATTCCTTATATCATTTGCATGTTGGAAATAATATTGCTAAAAAAAAACATTGGAAAGGGGAAGCACAGAAAGACACAAAGGGTAAGACAGGACTTCTGTTATTAATTAAGATACATGCAATGGCATGTCACTTTTTAAAAAATCCAATTTATGAAGATATAATTTACATACAATAAAGTGCGATGTTTAAAGCCTATGTTTCATTGAATTTTGACAAACACATATACCCATATAACTGCCATCACAATCAATATATAGAATATTTCTCTCACCTCACAAAATTCCCTTGTGCCCTTGCCCACCTAATATCTAACCCTCCATCCCTAGGCCACCACTGATTGGCTTTCTGTCATTACAAATTATTTGTGCATGTTTTAGAATAAATGGAACCAAATAACATACAATCTTTTATGTATAGCCTTCTTTCATTCAGCGTTATGTTTCCAAGATTCATCCCCATTATTGCTGAATAAACATATCATTGTTTGGCTATACCACATTTGTTTATCCAATCCCCTATGGATGAGTGTTTGGGTTGTTTGGGGTTTTAGATATTACAAATAAAGCTGCTGTGAGTATTTATAGGCAAGTCATGGGGTGGGGCACATATATCTCCATTTTCTTGGAAAAACACCTAAGAGGAGAATTGTCATATGGGAAGAACATGTTCATTTAACTCTACGAGAAACTGGCAGCTCATTTTTTAACCAATAGAACTCTTCTTACCATTATTCACCATAATTCAAGGATGAGGAAAAAACAAATTCAGCCCAATTCTACTTGAATTATCATGGAATTTAAATTAGTGGGATCTGAATTAGTGAGCTTAAGCCATTATAAAACGTTAAAGTAATCCAAAAATGGTTTGGATTTTTAACTCATATGGCAATAATATTTGTGAAAGAATATTACATATACCAGAAGGGAGAAATTTTGTGAACGTTGTGTATTTCCTCCCAGAAAAAGAATAGCAATGTATTGTTATTTTATCAATTGTCTAATGCCGTATAAAACCGTGAAGTTATCTATAAACACACATAGGGTATTACTGTGTTACTTTACTGGAAGCTGCCAGGGGAGTAGTTGTACTGTTTTGCTTATAACATCAAGCGGATCCTGTGAATGCCATGATATCACCCTTCCGAGTTGACTCAGCCAGAAAGCCGAGACATGTGTATTGCTAGGTGGGCCAGCGACTTGGAAAATTATAGCTCTGCTGTCCTTGAGGGTTCCCCTGTAATCGGGAGCCTTAACATTGCCCCTAGGGACCTAACATCTCCAGGAGCAGCCTAATCATTGACTCAGAAATTTCTTTAGAAGCTGATTGACAGCAGCTGCCAATCTAGATAATCGCCAGAGAGCCCCAATTAAAGCGCTGACCATCGATCTCACTGCCGGGACTGAAGACTTTAATATAAATCCCCAAGTAGAAAAAAATTACCCCCTGAGAAAAGAGCAGCATTTTTGCAGTATGCACTATATTACACAGCCATATTATACATTATTTATAATTCATAGATGCATTTTTAACCCATCTTCTGAAACATTGTATTGCTAGTTTAATAAGGTTGGTATTCAGAAACTTTCTTTTGCAATCCTTCACTTTGGGGGAGACAGAGTAAAATCTGGAAGAAAATATAAATGAAAGAGTATTTTTAGCACTGACAGAAATAGGAACTCTTTTAAAGTAATTTGTACTTTTGTCATTGCTGGGGTCTTCATTAGCCACCTAAGGAGGAAGAGCCCGATGTTTTCACTAATCCTCCAGATGAAGCCAAGTTTAAAACACACACTCTCTATAGGGATTATGTGAAGATGTTAAAAGTTGGCCAGAAAGGTGACAAGGCATCCTGATAATTGAGACAATCCTGGGAGTCGGCTGGTCTGTCCAACCGCTATGAGCTAATGGTGGGTAATGAAACCCAGCAGGTCTGCATGGATACAGGCAAATGCCAAACAACTTCCCGTATGCACAGAATTCAGCTTAATTAGCCACAGAGGAGGAATAGGCACATTTAAACTAATCCAAGAAATCATTATTGTTTGAGTTGCTTACATGCAAACAGAAAAATGGTCGCCCTCTTAAAGTAAGTAGTTCCTCTCTGCAAAGGGAGGACACGAGAGACAGTCAACTGACCTTCATCGAAAAGAACTCTCTAGAGCATGAATTCTCTCCACCACTCCACTTTCTGGTGATATCACAGCCTTATTTCTCAGTAGTCCCATTTCACCCGGCAGATGACAAATTATGGTGCACGTTAACTCAAGAGTGGCTCCTGACAAGAAATACGGATGGACTTTCAAAGTGTTGGCACAGTTTTATGGATGAAGAGCTCCAGGGCTGGTGTCCGGGGGCTACACCCCCAGCTGGTAGAACAGGCCTCTCCACAGCAGTCTCTGCAGCTCATCCCTAGCAACTAGGGCATGATTGGCAAGTGGGGGCTTTCCTGTTGCCCCAGAATTGAAACCAAGGCTCAGAGTAGCAAGCAAAAGGCACTCAGTGTCCCACTTTCTAAGTCATAATCTCTCCAAGGAGGCTTTGAATGGTTGGGTCCAGTCACAACAACACGGGCTATCAAGAGCACTAGTTCTAGAATCGGCCCTTCCACCCTTCCCCATTCATCACCCCTGCCCCAACCTCCTAGGAGAAGAGGACCTGGAGTGAGAGAGAGTCAGCCATTTTGGTAGTGCTCCATTGGCAGAAGAGTACCCCCTTCCCAGACTAAGTAGGTTCTTCCAGCCCTTGGACCGTCTTGAAGTTGTGTGCTTCCCCCTCTCTAATCATTCCAGTGGGGTCTATGAGGAGGGGAGCTGGCATTTGATTTCGTCATCATTGCTCAGGCTGTGCAAGCTGAATGAGAGAAAGAAACAAGTCCCCCCCTTTGGGTAGGTGTAACATGGGGGTTACGACCTTGACTGTCCCCACAGAAAAGGCAAGGAGGCATCTGCATCCAAGGAACATGGTAGGAGAGCCACCACCTGGAGTTGAGTTGGAATTTTCTGTCTGATCTCTTGAGGGATCTTTAATGTGCAAGTTTATAGCTTGAGCATGAGTCCCTTATCAACTGATATGTTGGAGCTACCACTGTCCTCATCAAAATCACAGAAAATGAGATAGAATAGTAGCCAGCCACCCCAGAAGGCCACGACCGTATACAGTTAAATAGAGAGACATCTGCCCTTTTTTCCTCCCTCCTCCCTGGCCCACACTGAAAGCTCAGCACCCAGATGGGACAGAGGCACATCCAGCCTCCCTCTACCCCATCCCAGCCACTCAGGGTCAAGGACTTGGCCAGTGGGAGGGCACATGTCAAGTCTCACCGGTGGTGGGTCAGCCTCTTTCATATTTATCCCCCACCTTGCTCTTCTCTTTCTTACCCCCTCACTGAGCTGTCTCTGGCTTCCAAGGGGTTGGAAATGAGGTGGAGGAATGTGGAGAGAGGGGTGGTGAGAGGAGAAATAAGGGGGAGGAAAGACCTTTGCTGACTGGTTTGGTACAATTCGGCGGTGGTGTTCTGTGGACAGGGTGGAGTCCTGCTGCTGATTTTGTCTTCTCAGTGAAACTTTCATGAAAGACTCAATGACATCCCCTCTGGGCCCTCTGACTGTGGCCCCCTTGATGGGAAAGAAGCCCATTTTGGCTCGAGTGTCTGCGGGCCCTTCCTATTAACCTTCCAGGCAATCTACCCCAGGAGAATCCAAGGATCTTGACCCCAGGCTCACTCCTCTTCCCTCCGTCCCTAACGTGGGCCTTTGTGGCCCCTCAAAACCCTCATTTGTCTAGTGCCCCACTATTCACAGAGGTGCACTTTGCTCCCTCCCGACAGTCTCCAGTCTCTTGCCAAAGACCCTCTCCTCAGGGTCCTATCTGTGGCTTTTTTTCAGATTAGTTTTGATAGGGATGTGAAGGATTTTTGTCTGGTGGAAGAGATGACCTCAATGGGCTATGGTTTATGGTCATGATGGAATACGGACAGGTTTTGTACCAAACTCAGCAATCTTATCCTAACGTTGCTATAAATACTTAGCTTTTCAAGTGGTCTTTGGAATGATTTTAACATCCTAGCGGTTTCTCCATTAATTACTGAGTTGAATAAAGTCTTCGACTTGTGTTCATTCTGTTTGAAAGAGAGTCATAATTTTACCATTTTGAAAATTGTTTCTTAACAACATTCAAGACCCAACACTGTCTGTTAAGAAATTCTACTACAGGGGCGCCTGGGTGGCTCAGTGGGTTAAAGCCTCTGCCTTCGGCTCAGGTCATGATCTTGGGGTCCTGGGATCGAGCCCTGCATCAGGCTTTCTGCTTCGCGGGGAGCCTGCTTCCCCCTCTCTGTCTGCCTGCCTCTCTGCCTACTTGTGATCTCTCTCCTCTGTCAAATAAATAAATAAAAATCTTTAAAAAAAAGAATAAAAATTTCTACTACCACTAATATTTGATGGTAGTACTAGCTGACATGTCTTCAGCGATTTATAGGATGTAGCTTCCTTCCTGCAGTGAGAATCTTCTTGAGGACAGAGACTCTGGGTGTCTTGAGCAACTCTGCATCCCATCTGCCATACTCTCCAGTACATAATGGAACGCAGTAAATATTTGTCATGAATTTCATTTGATGTTCATATAACTCTATAAAGTAGGTAGAGAGATCCTCTTTCTTCATTTCGCAGATTAAATGTATTTGCATGGTTTGCCCAGTGTCAGGTCGTAAGTTAAGAAAGTTGGGACTCAGTCAGGCCTGTTTATTTCTAGGGCAATGCATATTTTGAGGATACCACAATTGTCTCACATTTTATAGATGGGTACTTAATACTCCCATATAAATTAGAAATACCTCCTAGCTAAAAGCTTCCTTAAGTAACCACTTCTTGTTAGGATGCTCTAAAAATTTTTTTAAACATAATTCAATCTATAAAACTTCCCAATTCATGCTCTTGAGCGTGATGTTATCTAAAGTTATGACAATAATATCTAGAGATAAATCTGAGAGGGATGATTTGTTATTGAAATGGCGGGAGCATTTTTGCCCCAGTAGGGTAGTATGTCTTGGTTTAGGAAAAATCCAAATGTATGGAGCTTTCGTTTTCCAAGCCAGGCCAACATCAGAAGCTGGTTCCAGTCCGTGTCTGGAATTTTCTTTAGTCAATATTCTTATTTCCTTGAATGCCAATGGAAACCCCAACCCTCCTGAAAAAGAAATCAAACAAACCAGAGAAGTCGTGGACCCCTTTGAAATACACCTGAGTCCTCATTTCTTTCCATGCCCATTGCCAGCACCCTAATATAAATCACTACCCGTTCTTATCTAAATTGCCGCAAGAATCTCTTGTTCTTAGGCTTCTCTCACATAAACACCACAAGTAAAGTGATTTTTCAAAAACACAAGGTGATCTTGTTTCACCCTCTCTGTGGCCTCCCACTGCTCTGAGATCAACCCAATTCCTCAATGTCCCTGTGTCACACTTATGATGGCTTTCGCAGCACCGTTTCCCCACCAGACTCTGAGATCAATGAGGCCAGATGCACCATCTCTCTGGTCCGCATCCCTGGTTCAAGGCCCGGCACTGTATTTCACCAGTTCAAAGATGCACTTTCTCCGCAACCCTCCCCTCAGTTAACATCTCTGACATCAGGCTGTAACTTTCCATCATTAGTACATCATGGTTTATTTGGCAGCGTTTTTATTTCCTAGTGTCAGAGGAGTAATTGTGCTTCATACAACTGATAGGATCTCCCATTTGAAGAAATCTGGTGGTTGCCACGTGAACGTAACAAAAAGCCTGTAGTTACTTGGTGTTTGGCCTCAATGCAGAAATTCTACTACTTAGGGTTGGCTGGGTTCTTGAAAGGCTGGTTGCAGGTAGCAAGGCAAGAGAGGCGACTGCTGTTTCCTTCGCTGGTGGTGGACAACGCAAGTGCTTTTTTGCTTGAGTGCTAGCTGGATGCGGCACGTGTTTGCAAGTTCATGGGAGAAGAGCTCTGTATCTGGGGTAATTCCTGCTGGCTACTGCCTGCTGTTCTGGTGTCAGCCGATTCAACTTCTGTCAACGCGACCTCAGAGCCCCGCCCCTGCTGTCAGCACCTCCCCTGCCAAAGCTGATGTCACGTCGGCTGCCCGTCTCAGATCAGCTACCGCCATCCCTGTCCTCCTTAGACTCAGAAAGTTGCTTCTCTCCCCTAACTGAACAGAGCCGCCCTCGTGTGCTCACAAGACACTTCGCCCCTATTAAGCATTCCTCTGTTGGGAGCCCAGACAATGCCCTGGGAGAGAAGGGAGTTATGGAGTGCTTGATCCCTCGTCATCGTAGGGATTCCCTGCCTTGACCATTGGTTCAGAGCCCTGACGCTACCAGAATGGTCCGAGTCGCATTTCTTTGGATTCCAAGAGTTACTCTGGAGCAATTTTAACAGACAAGCAGCCATATGGGGCCCAACAAATTCCAGTTTCACCTTTACATAAAACAGGAGCCTATTTTACCCCTTCTGGGGAATTGGTTTTTCCTTTGGTGGAGGTTGTTTCACCCTGATTGTTTGCCGAGAAAATTCTCTCCCTATCCATGGCATGTCTCAACCCTAGCACAAGAAGGCGTAAGAAGAACAGGGTGTTCAATTGACTGTGGCCTTGATCGCTCACAGCCATGATTGACGAGGCCTGCTATTTCTGGGCGTCCTCTCCCATCATTACCCCCGCCCAGGGCTTCACCAAACAGCTGGGTTGCATCCCACTGACAGAATCTTCTAGTCACTTTCAATTCTGCCAAGAAAATAAAGACATGGGCCTTCAGCTTCTAAATTAACTTTGATTCCCTCCAGACCCTGGTCCCCTTTAGGTCACAAAACATCTTAAAACTAATCTGAACATTTTCATTTAAAAGAAAAGGAAGAAGGGGGGAAAAAAACACGAGGGAGAAATGACTGAGGCAAATATAACAGAGCAAGAAGATGTACATCAAATAAAGACCTTATTCAAAAATGTAAGAGAAATTAAGATTCCAATAAATAACTGAGACCTGTGCAAACGTTCCAACTCTGAATGGAAGCAAGGACAGAAAAATCTGGTTAGGAGGTGCCAGTGAACTGTGGTTTGTAGCGCACTGGACTGGAGGTGGGAGTCATGTGTGCACTTGGATCCAATAAGCCAGAGAGGATCACCTGATGAGGCTGATCCAACTGAGGGACTGGGCACAGATGCCAAAAGCTAAAATGTTAGGAGGGGTTTGGATGGAAAGATATGCTGTGCCTATAGACATTAGTCTCCTGTAAGAAACCAGCTGAAATTATCTAATGGAAATTTTAAATGAGGAAGAGATAATACCACTCGTGATATTAGAGAATGATCTCGACATACATCACAAAGTTTGAGGAGCTTCTAATCTTCAAGTGGAATGACTGGGCATTGAGTTGAAGGAAATATCCAAAGCCAGGGGCACCCCCAATTCCTGTGGGGTACAGCCCCGAGGCCAGACTGGGCCCTGAAGAGACAGGGAACTCTTCACTTGAAAATGCATTTGCTACCATAGAATTTGCAGAATCAGCTGTGCCAGGAGCCCAGCGGAAACCTGCCACATTCAAAAGGAAACCCAAGAGAGAAGGGTTTCTCTCTGAGCAGGAGTCCCTCTGAAGTGACTTTACTCTTCTGTGATATTGCTGGGCTTTCCCTAATGGGCAAGACAGAAGTACAGGAAGGCTGTCAGATACAGAATGGAGGCTAAGCCAGACAACGATTTGGGTGCAGAAACTTCTGTTAACATCAAGTTCCCCTGGTGTAAGACCTCTTCTGATAGACTTCTGTGTCCCCAAACTAGGAGGGTCGACCAGCTCTCCATTTGAAGACTTAAAGATTCTAAGTCTGTTCCAGTAAGACCTCAGAGGAGGAATTCACCCATCTTAATTTTGGACATATATGGGATCATATATTCACACACACACACACACACACACACACACACACACACACACACACACAACAGAGGGGCTATTAAAAAACTTTTTACAACATACAAGATAAATGTAGCATTGAGAGATAGACGAAGGCATTCTTAAAATATATATTTCATTCAGGCCATACAAGTACATTTCAGAGAGAGTCTGCTTTACACCCTGGAGGAAATAAGAGCAAAGATTCAAAGAAGAGAGAAAAGGTGAGATGGTAAGATAATATATTGCTCTGTAACGAGGTAGTTCGTTACAGAATATATGTAAAGACAGTGCTACAGAATAATCTGATAATGGTCAAAGGCAGTCAGTGACAGAAACTCACCGCAGGAAATCAGATCTGTATGGTGGAGGATAAAGCAGAGGCAGTCTCTCACGATGCAGAGGAAAAGGACACGAAAAAGACATCAAAGTGATAAAAGGGACGTAAGTGGAAGAGTCAGAAAATGAAGAGTCCCCATGTGGGTCTGCTGCTTACTTGCTCTCAAAGTCTGATTCTCCTGAGTTATAGGTGTTTCTCCAACTAGAAAAGGGGCCAACAGGAATCTTAGTCTATAGGGCA
The DNA here is from genome assembly GCA_028646535.1 of Procyon lotor. Classification (NCBI taxonomy): domain Eukaryota; kingdom Metazoa; phylum Chordata; class Mammalia; order Carnivora; family Procyonidae; genus Procyon; species Procyon lotor. The sequence goes on from CM053615.1 coordinate 50,671,342, forward strand.
CAGAAAAGATTGAGTGAGATAAGGATTGTAAAGTGCCCAGCATTTCCAAAGCATCAGATAAACAGGACTTGCTCTTAAACTACTTCTACTACTACTATTTCCATTATTAACTCCATTATTGTTAAATAAGCTGACACAGGGACACATGGAGAAAAAGTCAGTACCATCGACTGTGGTCTATGTCCCAGGACTACCATCTGGATTTTGTCCATAAATAGGTATTTTTTCCCAAGAAGAACTCAGAGCTGCTCAATTCCCGGAATCCATTTTTTAAGGATATCTGGCTTCACACATAAATTACGCATAAATAAATTATAATCTGATGGATATAAAACATTTGCATAAAACTTTCCCCTTAACTCTGCGCACAGAGCTTCAGTCTTCTGACACTGAATGTTGCAATGGAGAAATCGGAGGCTGGCTTGATATTTTTTTTACATGGAGTACATTACATAGAATAAAAATTACAGCTACAACACTGTCCCTGCAGTTCAATAACTCAAGATATGCCTTAAGATTTTTGTTATTGTTGTTGTTGTTCTCAGTCTTTTGAATTTTTTTTCCTTCTGGAAGGAGTGCTCTGTTGACTTGCAGGTTCAGCTTGGGGTTTATTACAGGAAAGTTTTCCCATGATATCTTGCGATGCACTTACGTCTCACGTATCTGTTCTCCTTTCCAGAAACATTGATGTGCCTGTGTTAGTCGGCCTTTACCTGCTACGTCCATCCCTTGTCATCCTAATGATTTATAAACATCTTCTTTCCATTTTCCTTAATGCTCCGGATTCTGGTTATGGCAGCTTCTAAGGTAGAGTTATTATTGTGTTCTGTTTCTTCCTTTCCCGAACATTCACAGCTCGCTTTCTCTCCTTTGGCTATCTTAGAATCTCTTCCTCTTCTTTATCTCCCTGTCGTGCTTCCTTTTCAAAGGAGTCATGTTCTTCTTAACTTCTCTGAGGCTTGAGAAAGTATTCATCTGGACTTGTTTTCTATACTCTGGAGTATTTTCTCTGCGAGCTTGGAATCATTCCAGATGTGAATTCCTCATCCGGTTTCCACTTGTTAACTCATCTCATTCTTTTCCTTTGGGTAGTATCTAGACACAGGACCCAGAGGGGGTCTTTTTTATTCAGCTCTCCTGGAAGAAGGGGGCCATTCCACTAGAGTCAGCTATTTGCTCAAGAATGCCGTGTGTGGTTACGGTAGAGCAATGACCTGGAACTGCTGACAGCTTTGGTCCAGACACATGGTTTCTGAAGATGTTCAGAGAGATTTTTTTCTTAATTTTTATTGTTTGCCCCTATCAGCTGAGCAGATCACCCGGACAAGAGGTAGGTCTGACTCACAATGAATCCCTGACTCACACCTGATGTCCGTCTCATTTGCTGAGGTCTGGAGGGTTATGCATCATCTCTCTGCATCCTTCTCCAAATCCAACTCAAGTTCACAGATCTGGCAGACATCCTTTTTGTCCTACAGGTTGGCAGTTGTAGCCCTAACTGTATTTGTTGGAGTTGCGACTCTCTTCCCTACGTATGTTCTTTGGATTATTTTAATAGGTTACAAACCGGGGACTGTAAGTAACCAGCTTGCCACCAGAAGTCCAATGTAGACTTTTTAAAATGAAAATCTGATGACGTCATCTCATTCGGTGCCCCACTGTGATCTGTGGCCCAGCTCTAGCACATTTTTGTCCTTCACTCTTCTGCTTCATGTGCTGTTGTTTGCTCTCTCCCTCCGAACTCTTAACGACTTTTGTTCCTGTTATCTGAAATGCTCTCCTTCCCCTTGCTTGGCCAACTCCTTGCACTCAGGGCTCACCATAAACACCGCCGGCCCAGGGATGCTTTCTCTGATCACTGTGAGCTTATAGTCACACCGTGTGGCTGCACTTTGCTATGTCAAACGTCCCTTCACACCTGGTCAGCAGCTCCCACAGTGGCATCTCGATCTCTCTTAATGTTATGTGGCTTAGACAATAAATAATGAATTCAAATTTTAAATTGCAATTTTCAAGCGAATATTCTCTCATCTAGACTGGACATTAGTAGGAAAGTAAAAACATGTCAGTCGATTTGGGTTTGGATTCTTAAAACTATTTTTTTTATTTTTCACTGAAGTATATTTGACATACAATATTAAATTAGTTTGAGGCGTACAACATAGCGATTCAACAATTACATACATTACAAAATGCTTACCTCTTAAGTGTATTAAAATATTATTTGTCTTTCTCTGACATATTTCACTCATGCACTCTAGATCCATTCATGATGTTGCAAACAGCAAGGTTTCATTCTTTTTATGGCTGAGCAATATCGCAGTGTGTGTGTGTGTGTGTGTGTGTGTGTGTGTGTACCTCATGTCTTCTTTATTGGTTCATCTGTGGATGGACACTAGGGTTTGCTTCCATATAATAACTACTGTAAGTAATGCTCCTATAAACATAGGGGTGCAAATACCCTTTCGAATTAGTGTTTTCATTTTTGGGGCGGTAAATGCCCAGTGGTGGAATTACTGGATCGATCATACAATAATTCTACTTTTAGTGTTTTGAGGAGCCTCCGTACTGTTTTCCACAGTGGCTGCACCAGTTTGTGTTCCCACCAACAGAGCACTAGGGTTCCTTTTCCTCCATAACCTTGTCAACACTTGCTATTTCTTTTTTTTTTTTAACACTAGTTATTTCTTATTTTTTATTTCACTTGTGTGGAATTTAAGAAATAAAACAAGCAGAGAAAAAAATAAACACAAAAAAAAGACTCTTTTTTAAAAATTTTTTTATTTATTTGAGAGAGAGGGAGGGAGAGAGAGCATGAGCTGGGGGGAGGGGCAGGGGACAGGGAGAGGGACAGACAGACTCCCTGCTGGTCACAGAGCTGGATGTGAGACTCGGATCCCAGGACCCTGAGATCAGGATTTGAGCCGAAATCAAGAGTCTAATGCTTAACCGACTGAGCCACCTGGGTGCCCCCAAATCATTATTTTAAAAAAAATTTTTTATTTAAATTCCAGTTAGTTACCATACAGTGTAATATTAGGTTCAGGTGTACAATTTAGTAATTCAACACTTATGTACAACACCTGGTGCTCATCACGCCAGGTGCTCTCCTTCATCCCCATCACCTATTTCACCCACCCCCCTCACCAACTCCCTTCTGGTAACCATCGGTTTGTTCTTCATACTTGAGAGTATAAAGTTTCTTGGTTTCCCTCTTTTTCCCCCCTATGATCCTGAATTAAAAGATATTGTCTCTCTTCCCTATGCTGGGCTTTTTCATCTCCGTGGCTTATTTATTTCATAACTGGAAGTTTGTGCCTCTTGATCCCCTTTGCCCATTTCACCGACTTCCCATCTCCCTCCTCCTTGTCAACCACCAGTTTGTTCTCTATATTTATGAGTCTATTTCTTTTGTTGTTGTTGTTCATTGTGAATTAATTTTGAAGTATTGTGCATTTGTATCTTCACAGTTATTCACTCTAGAACAAGTCTAGTACGGTGGGGGTATGTCAGGAAAATGGGTGTTCTGGGATCTGCACGTAAAGCTGCAGAAAGGAATGACTAATGGATCTTCGAGGTTTAAGTCCCTACCCAACACGTTGTCCATCTACATCCAAATACAGGAAGTCAGAGCTCGGAGGTTCCGTAGGGGCGGAAGAGGGAACAGTTGCTCAAGACAAATCAGGGCGTCGATTCAAGTTGTCCTGTCAACTTACCCCACTCTATTTTCATACTTCCTGTTCGTAGGTAAGCACTTCGTAAACTGTAAACCCAAAACCCCAGATGCAAAACGGAAGGCCTGCGGATTCCTCGCTAACAAGCCCTGTGAGGCATTCACAGCATTCTCCAGGCTGTTGGAGGGCTTAGAGCGAGTGTTTTCACACTTTGCCTAAGCTCTTCTCAGACATATTTGCTCCAGGCTTTTATCAGCTGCCAGGCCCCTGAGCAGCTGTGAGTTCCACACCTCACAGGTATGTGGGGCCTGCATGTCCGGTTGCATTGCCTGCAGAATTGCGCCCTCAGACACCCCTCTCCTCAGACCAGCAGGAGGAGTTGCTGGGAGCTTGGGGCTCCTGCTAACCTGGGGGGTTTCGGTGGAAGACAGTCTGGGCACTCCCGCCAAGCAGCGCCCAGTTCCCAGGCTCACATGGACCCCGTGGGAGTCGGGGGTGGGGGTGGGGGGCCGGGGTTCCTCGCAGCCTGACCTGCCTGCAGTCTCTGGGCCGCACAAGGTGATTCGAATGTCTGCGTACTGTTTAAAATGGGGTTCACTGAGTTCATTTTACCCGGTTTAAAAAAACTAAGAATGTCATTACTTTTTTTTTTCTTTTCAGTCTTGTATGATGTTGAAAGTCAACTACTTTCATTCAAAGTCAACAACTCATTGTTTTCAGGCCTCTTAGGTTGAGGGTGGGTCTGCCTTTTGCCTCTGGTGTCTTTTATCAACAAATTACTTTTTACATGGGTTAAGACTCCTTTTCTTTGCTTTAATCTGCCTTAGAGTCATAGCACCAGTTTGTCTTAAATTTTATGAACCTTTATTTGGGTGGTTTGAAGAGTTTTCTTAGTGTTGAGATGTCATTCTCGTCCCTGGAATCAGACTTTTGGAGCTGGGAAGGCCCTGGAGATCCTTCCTAAAGCTCTTCTCATAGACATGAGGGAACTGAGACCAAGAGGTGAAGACACCTTCTCTGCATCTCACAGCCAGTGGTGGAGCTGAGACAGGACACTCAGCTTTCCTCACCCTCCGGTTAAAGGTATTTCCATTACAGCTGCTTATCTTGAAGGCATTCTCACCTGCTCTGCTTGGTATCTTAGACTCTAAGGGTTCTAGCACCACCTTCGATGAAAATACACATGCCAACTTGTATGAAAAAGAATGATAACTAGAGTCGATGTGATTTTGGCAATTCCTCACCCAAGACCCAAGAAATGCCAATACCCATGGCAAACAGTCCATCGCTGGTTAATTAGTTTGAAGTTGCACCTATATATCAAACTGTGGAAGCCTTGGTTCTCACGATGGGGTCATCGGGAGATACGCAGTGTGGCATCCCGAGAAGCATAGCGATAATAATGGTAAACTAGATTTCACAGTGGATACTTTCCTTGGAAGCCAGTAATATTCAAATTATACATCAGGGGCTAAGAAGAGCAGAAAAATCTGGTGCTCTCTTCCAATTAGTAATACTGATAGAGTAGGCTGAATTTAGCAAGCCTTCGTATTTTTGTTACAGTAAGACTAATAATGATGATGATAACAATAATATTTTCATGGCATCTTATAGTTTGCAAAGCTCTTTCACATCTATAATCTCATTTAATTGTCACAATAAATATTTTTAATAAGTATCTTCTTTTTCAGAAGCTGACATTTGCAACTCTAAATCTCGGGGCATATTACTGGAAGAAATTAGATTTCAATCCCGTTTCTTTCTATTCAAAACTCTCATGATCTTTTGTCATTTCTTTCTCCCTCCTTTGACACACTTTCATGGAATGCTATGTGCCAGAAACTTAGTAAGGAATGATTCCATCAAATGTGCAAAATTGGTTCAACACAAGGAAAATTATCCTAATCTATCGTTTCAATAAATAAAAAACTATAATATCTTATAAGATATTATAGTTTTTTATTATAGTTTTTACAATAGATCAGAGATGTTCTAGAATTAGAGATGCTCATGGAAAGGGGATTCACAAAGAAAGGGAAAAGAGACAAATACCACTTTCTCAAAAATCCAAGGAAATCAACCCAAAGTCTAAGTAAAATAAACAAAGTGGCAGAAAGTAAGTAGATACATAATAACTAAGTCTTGAGAACATGAGATAAATAGTCAGAAACTATCCTAAAAAAGAAAGTTGATTTATTATAGCAATGTACCATGTTAAACATTTTATTAATTAAACAAGTGTTTATTGCCAAACAATGTTCTGGGCACATGGGTTACAGCAGAGAACAAAGAGACAAATACCCTGACCTCAGGGATCCTTTGTTCTCATGAAGGAGACAAAGCATAAGGACATTGTATCATGCCTTTAAGCTAAATGCTATGGGAACACCAGTGAGCAGGGTAAAGGAAATCCCGGACTACAGATAGCGAGCATGAGTTACATTTTTAAATAAGCTAGTCAAGGCCATTAAGCCGGTAAAATCTGAGTCAAGACCTAAGAAGGTAAGTGAATTAGCCGCGCAAAGATTTGAGAGAAGAGTATTGAACACAGAGCAATCAGCCAGTGCAAAGGCCAGGAGGTGGCCTCTCTGCGGATTAAGGAAATAGCAAGATGACCTACCCAGGTATTTGAATTAATACTGAAGCGGATGTGGGGGATAATCACGCAGACCCTTGTCTACCAGTCTAAGAACAGGGGCTTTTACTCTGAGTGAAATAGGAAATCTTTGGCATTTAGCAGAAGAGTATCATGATGTGACTTGAACCCTAAGTAGATCATGCCACTAACCGTGTTGAGGGTAATGCTTGGTCATTGCCCTCTCCTACTCTCTTCTGCTGGCAAAAAACTCTCCAGCACCTCAGTTATCACAGATTAACACTGTGATACAGTTATCACAGTTAACACTGGCAGGGCCAAAGTAATGTCAGTGGAGACAAGAGCAAGGGGCCAAAGTCTGGATATATTTTGAAGGAAGTGTCTATAAGATTTCCTGAGGTACGGTATACAAAGAAAAGGATAATGCTAAGGGTTTCATCCTTGACCAACTGGAAGGACAGTTAATAATTAATATAATATGGGGGGCACCTGGGTGGTACAGTTGGTTAAGTGTCTGACTCTTAATTTCAGCTCAGGTCCTGATCTCAGGGTCCTGAGATGAAGCCCCACGTCGTGTTCTGCACTCAGTAGGGAATCTGTTTAAGAGTCTCTCTCTCCCACTCCCTCTGCCCCTCCTCCTGTTCACACACACTCTCTCTAAAATAAATCAGTAACTAATTCTTAAAAAAATAATAACATAGTAAGGGACACATGAGAATTATGAAAACAGATGCTAAAATCCTGATAGGACAGCATCAGAACTAAGACTTTATCCCTCCTATTCGCTGTTTTCCTAGTCTAGACCAATGTCCAGAACCCCGCAGGCACTCGGTACATACCTGTTGAATAAACTGATGAATGAAGGAATAGCAACCACTGGAATCTTCTCTCTGAGCCATAGTTTAAACCACCAGTTCTCAAACCCTAGCATGTACCAGAATCACCTTGTTAAGACACAGATTTTGGGCCTCATCCCCAGACTTTCTGATTCAGTAGGTCTGGGATGGGACCCAAGAATTGGCATTCATGACATGTTCCCCGGAGGAGGCAGATGCCGCTGGCGCGAGGAGCACTTTGAGAACCACTAGTTTGAATGCTGTGCTGACGTGCTCTGACAGCGAGCACAACCTCGCCAGGCCCGAGGTAGGTTTAACTCCTGCCTCCCTGAGTGTTCTGACATTCCAGCTTCCTCTTCATGGCCAAACGATTTCCCCCTTCCTGACCACTCATTCCCACTCCTTAGGGCTTTTCTTTTCCTGTTCAGGATAGCCGTGTCTTTTTTAAATTTACAAGTGATTTTACCTGTCATCTCTTTTTGTGTGGAGCATTTTTGCCACGGAGTCTCGGCCGCTCCTCATTTCTGGGGACTGTTTCTTTCTTTTAGTTCTGCCTCAGCCCAAATGGGGAAATAGCCCCTTTCCTGGATTTCCTTGGAGCACCGTAGCCGCCCGCTCTTCACCCTGTGAGGTAGTGGTGTGGAGTAGGTGTTTACTGAGGAGTCTAGCACAGCTCAGCAGATTAACTGAAATTTACCAGAAGACATCACATCTCTCTTCCCAGATTTCATAAACTCCCACGGAGGCCAAATGGCTTCCCCGTCCTGTCCCAGTGACCCTCATTCTTCAGATGTCCCCACAGCACACATGCACCCCTAAACTGAAAGTTCTTCCCGCTTTGCTATGCATAGTGGTTCCTCTCTCTCTCACCTCAGCCCTTTCAGGCCAGGCCCTGGGGGTTTCCCTTCCTACCCAAGTGATTTACTTTTCCAACAAAGATGACTTTCCCACTTACGAGATTTCAGCCACCTTAATAATGGTAATATTTTTCTCCACCATAGCTCACACACACACACACACACACACACACACACACTTAACTTTAATAAGCAAAAGACCTCATTATGGTTCTAATCTGTATCTCTTTTTTCATTTAGGAACTGAGGTCATTCTTCATGTTTTTTGTTTCAATCCATATATGTTTTCCCAAGTGGATGTTAACTTTCTATCCTATCTCATAGTTTGCCCTTTAATTTTGGTTATGCCAAAGTATGTTTAATTATTATATTGTCAAGACTGCCAATCTTTGTTCCTTATGACTTCTTCAAACACTTGTAACCTTCCTTGCTTTCCCCTAAATCCTGGAGGTCTAATGTTTTTTGTTTGTATTTGGTTTTTCTGTTATATTTGACCATTTATTATGCCTGGAATAATTGGCTTCTGACATGAAATAGAGTCTAAGTGAATTCTTTTCCCAACTGTTAATCAATCTTCTTTATAGCCCTGTCACCTAGCATAGGTTCTCACTAAACGTTTTCATAATCAATGAATGTATCTCAGTACCCTGCAGCAAATAATAGTTCTCTTCCCTATTTGAACACTGTTCTATCTGGGGATGTGACAAGCATGACACTCACCACCCTGTCAGCAACCACCACTCCCTACCCACATAGATGCACTTTGGAAAAGCAAATTCCTCCCGGAGACATACTCAGTCCTTCTCAGGTAGTGAATCTACAGCCAATCAGAGGCCATCAGAAAAGATGTAAGCATTGTCCAGGAGAAAAGGTCCAAATGCCCTCTGAGTCTTTGACAACAGAGGCACGAGAACTGGAAAGGAAGGGATAAAACTGTTTCTATGTGCAGCTGGTCTGGTTCTAGGTCTGGAAAATCCAAGAGGTTTCAGAGCAAAGCTACCTCAAAGAATAGAACAATGTAGTGCAGTAGCACATAATACAAATCAACATATGAAAATCAATAGGTTTCCCTGAATCAAATTATGTTTAAACTACATATCAATCCAAATTGAGGAGCATTTTATAAAATAACTGGCTTGTATTCTTCAAAAATGTCAAGGTCAAGAAAGGCAAAACAAGGGCTCATGGGTCGCATAGTCAGTTAAGCATCCAACTCTTGATTTCGGCTCAGGTCATGATCTCAGGGGCGTGAGATCAACCCCCCCACAACGGGCTCCATACTCAGTGCGGAGTCTGCTTGAGACTCTCTCCCTCTCCCTCACACCCTCTCCCACTCGCTGCAAGTGCGTACTCTCTTTCTCTCTCAAATAAACAAATAAATAAAATCTTAAAAAAGAAAAGCAAATCTCCCTGATGGCTAATGATGATGAACATTTTTTCATGTATCTGTTAGTCATATAGAGATACCATCTTACATCAGTTAGAATGGGAAAATTAACAAGACAGTAAACAGTAAGTGTTGGAGACGATGTGGAGAAAGGGGAGCCCTCTTACACTGTTGGTAGGAATGCAAGTTAGTGCAGCCACTTTGGAAAACAGTGTGGAAATTCCTCAAATAATTAAAAATAGAGCTACCCTATGACCTTGCAGTTACACTACTGGGTATTTATCCCAAAGATACAGATGTAGTGAAAAGGAGGGCCATCTGTACCCCAATGTTCATAGTATGAATGGCCACAATCGCCAAATTGTGGAAAGAGCCAAGATGTCCTTCAACAGATGAATGGATAAAGAAGATATGGTCCATTTATACAATGGAATATTATGCAGCCATCAGAAAGGATAAATACCCAACTTTTGTATCAACATGGACGGGACTGGAGATTATGCTGAGTGAAATAAGTCAAGCAGAGCGAGTCAATTATATGGTTTCACTTACTTGTAGAGCATAAGGAATAACATGGCAGATATTAGGAGAAGGAAAGGAAAAATGAATTGGGGGAAATCTGAGGGGGAGATGAAGCAAAAGAGACTGTGGACTCTGAGAAACAAACTAAGGATTTCAGAGGGAGGGGGGTGGGAGTTGGGTGAGCCTGGTGGTGGATATTGAGGAGGGCACATATTGCATGGGTGTGGTGCATAAACAATGAATCTTGGAACACTGAAAAAATAAAAAAATTAAAAAAAAAAAGACAAAAAGAAAAGAAAAGCAAAACAAACAAGCACAAAAGCCAAGGAACTGTTCCATAATAAGGAGATTAAAGACACATAACAATAGGTACATGTGTGACCCTGGAGGGAGGAGGTAGAGAGGGAGGGGCAAAAAATATAAAGGAACTTACCGGTTCAATTGGTTAAAGGTAGATATCAGTTATTGATTAAATATTATGTCATTTGACATAATATGTCATAATATGTCAATATGACATAAATATTATGTCATTATGATGTTAAATTTTTTGAACTTGGTAACCATACTGTGGTTATGAAAGGTAATGTCCTTGTTCTTAGGAGATATGAACTGAATATTTAGGTGTAAAAGAGCATCATATTGCCGACCATCATATTGCCAACTACTCTCAAAGCAATCTGAGGAAAGCAAAACCAAAAACAAAACAAATGGTATATATATATATATGATCTGGGGAAAGGCTTTATGGAAATTCCTTGTACTATTCTTCCAAGTCTGAACTTAAATCAAAGTTAAACAGTTATAAAAAATAAGAATCCTCATATTTACAAACATGAACTAGTTAGAAGATAAAATGGACAACAAGACCTGTTCACACAAACAGGTACCCACCATAGATCTAATAAGAAATACCTAAAACCTTATGGGAAAAATGAAAGAAAAAAACACTTCATAAAATACAGAATTATTTTTATAAACAGAAAGATGTTCTTGATTAGAAAGACCCAAATTTAGAGAAGTCAGTTCTCCCTAAGTTAAACTACAAATTTATTGTGATCCTAACAAAAATATTATTAGAGGTTCCCTGCTCCCAGACATTGAGAAGTTGATTATAAAGTTTACTTCAAATCCAAGGTGGAAAAATAATTAGGAAAATTCTGGAAAATAAGAGCAATTGGGGAGTGAGGTAAGCCCTACCAGGTACTACACATAGTTTAACATTTCTATAATTAAATGTGTGGTATTGGAATAGAGCTAGGACCGTAGAATAGAATAGAAAATCCAGAAATAGATTTAATGTGAAAGAAAATTTAATGTATGATGAAGTAAATTCATAGAGAAAAGATGATTCGAGATAAATGGATAGCCAGAAAAGATACAATCTGATCCATTCCTTACATCATAAATAAGGATACATTCTAATTGGAACAGAAATTTAAATGTTGGAAGGAAAGAAGGAAGGAAAAGAAAAAAACAGAAAGGAAATTAAAAAGAAAAGAAACTGAGAAATCATAGATATTAGGAGAAAAGCACAGATCAATTCTTCTATAATATAGTAATGGGAAAAGGTTTTAACCTATGGTCCAAAATTTAGACACTATCAGAAAGGATTAATAGACTTGCCTATATAAAAATTTTAAAGATAAATTTTTCCACAGTGAAAATATATCAAATGATAGTAAAAGACAAATGACAAGCTGGAAAATATCAACTTATATCACATATAGCATGTGAATATCTTAAAATATAAAAAGACCAAGGACCTACAGAAAAATGACATGACTGGCATGAAAAAGGAAATGCAAATGGCTCTTATCATACGAAAGATGCTCCCTATAACTCTCAACAAGTGGGAAATAAATGAAAAGGACATCGAGATACTATTTCAAAAGTTCAAGTATTGGCAAGATTTAGGAAACAGACACTGTCATACATTGCTGGTAGGATTTGTAATGTGATATTCCTATAGAGGAGAATTTGTCAATATCTATAAAAATTAAATACGTGTTTACCCTTTGACCTAGTCACCCCAATTCTAGGAATCTAACCCAAGGACACACTGGCAAAAATAGAAGATATATATACAAGGCTACTCACTGCAGTATAATTTGTTGTATTACTTTGCCCAATAATTGATTGAATGGGCTATGTGACACATTTACACAACTGAGACCTCAAAGGAATGAATATATATGTGTGCATATAGTGTGTGTGTGTAGTGTATATGGTGTATATAGTATATGTGTGTATATATATGTATATATATACATTGCTAGTAATATATATGTGTATCCCTAAGATGTACCTATTCTTCACTTAGCCATTCTATTTCTAGGAGTTTATCCCATGTGAATAATTTTAAAAATGTTAAATATATTAAAATTGACTATGTGGGTATTCATTCTGGTATTATTAATCATATCGAATAATTAGAAATAATCTAAATGTTGGGCAACAGGGGACTGGTGACGTATGAAACTGAATACACAATAATCGGAGAGTTCCCTTCTGCAGGAAATTTTCCCTTACACCCTACAGTCACCCAGCTCTCTGTGATGACCTCTCCATTGCACTCATCCCTGTGTGCCTTACGTTCAAAGAATTTGGGTATGGGTATGTTTGTTCCACAGGTGCCAGTTTCCTGGACCCAGGGAACCACCTACTGCCCATCTCTGTGTCTATTTTACCCTGACTCTAACCTCTGCCCCTAAAGACTGACCTGCACCTTACACATACAGGTCAAAAATGGCAAATGGGTTTCATTTGCAGCGTCGGTCCTAATCATTTAATGGTGGCTTCCTAGAGAATCACCTGAGAATGATTCTGAGGCTGAGCCCAGGCTTTGTTCGAAATAGTGCTACAATCAATTCTGTCTGTCACACACATGCAGAAGAGAAGAGAGACACATATGCCACGCCTTGCATCAGAAACTACGCATTGGTCACACTGACTTTGACTACTAATCGTTCTAACAAATGCATTGACTCGTCTTGTAATTCCTGGTCATGTTTAAAAAACAGACACACTCACAAATAACCACAGGATATAGCAGACTATATAAAAGGTGTTTAGGAAACAATATAACATCCTACAGTTTTAATTCCAAAGGAAAAGACAGTACAGCTAGCTGGGGAGACCACAGCCAGCTTCAGAGAAGACCTAGCTTGAGTCGGGCTACGAAAGATGAACAAAATAGTAAAATCTGAGCAAGAAGAGTTAGAAAGAAAAGCATTCCAGGCAGGGGAACCAGTGTGAGCGATACAGGTCGTGGGAAAGAACGGGTCGGTTGGACGGCATCGCCACCCAGAAATCTCCTGCTTCCTAACGGAACCCTAAATTTCATTTAGGTATTGGCCCACCCCTCCTGCAGCCACTCTCACGAAGGCTGACTCTTCCCCCAGCTCTAAGCACGGCCCTGACTGGTGGAAGAGTAAAGCCCTTCGTGATGTCAAGGACCAGTTTAGGAGCGGCGTGTGTTTTATTTTTGACCAATAGATAAGGAGGAGCAGTTTCCTGGGAGGACTTCTTGGAAAAAACCGCAGGATAAAACAGTGCACCTTTTTCTTCAAGATGTTACAACGTTGACCTGATGGTTGGAACTCTCGAAGCTAATTCATCCTCTGGCCTGAGCTGGAATCCAACACCAAGAATGGCAGAGCAGAGGGGTGGGGTCCTTGATTAGACACCGAGCTGCTGAGCCAATCAACCCTGCAGCCCACCCAATCCCCAGAAAGAACACATCGCCTTTCTCTGGAAGTCAGGTTGGGTTTCTGATCATGGCGGCTGAAAGCATCCTGAGTCGTTAGAGAATGGCGAGCACCCCCGCTGGTTGGAGCAGAAGGCACCTGAAAGGAACTCGAGGGAGAGATGGCGGCAGGGGGTGGGGGGAGGAGGTCGGAGGTAGACCTTATGAAACCCTGCCTGCCCGACCAAAGAATTTGTAAATAATGGGGAGCCACTGACGGTTTGGGTAAGTAATGGGGAGCAGACTCTCGGAACAGATGGGATAAATATCGGTGCAAATGCATGGTGTAGCTAGCAAAGGACCCAATTTGATGCAGACTTCTCTCTCCGGAGCGAAATCTGCATCTTCGGAGCAGCATCTTAACCAGACTGGGAACAATATGGAAAGGACGTGGGCGTGAGTGATGATCAAGTCCCCGGCATTGGTCTCGATGGTCACGCTCACACACAAATGCTGCCCTTGGCTGCAGTTGCGCCAGCATCGTGTGTGAAACCAAACAGTTGGTTTCTCCGCTTTCCTTGGCAATGGCAAAGCCCCAGTTGGAGCCCCATGTTTGTGCTAAACTCCAGGCGGCACGATTCTGATTTATAACTTTTAAAATTATTATAAATGTGATTTCTTTCCATTGTGGGAAAATTGGAAAATACACATAACAAAAAGAAAATGAAAATACTTTTCAATCTATCTCTCAGAGACAAATCACAGATAACATTTTGTTGTATCCACTTCAAACTTAGTCTCTCTGTGTATCCCCTCAGTAAACAGAAGTAATGTCACAATGTATAAATCGTTTTGTCAGTACCTCTCCCCCACTCAGCAAAGTATCATACATCACTTCTCATGTCAATAAATATTATTTATTTTCTACAATATTATTTTTAACGGCCCAATGAATTTCATTCTAAAGAAATAGGATTGGGATATCATTTCCAATGTTTGCCATTAGATACATAGACACTGTCGTGATGGACATCTTTATACATGTGCCCAATTTATACATGTTTGTCCAGTTATCATCTTAGAATAGACTCCCAGAAGTAAAATTGCCCAACAAAGGTAGAATAACATAAAAAAGTAAAAAATTATTTCAAATTCTCTTCTTAATAAGTATAAAAATAATTGAAAGGATCCCGTCCATGTGAGTCCCCCAAGCTTCACTTTTTCCAAGATTTTAAAATACCTATTTAACATCTATTGGGACATATGTCTAAATCCACAAATACATCTATTTATATAATTCAATAGATATACGTGTATATACATACAAACACACAAATCTCTATATAGGTGATTTGTTTTCGCAAGAACAATAGATCTGTTGTGCTCGTATGAAAACTCATGAACCGTGCATGTCACATTGTCCCACCAACACCCTCATCTTCCTCCTGAGCCTGGATGGGATTATGCTTTCAAAGCAGGGACATCAACCCCACCGCTGCCAACAGGAATAGCACTGGGGTGCAAACGGTAACTGAAATGACTGCCAAAGGCAGGTGACTTCAAACGCCACATAGTTCACTGCAATTTTATTGTGACTCATTCTTTAAAGTCTTTCAGGTTTCTGTTCTTTCCACCTGAGGATGACTGGGTGTGTCCCCTCCACCTCTCTGTTGACATCGTAGACACAATATACCCACTGTGTCCAAAGGCTTGGCTGTACGGGTGACTTTCTCAATGCTGTCACCCAGCCTCTCTGTTACTTGGTTATGCAACCCGGGAAATGGGACTCACGGCATGGAACAGTGGGACTGAAATTTGGGGTTCCAGTTCCAAACCAACAATGGACAAATAGAATTTTAAGAGGCCAGATCAGGGTAGCAGAGTCAAACCAAAGCAGTTTTCTGGAGTCAGGATGGACAATGCCAAGAGCAGAAGTCAAGCACAGGAGTCAACATCAATGCAGTCCGGAGGTAGGGAACAGGCACGGGGATTTGCACAGCCAATAAAATCATCTCTCTGAGTTGTGGTTCCCTGGCATGAGGCCCCTCTGTGGAGCCAAGCACACACCTCCCTGATTATTCCGTGGACTGTCTTAAAAGTACCATCTACCTCCTGCTAAGGATTCAGCTAACCATCTGTGAGCCAAACCATGATGTCAGAGTTAGTTTTCAGAATTGCTAAGACCTAGAAGTCAAATCGTGGGGTATACATATATTTATTTTATGATACGACCACATTTGCTCATTCATTTAAAAATACTTATTGAGGGGTGCCTGGGTGGCTCAGTGGGTTAAAGCCTCTGCCTTCAGCTCAGGTCATGATCTCAGGATCCTGGAATGGAGCCCCGCATCAGGCTCTCTGCTCTGTGGGGAGCCTGCTTCCCCCTCTCTCCCTGCCTGCCTCTCTGCCTACTTGTAATCTCTCTCTCTCTCTCTCTCTCTCTCTGTGTCAAATAAATAAATAAAATCTTTAAAAAATATACTTATTGAGCACTTATCACAGTCAAGTCCTATGAATCTGAGGATTCAAAGGTGAGTAAGGCATAGTGCCTGCCCTCAGGGAGGGTCATTTTGGTGGGCCTGAGACACACATACACAGATTACTTCTATGGATTGTGTTGGTCACGAAAATCGGGACTGGAAAAATTGTTCTAGAGTACTTTTAAGTAGTACATGGAAGACTTCATGGGAGAGACAAATGGCATTCAAACAAAGAACGCCAAATATGCAGCAGTGATTCAAACGAAGATGGAGTGGCATGAGGGAGCTCAGGTAGAGGGGATAGCCTGTGCAAGAGTGAGAGCTTTACAGACTGTGTGAGGAGCTGCTTGGAATTCAGAGTGGCCAAAGCAGACAGAGCAAGCGGAGAGGCAGGAAGGGTGGTGAGACCTCAAACCAGAGAGGTAATCAAGTGCCGTCAGGACCTTGCCCACCATGCTAAGGAGTATGGACCTCATCCTAAAGACAATGAGAGCTGTCAAAATGTTTTCAGCAGAAAGACAGCCAGGTTGGCATTTTAGAAAGACCATCACGGCAAATGGATTGGAGGCAGGGAGCCCACACCTCTGAACACTGATGTCAAAATAAGTGAGTTATTCTTTTTCTACTTCTTGTCTGACTGTTCTTTGTTCATTAGCATTTAGTGAGTACCTACTAAGTGTTCAGACCCTCTCTCGGGCAGCAGAGGTAGAAAGGACAGGACACCGGCCTCGTTGGAAAGTTGCTGACTGCCTCGGGGCTGCTCTGTGCCCATAGGATGGGTTTGCTCGAGGCTGCCGTCATTACAACGTAAGCACCCTGTATTCTCTATAAAAGGCACCACGCCGCCTCTGCCCGGCGTGGTGTCAGTAAGAAAGCAGCACGCCCATCCCCCTTGATCCAGTGAAGGGAGCTGTGCGTCACCCTGAGTGCCAGCCTGGCCCGGCAGAGCACTCCTGGCCATGGAGGATGTCCCGTTCCTCGAGCTCTGAGCTCGGCCTGGGCCGTCGGTCCCGGGCTCCTCCCCGGAGCCGTTTCCACGGGCTGCCGGCCATACTCTGAAAAATGCACAGGTTGCCAAACTGTCAGCAGAAGCTTTAATGAATGGTTCTAATTACATTCAAGTAGCAGAGCCCACTGCCATTTTAATCAAATCTGGGCCTGGCAAGCTCTTTGGCAGGAATACAAGAGAAAGCCTCATGAAAATGCTGCCAAAACACTAATCACCTTTTATCCGAAATTTGCCTGATGGAGGCCTGGATATAAAACGCTTAGGGAGCGGGGCGCAAAAAAACCCCAACAACAACAACGTTTGGATATTTTAAGGAGATTATTTTGGGGCTTGCCATAAATTATTACATGTAGGGAGGGGAGAAAATTCCAAATCAGGAGTTGCTGGGGGACCTCCCTTTAGGAACAGTCCTAGCAGGAGGGGAGGGAGAGGGAACGAGCCCCCGCGGGGGGCCGGAGACAGGCACTCTCAGCCAGGCCCAAGTTCACCTTCCACATTGGCAGAGACATAACCACATAGCCTTGCCCAAGATCATGCTTTGGGAGGCAGAGGACCTGCCGACCCACTCTGGATCCTCGCATCCTCTGCCACCTCCATCCTGTCACTAACTGGGAGGTCTTCCCACCGGAACCTGGGTGGCCATTCATAACTTTTTTGCTTCTTTTTTCAAAAAGACGGCTTTCATATGATTCCCAAAGGCTGAAAAAGAGAGGGTTCCTCTACTGAATTATTCAAGGCAAGGACACAGGCAATAGGAGAGCTAAACTCAGACGTCTCCTCGCAACTGTGTTCCAGCCCTGGTGAAACAGAAAAGGAAGGTTGGGTGATAAACCAGGTTCCTCGCCCCTGGGGCAGAATGAGAGGACAAGGATTCAAGTTGCTTCAAGAGGGAATTCATTTCCAAAAAAAAAAAAAAGAGAGAGAGCTTTCTGATGAGGGCAGGGACAGGCAGTAAATAGGAAACAGAGATGAGGGATAAAATCACCTTCACTTCTGGACTCTACCCTTGAAATCTGTTGTGAGAGGTTTTCACATCACCCACCAACCCCCCCCAAGGCTAAAGCTCGTTGTCCTCAGGCAACAAAATGAAGGCCTCTTAAGATTTTAATACTTGAAATACCTCAAGACCGTTGTTGCCCCCAGATTATTGGTTTGATTTCCTTCAACCTTGGATTCCATTTTCCACATATTTTCTACCTTTTCTCCCATAAGGAGGCCTCCAAGAGCCCTGGCATACAGGGAAGTCTTGAGGACCTAAAAGCATTTGAGACATGAATTTGGAAGCTCTGTTTTTAAATCCAACCCCTGCTATGGACTAGTTACATGACCTGAGCCTTGGGCTTTCGGTTTTTGTCACTTAGAAAATCAGGATTAAAATCCTTGCTCTGCCTGTTCTACAGAATATTTATAAGGATTAGATAAGATCCTGTATATAAGATTGGACTGCAAACATGAGAACACTTTAAAAGTCCTTGTTCATTTCTTTATTTTTGTATAAATATAGCTATAGAAAAACCTGAAGATCTGTTGAGTCTCGAATGTCCCTTGGTCACTGGCAGCATAAACTTCTGCCTTTATTCCCTCATCTGTAAAATGGGTATAGTTTTGCCTTAGAGAGTTGTTGAGAGAACTGGGTAAGATAGCCAATGTGAAGGCACTAGGAAAAAGAAAATATTAGAGAAATAGGATTCTACCAAAACAGGCTTGCTGTGGGACCTAAATTCCACTGGTTGGATTCTGGAGGTATGTCAAGCATTGAAAAGTTGGTCAAAGCCTGCAGGTTAATTTGGGGAGAACAAACATCTCAATGGACGTGAGGTTCCAACCGTATGAACGGCTGTTCAACCAATAGTTTCTCTGACCCCCTTCAGGTGATAGAGTCCAGCTCAGGCTACCACATTGCTAGGAGCCCACGTTGGGTGCCCAGGCTCCCAGGGTCAGTCCTTCTAAAAAAATAAACCATATTTCAACCCATATATGGTTGATAAAACTTTATTTGAAATTTGCTAATAGAGAAGAATTTACATTTTCTTACTAAAAAGAAAGCGGGTGTGTGTGTGTGTGTATGTGTGTGTGTGTAAAACAACCCCATAAAAATGGAATTCCTCCATTCCTTACTCCTTATCTATGAAATACTTGAAGGTTGTAGAATAAGCTTCCCTTTTATCATTGAAGAGCTTGGACTTTTAAGAAGATGTCCATGATATAAGTAGGGTCACATAACCAAAGATGAACACAAAAGTGAGGCGGGGACACTTAAGAATAGTGTCCAGAGGCCAGAGCCCTAAAGGTGTGGTGCTCTTCAAGGATGCATCAAGTAAAACGAGGAGGTGGATGGGAGCCAGAACTCACAAGAATAAAGTTAGGAATGCTCAGGACCAAAATAAGCTGAGAGATAAAATTAAAAAGAAGGAGGAAGAGGAAAAGAAGGAGGAGGAGGAGGAAGGGACGGAGGGAGGAATAATAATAATAAGAAGAACTAGAAGAAGGAGAGGAGGAGGGGGAGGGGAAAGGAAGAGGGGGAGGTCAGGGGGAAGAGAAAAAGATTTCAAGTTCAGAAGAAAAAGGCACAGTCCGACAGTGAAAGCAGCATTTCCCATCATGAGCTCCTCGAATATTCATTTTGTGGAGCATTACTAGAGCAAGGAAAAGAATAACTCTTACTACTGTAACTTTTTACTAAAAGCTTTATTGTTGTTGGATTACACAACCAATTAAGGAAGTTCCTTTACTGAGGGGCTTCTTGGAGACTTTAATGCATGAATGCGCACCGAACACCTCTAAGGTGACACAGTGAGGCATCTCCCAGACTTATTTGACCACAGGATTTTTTTTGTTTCATAAGGCATCTTGCAGAAATAGCACCCTACACAACAGTTCGTTTTAGAAACACTGGCTTAAAAGATCCAAAAAATCATATTCTCCTTTAAGATTTGAGACCAGGGGACACCTGAGTGGCTCAGTTGGTTAAGCAGCTGCCTTCAGCTCAGGTCATGATCCCAGGGTCCTGGAATCGAGTCCCACATCCGGCTCCTTGCTGGGCGGGGAGCCTGCTTCTCCCTCTGCCTCTCTACCTGCTTGTGCTCTCTCTCTCTCTCTCTCTGTCTGACAAATAAATAAAATCTTTAAAAAAAAAAAAGATTTGAGACCAAAGGAGTCTCTGGAAGTTAAAAATTCTGCGATTTCATTAATTCATCTATTTATATATTCAGTAGCTATTTATCAGCATCTGTTCTATACTGGACCCTACCCCGGGCCCTGGGTATACCGTGGTGAACAAAACAATCGGGGCCCCTGCTCCCATAGAGGGCCTATTTTCCTGAGGGTGGGAAGGAGCGAAAAAACACCAACAAGTAAACAGATATATGAACAAGATTGTGGGAGGCTCCGTAATGGCCCCTAAGGATGGCTACGTCCTAATCCCTGGAACCTGTGAATGTTACCTTACGTGGCAAAAGGGGCTTTGCAGATGGGGAGATCATCCCCAGGGTTGAGGTTCCTTATTTGGAACCCTTTGCAAAAGGGTTTTGAGATGGGGAGATCATCCTGGATTACTCCAGTGGGCCCTAAACGCCAACGCAAAACGCCTTGTCAGAGGGGTACAGGTGCTCCAGATAGCTGAGAAGGTGACAAAGGGAGAAAAGGCTCCGGGATGTGGGGACACAAACCAGGAGATGGGGGCAGCCTCTAGAAGCCAGCAAAGGCAAGGAACAGTTCCCCCCGAGAGCATCCAGAAGGATGCGCTGCCAACATCCCACAAGACTCATTTCTGCCACCTGACCTCCAGAGCGGTAAGAGAATCCGTGCACAGTGTTTGAAGCCACTAAGTTTGTAGTAACTTGTTCCTGTAGCAGCAGGAGACGAGCACAGAGGTCCTGTTAGCGGTCGATTAGTTCTGCGAAGACATCACAAGGGGGCCTGCTGGTGTAAGTGGCTGGGGAGGGGACAGGCTGCCGTTTTCACGGGGGTGGTCTGGCTGGCTCCAGACAGCGCAGGTCGGCTTCTCTGTCGCCTTGTCCCCCCCTAGCGAGGAGAGGGGGCTGACGGTTTGACGCTGTTGGTACAAAGAATGAAAGGCTCACTCTGGTCACTTCAAGGGATGCGCAGCTTACTGAAAGGACACACATGGAAGTAAAGAAACCAAGATTGTCGCCCTGGGCCAAGCCCCAAGGAAACAGAGGGAAAAGCTTCCCAGGCAGGCTCGCCAGAAAGAAGGGGAGGGGCCGAGTAGAGGTGGGAACAGAGTTGTTCAGAAATGGAAAGGTTCTCAGGATTCAGAGCAGGCTGGCACCGTCAGTGGTAGAAATAGAGGATCCCTAGCCTAAGCCTCCCTATTTCGCTGAGTTCTGTTTCTGTCTCTGCTTCTCTCCGTGGGTCTTACAGGCCTGGCCCCCAAAACGAATGGCTAACTCGCGAAACTCTTCCGTAAACTCCCTGAGAGAAAAAATCTGATCTGTCCAATTCTTCACTCTGATCCCTCATTTGCCATTGGCCAGAGTAGAGACTGGCTGCCTGTGGTCAAGGGCCCACCCCCGGCTGTGGCCGGAATAGCCAGGTTGCTTGGCCACCAATGCACGATGAACTGCTGGGGACCATGGTGGGGGTGGGCAGTGGGGGCAGGCCTGGCTGCTTCCTCCTGAGGAGACCATGGGTGAGGCCGGCAGTCGGCCCAAGGGCTCATCCTGACATCTGAATTCCTGCCCAGTGAAGCCTGTTTTCCTGGTCTCTCACCTCAATAATGTCTTAGTGCTGTTCTTAAAAATAGGAAACACAATCTATGTAACATAATAGTATCAAAACTTACGCCTCCTTGTCATCAGAGTTACTTAAGCACCAACCCTCAAGATGGTAAAGGATGACTTCATCCTGGTGTTTGACCCCAGGGGGTTCCTTGAAGACACCTGCCTTTCCTGAGCACTCAGATACACAGAAGGACAATCTGCATGTGCAGTCGGGACGCCAAGGACAGCTGTCCAGCTGACCTCCGGGTTGTGACCCCTGCTAAAAGGCATGGTTCTATGACATTACGGACCAGCCCCTGTGGGTCGGGGCAGGAATAGAGAAAGGAGGTATCAGAGGTCAAGAAAAGGTAAGAGAGGCCAGTTCCCTTTCCTCGATCAGAGCCGAGAGAAGAACCCAGGTGTGTGTTTCATGGGGTCAGGGAGACCAATGTTCCCCTCCCCTCCCGTCCCCTCAGAATCTGCAGAGGGGGCCCGTGTGGTGGTGCCTGTGGGTACTGGGGTAGGAGGAGGTTCCTAGGGGGTCCATGAAAGGTGAGAAGGCAGAAGGACTCAATCATCTTAGGGACCCCAACTATGAAGGTCCATTGGCAGTTTATCTCTTTTAATCCTTACAATAGACCAGAGTGATAAGGAGATCTTTATTAGCCCATTTCACCAATGAGGAAATGAAAGATCACAGAGGTGAATATCCGTGATGTACAGAGACCCCTGAACCTCTGTGCAAAGCGTCACCCGGCCCTGGGCAGCTCACAGTGCAATGAGATTCCTAGCCCTGCTTCCTTTTTCTGCCAGCTCCCTTCCTCCCCATACACACAGCTTCCTGAGAGCAGCCCCGGATCTAATAACCACTACGGTACCGCAAAGAACTAGAGAAATGCCCAAGAACACGGACACGATCTGGCCTGGGACAGATGGTTCCTGGGCGTGGCTCAGGGAGGGGTAGGAAGAAGGAGCACTCGCTCCATCCCTGACAGCCCTAGTGAAAGCCACTGCGCCTCCAGCCTCCCCCCTGCCCTCCACGCCAGCATATTTCCATATTTCTGCCCACCCGCCCTATTACAGAGCTAAGGTAGGAAGTAATACTGAGACCATTTGGGAAAGTGCTTCGCAAACAATAAAGTGTGCTTCGAAGGTTATTGTAGCCAGAAGGAAGGTTACTTGGCCAGGGTAGAATCTCTCTCCAAGATGCCGGATTCAATCGTCTACTCATTCACTGTCCCCCGAGACTGCTCGCTCGCTCGCTTCTGACTCCAGCTGCAATCAGCCTAGTCCTGGAAGGTAGCGGCTCTTGTCTGAGCATCTTTGTATGCTCATCAGCTCAGTGACTGCTCACCGAATGAATGTGTGCGCGGCGTTTTACAGTCTATACAGACTCGCACGTGAACCGTCTCGTTCGTGCCTCACAAACACCCAGTGTTTACCAGGACCCTTTAAGGGAGCACTAAACTTCACCTGCCTCATCTCCTTTAATCATCACAACTCCATGAAGGCAGGTGTAGTGTTATTAGCTCCTTAATCCCGATGGGGAAAAGCTGGAGCCCAGAGAGGTACAGGAACTTGCCCAAAGCTACACAGGAAATGGGTGACTGAGCCCGATACACCACCAGGGCAGCGGGCTCCCCAGACTCCCTGGGCAATTCCCTTATAGCATTTATTACCTTTTTATTTACATGGGCCGTGTCACTCAGCCAGCCTGGCAGTCCTGCGAGGCAGGTAATTGCATTTTCCTGGAAAGGAGCAGTAAAGTGATTTTTATGAATCCTCCCAGTAGCAGAGCAAGAGTCATACCAGGTCTGGTAACCTAAGTCTGGTTTCTTCCTGGCCCAGGTAGCTCTCTGATAATAGAGGTAAAAACAAGCTTCTTCCAAGGTGCTCTGGAGATCATTGAGATAACAAAGGGCAAGTGGTTTGATTTTCTTGGGAAGAAAGGTCCTTGAGAAACTTAACATTTGATTATTGTCCCCGTGTTTTCAGTGAGGAGCAGCAGTGTGGGGGTGATGCCAACTATCAATCAGCCGGCAAAGCATCAGCCATCTTCTGGGTAAGTGTGCACATCAAATTAGCATTTTAGGAGCAAGGGGGAGAATGAGGCTTCTGATAAGTCTCTCTTCAAAATATACGCCAGCCTTCAGAGATTCACTTTAGATATTTCTGACACCCAACATTAAGAGGCTTTTCACAAGAAAGTTAGTAATCCTAAAACTCTCCTAGGCAATCAGCATCCTGCTTGGAAATTATAACAATAATAATTCTGAAGAAAGCAGTAAATTCTACTTCCTTATTTTCCAATTTCACATACCCTACAGTGGTCATACGTGGGATGTCATTGATTTCTAAAGAAAAACCTAGTTTTACCCAGTGGAATTTTTGCTGGGGTGGAAACTTACGAGAGGTGATTACTTAGCCAAGTTAACAAGCCATCATTCACTGTAGATCTAAGCAATGAGGTTGATCTGTCACCTTGAGCTGCTTGAAATGACCTAGGAGCATGACAGGCCATGTGGGAGCCTTAGAAGTTTTTTTTCGTGTTTTTTTTTTTTCTTGCCACTTCAACTTTTATTCTGCTGGTGAAATTAGGGTAAAAAGTTTTAATTATTTTTATGGTGCTTGATATGTTCCCCTGAGCTTTCCCCCCACCAGGTTTATCGAGATATAATTGACATATAACAAAGCGTAAATTCAAGGTATACCATGTGATGATTCGATACAGTACATAATGCAAAGTGAATACCATAGCAAGGTTAGTTAACGCATTCTCACCTCCCATAGTCACAACTTGATGTGTGTTAAGAAGATCCACTCTGTTAGCAACTTTTCAAGTACACATCACAGTATTGTTAAAGGTAAGGACCACGCTGAATATGAGACCCCTGGAGTTTATTCAGCTTATCACTGGAAGTTTGTACACTTTGACTGAAGCTCCCTATTTCTTCCTCCCCCGGCCCCTAGCAACTGTTCTGCTGTTTCTTCTAGATTGGCTTTTTCTCCTTTAATTTCACAGATGAGATCACGTGGTATTTGCCTTTCTCTTTCTGACTGACTTCCCTTAGAATGATGCCAGTGGAGTCCATTTTGGAGTGGGCATCGCCCCCCTGCACTTCTTAGCTTCATGATTCTAGGCAAGACAGTCTTTTAACCCTTAAGCCTCAGTTACCTTATCTGTAAAATGGGAACAAAAATAATACCCACTGGGTGGTAGTAAGCATGGACCGGGCGGCCGTACACCAGCTACTGTCAGAAAGCTGGAGTATAGCATGTGACAAGACAGGCAAGGCCCTTGGTCCTGCGGAGCTCACATTATAGGGGTACTCAGTACGTTGTTTGCAATTATCCGCACTTTTACTGTTATTGATATTTTTTTAGTGATTGGCATTTGATCCTTTCTTTTTCCATCTCATTTTTTTCCTTAGAGGAGAATATGTTATTTCAGTAGAAATATTGAATGCTTTTTCCCAGTGTTGCTAACAGCAATGGTGTATGAGTTGCTTATAGGCCTCCCTCCCTGCCCCCCCAAAAACGAAAACAAAAACAAAATCTGAAACAAAACAAAAAACAAAAAAGGAAAGCAATCTGCTCTACAGGGCCTGGCAATTTCTCGAGAGGTCAGAAAGTCCTGGAGAGATAGAAGTTCTTCTTAGAACAATCTCTGAGGAATGCACACTCATTATTGGCTGCACAGGGACTGCCTCGAGTGAGAGGGATCCTGGAAGCATCGCAGAGAGGCCAGGCTCTCCAAGAAGGGGCACTGTGGCTGCGGCCTCTGGAGAGACTCAGACAGAGGCGTTCGGGAGGGCCTGGGCCTAGGGGCGCCCTCAGCTCCACGTCTCTGAGGGAAACTGAGGTACACATGTGCTAGTGTCAGTCCTCTCCAAGTTGTCTGCTCCAAAGAGAGCCCTCAAAGAGGGGAACCATCATTCACCTGTGCAGCCTTGAGGAGACCCACCCTCCTCACAGCCTCCCCTTGGGGCCCAAACAGTCTTCTCTGCTTCTGACGCTTCTGGATGGTTCTGTCTAGAAGCTCCTATACGGTTCTAGGGCCTTCCGTAAGTGTGCCCGTCACCTCGGCCCAATCTAATTATTGCCATAAGCAAACGGGGACGAAAGATTTGACTTTGAATTCACCTCTACATATATTTATTAACCGAGATACTCTTAATTAAGTTTTGGATACATGAATCAAACATTCTCATGGCTTATGAAGTTGTTGTAAAATGGGGTAAGTGCTCCTAGAACTTCAGAACAAGAAAATATTAGAGCTGGAGAGGCGTTCAAGCCAACTAATCCAACCTCCTTTGTGCGGAGCTGAGGGGAAGGCAGTTTGGAGAAAGGAAGGGCCTCTTCTGTGGTCCTCTTGTTAATATCTGGGAAACCTGGAACCACAAACCACATCTTCTGCCTCCCAGTCTAGTGCTCCCTCCACCTCTTGATCAATTTACAACCTGGAGCAGGAAATCTGACTATCCTTCTAATCTCCTCCCAACTTGTGCAGCTACAAAAATAGATACAATCTGGAAGCCCAGCCATGCCAAATATTGTGGCAGACTTCCCAGCCTCTCCTCCCCCAGCTGATGGGAAGTTGAAGCTCCATAACACTCTTGCTAGAAATGTGAAAATTATTTCTTTTTTATTCCTTCTTCTATCTAAAGCCCACTGCCCAACCAGGTTCAAAGCCCACTCAGGATCCTCAATCCAGAGAGAAGGCACCAGGAAGGCCATCAGATAAGCAGAGTCCCCAATTTTAGATTCTATAAATATTAACCTATCTGAGGCTATTGTGAGCATTTATGCTGAAAAAAGACCCAGATTAGTGATGAAGAAAAACATGAAGTCTTCAAGGGAAAACCCATGGGACTGTGTGAGGTCTTTCAGAGGGGAAGTGCCTAAAAAGAGAGAAACAAACAAACAAACGAGAAGGTTGAACTTACTATAAGATTAATTTCAAATGGGGGCCGAACCCTATAAGAGAAGCATCATCCAAACAAAAGACAAGAGCATTTGAACACAGACGGACGTTGAATTCGAGAAACTGTTTTCCTTCATGCTGATACTTGGCAGCACCATGGAAAGAGTAAAGGAGACAGACATACAAGGATGCTCACGGCAGCATTATTTGTGATAGAAAGACAAGAAAGTAATCTAAATCTCTTTCCAAAGGAGACCCATCAGAATAAATTATGGTGCATAGATAGTATGGAATATCATGCAGCTGTTTAAAAAACAGCAGGTTAAGCTCTATGTTCTAACACAGAATGGTGTCCAAACACACTAAGATACCACACAGTACAAAGCGAGTGACAGTACTGCATGATATGATCCCATTTGATCCAACAAGAAACGTATATATTTGTATATATACAGAAAAGTCTGTAAGAATATGCAAGAAAATTAATGCTGGGAAATGCTAATAGGAAGGGAAGGGAAGGGAGATGGCTTTTATTTGTTGCCTTTTATCTTTCTGATGTGAAGGTTTTACCATGATAATTTATTATGTCTAGTAGCTTTTTCAGAAACCACAAAATCTAAGATTTTTAAAACCACAAGAATAATCCAGAATTGATTCTTTCTCATGAATTCTAATTTATTAATAAACCTCCCACAGCATAAAAAATAATGATGATAGTATTATAAGAAAATCCCTTTTCTCCCTTCATGAAAACTTCAGCCCTCAGATACAATTGATCAGATACAGCCCTCTGTAACTTTGAAGGCTGACACCATGTAAAATTCCTCCATCACATGTTTTCATGCTTTCCTGGCTTCTTAGACCCCCTCGATCCGTCTACACCAGCTTCCAGCCTGTGGAAACTTGCTGGATCGCACGACAGTGCCTAGAGCTAGAACTTGGAACTTCTTTCATCATAGCCCAGAGAGCTCTGAGCACCAAGAACTGGCACCGACGCCCCACCAATCCAACCAAACCATCTCTCTATTCTCTTTTTTGGTAAAAGAACAGATCAGGGAATTTCTTTAGTGGGTACCAGTGAACCGCAGCAAGGCCTTTGCCCAAGTCAGCAATCTATTTGTGCAAGTGCGTGAAGAGGAACAGGATGGAGAGCTACACTACAGAGACACACTACAGAGTTAACAAATACATCCACAAAGTGTAGGTTACCAACGATGACAGCCTGGAAGGAGGCTTGTGAGGGTCTTCTCCAAGTCTGGACCCTTTTTCTTTTCTTTTCTTTTCTTTTCTTTTCTTTTCTTTTCTTTTTTCTTTTCTTTTCTTTTCTCTTTTCTTTCCTTTTTTCTTTTCTTTTCTTTTTCCTTCCTTCTTTCTCTTTCTTTCTTTCTTATCAGTCTTTTTCTCTTTTATTTAAAGATTTTATTTGTTTATTTGACAGAGAGAGACACACACGCAGCGAAAGAGGGAACACAAGCAGGGGGAGTGGGAGAGGGAGAAGCAGGCTTCCTGCTGAGCAGGGAGCCCGATGCAGGGCTCGATCCCAAGACTCTGGGATCATGACCTGAGCCAAAGACAGACGCTTAACGACTGAGCCACCCAGGCGCCCCAGATTTGGACCCTTTCTTGCTCAACCTTTTTATCAATAACATGGAGGAAGGTTGGAAAGCCATGTTTTCAATATTTGCTAACTTTTCACCCATCACACTGATTTTCTTTCCCCTCCCACTTTATTAAAACATTCCAGGGGTGCCTGGATGGCAATGGGTTAAGTGTCAGACTCTTGGTTTAGGCTCAGGTCGTGATCTCAGGTTCTTGAGATCCAGCACCCCCCCTCAGTGGGCTCTGCCCTCAGCAGGGAGTCTCTCTCCCTCCACCCCTGCCCCCATCTCGTTCTCTCTCTCTCTCTCAAAACAAATAAATAAATCACAACAAAACAAAACATCCCTGAATTTGAAATCCCTGAAGTTCAGGGATTTGAAATCCCAATCCCTGAACTTGAAAAGGTACAAATCCTATCATTTCTTTTCTGTGTTAACAACTTGCCTGTCTGCATCCTGTAAGGATTCCATCTGTATGACATTCTGGAAAAGGCAAAACTATAGAGCTAGAGAACAGGGTCGGGACAGGAGTAGGGACTGACTACCAAGGGGCAATGTGAGTGAACATTTTTAGAAGATGGAACTGTGGCAGTGGATACATGACTCTATGCATTTCAAATCCCATAGAATTAATTATACACCATAAAAGTCTGAATTTTCCTGTTTGTAAATTTTAAAATGAATCTGGAAAAAACTCACTTATCCTTTTAAGATCCTAATATTAATAGTGAGAGCAATAATGCAACATATAAAAATAAATGCTAGCTCCTCAGTTCGACAGCTTACATTACAAAGGTGAAAATTGCCTTTTTTTTTTTTAGAGTTGGATTAAAAAAAAAATACATGGCTGGACACAGATATCATATCACTACCTGGCCCTTGCCTACATCCCCAGTTCACTTCCAGTCACTGCTCCTCCCTCCCATTTCAGTCCTAAATGCAGGTGGCTTCTTGCTCTTGTTCCTTTGCAAAAACTGATAATGCCTTCAGTGCCCCCCCAAACCCATCTCCTCACACCAACCCTGAGAGCCCTTCAGTCGTCAGCTTCTTGGGCAAGTCTTCCCTCACTCCTGATAGAAATGATGTTTATTTCTATCTCCAGCCTGGTGACGCTGGACCATGATTATGTATCCATGTGTCATTCTCCCTGTTAAAATGAGCTCCTGGAGGGTACATACTGGGTCATCTTTCTTGCTTCTGAATCCACAGAACTCAACATGGTGTTGGGTGCTGCATTAATTCAGCACTCAATAAATATTGGTAGACTTTAGGGGCGCCTGGGTGGCTCAGTGGGTTAAAGCCTCTGCCTTCGGCTCAGGTCATGATCTCAGGGTCCTGGGATCGAGTCCCACATCAGGCTCTCTGCTCAGCAGGAAGTCTGCTTCCCCCTCTCTCTCTGCCTGCCTCTCTGCCTACTTGTGATCTCTCTCTCTCTCTGTCAAATAAAGAAATAAAATCCTTTTTAAAATAAATAAGTAAGTAAATATTGGTAGACTTTAAACAATTTTAAACAACTATTTTTTTTTTCTAACTAGGTAAACTAAATCACTAATTATGTGTTGGAAGAATGGGGCATTTTTCCAAAACAGAATTCCCTAACCAGACTTTTCCCTTTTCTAGCGTTTTGTTACTCTTGGGGAATGGTCTGATACATTAAGAGGCTGCAAATAGCAGCAATCCATTGTACAGCGGGTTTGCAGGATACCGCATCTCATTTCAGTCAATTTTCCTCTAGTTTTCAGTCTTGCAACACCTTTGTGCAGTGTGCGAGTCCTAATTCTTCCCTGCAGTCCCTCCAGTGTAAGATAAGAGGACCAAAGTGCATCTGACTTCAGCTGCGGTTTACCCTGATGCACCCAAAAGCGGAGGGAGAAATACTGGCAGACCACAGACTCATTTGAAAGGAATGGGATAAATTTGCCGCGAGAATCTTAGACTGTTGCTTATGGTCAAAACCATAAGGCACAACCGTGTGCCTTACTCAAACACCAGGGGATCTCAAGGGATTGGAGGAAGGGATTTCCTACGCCAGCATTCCGTCTTCTCCAAAGCTGACCTCATTCTCTGCCTACTGGGAGAGGTCGAAGACATCTGGCGGCTTCAGCCTGGGATTTCGGCAACGTACCCTGGCCTCCAGCAAGACTACTGTAGGCTGGGGCTGCCGGCCTTGTTGTGACACCTGTTCGAGCGCAGGCAAGTCAACATTCCGGCCGGAGCTGGGGACGCGGGCAGACCGTTCGAGGTCTGCACAGCGTAGAAATAATGGCAAGGCACAGCTTGGGAACACGGCCTAGGGGCCCTGGCGATACCACTTAGGGAACACGGGATCTCAGAAAAGCGGTATAGAAAAAACGTGCTCTGATCCTCGGTCTCTCTATCTGTTCAAAGATCTGGCATCAGAACCAATGATCTCTGAGGCTTCTTTCCTGACTCCAGCTTAGGTAAAATGGTCTGGTCATGAACAAGGCCAGGCAGGAAGCGAGGGCCAGGCATTCCGGAGCTCGTGGTGAGCAGGACTTCATGCCGAGTTAGAGAAGGGGAGCAGTGAGAGCAGCCCCGATGGGCTCCAAGAGCCCTTGGGGAAGCAGTCTCCTGGACTGGCTAAGTTTCCTAGGCCAGCTAGCAAGCTCTCTGCTGAGATGGTATTTGCCCAGGGAAAGGCCTTCAGAGGCCCACGTAGCAGCACGTGGTCACTCCACTGGGGCTCAGCATCCCAGCTGAGAATCCCAGGGGCGGGACATCCCCCTGGAAGAATCCCAGGGGCGGGACAGACATTTCTCATCCCAGCCGCCCCAACTCCACACCGGCCCCAGGCTTGGCACAGCCTCTCCACCTCCTTGGAAGCACCCCGTCCTCCCCTACCTCCAGCGTACACTTCGTTAGGGAGCAGCACGTATGGCGGAAATAGAGCGATTTTAGAGTCTGAGGCCCCAGATCTGGGTCTCAGCTCTGACTGTGATGTACTTCGGTGACCTTGGGTAGATTACCTTCCTTATCCCAACCTCAGTGTCCTTTATCTGTAAAATGAAAACTGTATCGCCCACCTCCAAAGAGGTTTCCACGATTCAAATCCGATCACTAAACAGCTATGCTCTGTAAACTGAAACACGAGATAAACCTAAGCCATTAGGCACATCAAATTATTTTGGGAAGTTGTTGGGGTCTAAATGATGCATAAATAAAACCAGAGCTAGAGAGAAAGCCTCTCTATGCCCTGTGCAGACTCGCTGTCTCCTATCCGTCATCTGGTGATCCCCCCCACCCCCCGAGCCTCCCCTCCAGCCTTCCGGGCTGGGCTGTGGGGCCAGCCAGCCGCTGACAGGTCGGCTTGCAGCTCGAACCAGACAGTCCCCAGGGTTGCTGCTTGTGCCTGTCAGCCTATCAGCTGGCACCCTGACAGCAAGGAATCTGGCCAATAAATGTCTAATCAGGATGGTATCAATTCTCAAATCTGGCAATTCAGCCAAGTGACTCCGAAGGGCTAGCAGGCAGTTCTACGGGGTAGAGGGCTGGTGGGCTGCAGACCTGGGAGCTTCAGGGCCACGGGTATTAGGGGAAGGTGGAGAATCTGCAGGAAACCAGCACCCCTGGCACAGGAGGCAGTGTGCGGTGGTGGAATGTGCAACTTTGAATGCTCAGAACATTCGAATACAAAGCCCTACTCTGCTATTTACAGACTGCGGATCACTGCAGATCTCTGAGCCTTGGTTTTCTCATCGTACAATGGCTGTGACAATAAAGGATAATTCCAATTGCTCCAAGCTGTTCCTCTGGCCTGAAGAGGAATCTCACTGGTGAGGCCAATGGTGGTTGAGAGTGGGTGCAAGTCAGAAGCCCCGAGCGAACCCCATGTCTCTGAGGCTGAGCTACAGAGGAAGGACAGGCCCATCCCTGGCAATCAGCGGCCTTTGTGGACAGTTTCTGCCCGGAACACATCAGAGTTGGTGAAAAGAAGGGCACGGCTCTCGGTGGAAACCATTCTGACTGAGTTTGGAAGTTCTCAGACATCTCGGGGTCCCACAGAATTTGAATGCAAAGTTGGATGCATGAATGCTCTGGGTATTTTTCTGTGAAGCAAGTCCAGACTTTGAGGTCCTCAGAGTCTCAGAAGCATCCCGGACATGCAGAAGGCAAAGAGCAGTTATTCGAAACTGCCAAGCTGACTTCCACACCTGAACCCACACTCTTCCCAGTCCTCTTCCCTGGGGGTGGCTGCTACAGACCATGACCATGACCAAAGGAAATCGCCACCAGCCTCCATCTGCCTTGCCTGGCATGAGCTTTATTTTTTACTTCTATTTTTATGTGTATTTGTCAAAAATTATTTGGTGGATAAGTAGTAGCTTTATAGTCACTCAAAACAACAAAGTTTCTTCCTTCCTTCCTTTCTTCCTCCCTTCCTTCCTTCCTTCCTCCCTCCCTCCCTCCCTCCCTCCCTCCCTCCCTTCCTTCCTTCCTTCCTTCCTTCCTTCCTTCCTTCCTTCCTTTCTTAAGTTTTAAGTCCATTATTTAACCCAAGAAACAAGAGTTAACACAGACAGGGTTTACCACTTTGTCTGGACAAATACAATTTAGATGTGCTGTTTCTAATGAAAACCAAAACAGAGCAAATAATTAAGTTAAAAACAACAGCATCAATTTAGTGGTTTACCAATTAGCAATTCACTCCAACATGTATTGAGTAAATGCCCAGCTCACAGAACACCATGCTTAGCGCTCCCAGCTTAATTGGCCTCTCTGTAACATTTAGCATGGCTGGCCTCTGTCATCTACACCACCACCTTCCCCTGGTCTTGGTGACACACGCTTCTCAGACGCTCTGTGGTTTCTCGTGCAGGTTCTTTCCTCTCCCTCTGTGCTCCCCTTAAACATCAGCTCTGCCCATAGGCCCCTAGTTTTAAGGCCGGATCTCTCCCTGACGGTCTCCTTTGCTCCTATGACTTTGGTGAGCATTTCTATCCTAATGATTCCCAGGTCTGTAACTCTAGCCCAGACATCCAGAAAGAATTCACGATCTATAAGCCTCCATCTGAATGTCCTCTAGGCATTTAAACTTAACATTTCAGAAGCTGAATGTCTTATCCCCCAGGCCAACCCTCCTCCAAATCATGATCTTCCTCTTGTGCCTCCTTGTTAGTGAATCCAAGCAAGAACCAAGGATGTTTGACTCTCTTTCCTACTGCCTAAGTGATCCTAAACATGTCCTGTAGTACTTTCAGTAAGTGGCAAATATGGTAGTTACTATACTAACCTCACTCACCTGGATGATGAAAACAGCTTTCTAACAGGCCTCTGTGCCTTCACTCTTGCCTGATCTATTCTTGATGCAGCAGCCAGAGAGATTTTCCCAAAATGCAAACTAGATCACATCACTCTCCTGTCTACAACTCTTTAATAGCTCACCCATGCCTTCAGGATTAGGTTCAAACATTTGAGAACGTCTTACAAGTTCCTCTGTCTCTGATCCCCTCCTCCCTGACTGCTTCTCTAGACTCCATCTACTGTCACCTGCAGTAGGTAAGACTGAGGTTCCAGCTGCTATAACAGAGACACAAATATCATAGTGGCTTTTAAACAAGATAGACAAACTGAGGGCTGAGGGTCTTGGAGGGGAGGAGGTAAGGGGTTGGGCGAGCCTGGTGGTGGGTATTGAGGAGGGCACGTATTGCATGGAGCACTGGGTGTGGTGCATGAACAATAAATCTTGGAACACTGAAAAAAAGGAAATAAAAGTTTTCGGGGGGAAAAATGAAATTGAATTTAAATTTTAAAAAATTAAAAAAAATAAACAAGATGGACGATTTTTTCCCCTCTCTTATATATCGATCCAAGTGTAAGCAGTTCCGGACTGCTGTAGGAACCTGATTCCTTCCATCCTGTTGCTCTATTATTGTTCTCACTATGCAGCTCCCATCTAAGGCTGCCCGAGGTGGTTGCTTCCACTTCCACCATCCCTTCCCTTTCTAGCCACCAGTGCAGGGCTAGAGAGACAAAGGAAGGATCCAGAAAAGGATCCAACCATATGAACCATAACTGAGCTTCTTGCTCACACTTGGCTGCAAGAGTAGCTGTGAAATAGAGTGTTTTGCGGAGCAGCCATGTGCTTAGTCATATTTGTTTTAACTTAAGACCTCGTAGCCACCAAGAAGCTTTTCTGTCCCACAGGAAGATGTGCTTCCTTTCCTAAAGAACTTATTACACTCAATTTTAGTTATTGGATTACTTATCCACTTTCCCATCTAGGTTATGAGATTCTTTAGAGCTACAACTGGATCTTGTTCATTTCTGTTTCCTTAATGTTTGACATAATGCCTTACGCATTATGGGTTATCTGTACATGTTTATTGGTTGGATTAACAAAAACAATTAACTAAGAGCAGGACCCCCCAAACTGTATCCATGTGGTATGAACCACTACAGGGAAAAAAGAGACAAACAACCAAAAAAACCAACATGAACCTAGTCCTGAATGGAAACATATCAAAACGTTAACAGAGTTTGCTTATAGGCAGTGAGACTTGGGGTAGTTACTCCCTCCTTCTAGCAGTATTATTTTAATTGAGGCAGGGGAATAACATTAAAAACAAGGGGAGAAATCTTGCTCCTTTTAACTCATATTAAGATCTTTAAAAGTTTCACTTAACAATTCACTACTGCATTGTTTTTGAGCCATTGCTCTTTTAAAACACTAAGGAGCCGACTTAGAGTGAACTTTTTTTTACATTACTGTTTACAGTTAGCAATCACTAAGTCCAGCTTGGTCCTTCTATAGATGGGAAAACTGAGGTCCAGAGATAAGAAGTGGCCTCCATGTATATGGCCCCCATGTATATGTCCCTTTTTGAAAAAAAAATGTACTTAAAAATTGCACGATACAGTATTGTTGATTATAGGCACATTATTGTACAATAGAGCTCTAGAATTTATTCATCTTGTGTAACTGAAACTTTATGCCTGTTGGACAGCAACATTCCATTTTCCCCAGGCAACACCGTTCTACTCTGTTCCTATGAGTTTGACTATTTTATTTTATTTTTTTAAAGATTTTATTTATTTATTTGACAGAGCGATCACAAGTAGACAGAGAGACGGGGTGGGTGGGGGGGGGGGAAGCAGGCTCCCCGCTGAGCAGAAAGCGCGATGCGGGCCTTGATCCCGGGACCCTGAGATCATGACCTGAGCCGAAGGCAGAGGCTTTAACCCACTGAGCCACCCAGGCGCCTGAGTTTGACTATTTTAGCTACTTCATATAAGAGGTTCCCCCAGGCAACACCATTCTACTTTGTTCCTATGAGTTTGACTATTTTAGATACTTCATATAAGAGGAATCATGTAGTATTTGTCCTTCCTGTGACTGGCTGACTTCACTTAGCGCAATGTCCTCCAGGTCCATCCATGTCGTGGTAAATGGCAAATGGCAGATGAATGGCACCTGTTCGTAATGGACATTTATTGGTTACTGTAAGTAACACTGCAATGAACATAGGTGGGCTAATATCTCTTGGTTATTGTAAATAATGCTGCAACAGACATAGGTGTGCTAATATCTCTTTGAGATCCCAATTTCAAGTCTTTTAGATATATACCCAGGAGAAGGGTTGCTAGATCGTGTGATAGTTCTGTTTTAGTTCTTAAAGGAATCTCCATATTATTTTCCATAGCAGCTGCCTCATTTTATATCCCCCCTAATAATGTACCAGGGTTCCAATTTCTCCAGATTTTTACCAGCCCTTGTTATCTTTGTTTTTTTGTGTGTTTTTTGGCAGGGGGGAGGGGGGACTGAGGGTTTGAATAATAGCCATCCTAACAGGTATAAGGTGATATTTCACGGTGGTTTTGATTTCCATTTCCCTGATCAGTGATATTGAGCATCTTTTTATATACCAGTTGGCCATTTGTCTGTCTTCTTTGGAAAAATGTCTATTTAAGTCCTCTGCTCATTTTTAAATTACTATTATTATTATCATTTTTGCTATTGAGTTATAGGAGTCCCTTGTACATTTGGGATATTAGCCCCTTATCAGATATATGGCTTAAAAATATTTTCTCCCACTCTAGAGGCTACTTGATCGTTATGTTGATTATTTCTTTTGTTGTACATGAGCTTTTTAGTTTGATGTAATCCCACTTGTTTTTGTTTTTATTGCTTGTGCTTTTGCTGTCATATGCAAGAAATAATTGTGTAGATCAATTTCATGGAGCTGTTCCTCTTTTTCTTCCTATAGCTTTATAGATTTAGCTCTTATGTTTAAATATTTAATCTTTTTGAGTTGATTTTTTTGTATGATGTAAGAAACAGGTCCAATATCATTCTTTTGCACATGGATATGTTTTTTTGCAACAGCATTTATTAAAGAGACTATTCTTTCCTCACTTCATGGCACCCTCGCTGAAGATCACTCCACTGCAATGCATGGGTGTATTCTGGGCTCTCCATTTTGTTCCATTGGTCTACACAACTGTTTTTATGCCAATATCTTACTATTTTAAATACTGTAGCTTTGTAATATACTTTGAAATCAAGAAGTGTGATGCCTCTAGTTTGTTCTTTTTTCTCAGGAATGCTTTGGCTATTCAAGGTCTTTTGTAGCTCTATATTAATTTTAGGA
Source organism: Procyon lotor (assembly GCA_028646535.1). Taxonomy (NCBI): domain Eukaryota; kingdom Metazoa; phylum Chordata; class Mammalia; order Carnivora; family Procyonidae; genus Procyon; species Procyon lotor. The sequence continues at coordinate 50,708,243 of CM053615.1, forward strand.
TTATTTTTTCCATTTCTGAAAAAAAAATCATTGGAATTTTGATAGGGATTGCATTGACTCTGTAGATCACTTCGGCTGGCATAGACACTTTAACAATGTTAAATTTCCAAACCGTGAATATGGTTTATATTTCCACTTAATTGTGTCTTTAATTTCTTTCATCAGTGTTTTGTGGTTTTCAGTGTACAAGTCTCTCATTTCCTTGGTTAAACTTATTCCCAAGTATTTTATTCTTTTCTGCTGCTATAGTAGATGAGATTGTTTTCTTAATTTCCTTTTCAGATAATTCATTGTCAGTATACAGAAATGAATCTCATTCTTGCATGTTGATTTTGTATCCTGAAACTTTACTGAATTTGTTTATTAGCTTAAACTGATGAGCATGTGGCTCTGGATCGATCAGATTTGGTTTTATTCTTTAGGAAATGCCTTTGATTGATATTTTTCAATTTCAGTTGTTTTCATATTCAGCCATGACGGACCGCCAGTCCAGAAACAATGCATCCCACTGTGTGCACAGCTTAATTCAGTGCCTTGGCCAGCAAATTGGAAATAAATGATGAAATCAGTCCTTGTGACCCATTGCAGATGCCACCACATCACAGCATTCTGAGACGAGGCCATTTGTCTGCAGCTTTTCTAGGAAGGAGCCTCTGGCAGAGCCCATCAAAATAAAAGGTGAGGCTGCCAGATGGATTTCTTTTCCTTGACATGATTGTGGAGGCCATTTTATGGTAATTTAAAATATGTAGATGAATTTATTCTTCTTTCCACTTAGCTCTTTACCCATCGGTTACGTGGGCTTATCAAGGGCACAGAGGGGCAGGTCATTTTTTGGAAGGCTTCAAAATCAGGCAGATTCAAGGGGAATTGGAGGCTTGTTTTTCCACCTCTCTGTTGTATGCCACATTCTGGGACATTGGACTTCTTCCTCAGCATCAACACGGCATGAGCACACCTAGCTCAGCATCTTTACTCACAGCGTCTCCTGTCCCTGGAATTCTCTCCCCCAGCCTCCCATACTCAATGGTTTTACCTGTCTTACTGACATTTCTGGCACTTTCTGATCTCATCTGCCTCAGAACTTTTAGTTCATGATCACCCATGTATATGCACCACCACTTCTGCCCCGCCCATGTGCACCTTAGGCTGTGATTAAAAACAATTTTCATGTGAATCTGCTGTTTCCTTCCTGAAAGCAAGGACTATGATCCGTCTCCATCTCCGTGTCTTCAGCGGCTTGCACTCACGAAGCCCCAGGACATTCTGGTTGAATCAATCAGATCATCCAAGATCCAACCCTTGAGGGCAGCTTTGCTCTGTGATTTGAGCCAAGATTCCTTTCCCAGCTAGCCCAGAGCTTCCAGCTCTCATCCACAAATCTTTGGAACCAAGGCCTTCAGTTTGGGGGAGAGTAGAAAAGAGTGTGGGACTGGTGGGGACAAGTCCTGGGTGCACGTCCAATTTCATCCACTGCTAATTGAGTGAGACATTTCATGTCTTCCAAAAATAGTTTTGTTTTGTTTTGTTTCAACTGCAAAATGATTGTTGTTGTGCTTCTCAGGTTGTTGTAAGAATTCAATGGAGTAGTATATTCAAAATAACTTGTGGGCCGGTTAAACCTCAAAAAAGCAATTTCGTGCATCTGTGAGTATTACCTTTTTCCTTCTCCACTTATAGGCATCACACTTTCCCGTTTCCTTTCCACCCATGTCTAACCTGTCCACAGCATTGCTATTCACAAAACTCACCCTAGCACAAGATGCCCTTGCCTACAGCAAACAGCAGTTTCCAGAAGTTCAAATTTCATAACTGCAAGTGGAGTCGTTCAAGAATATCTGGATCAGCGCCATGCCTAGTGTCTACTATGAGGGTCCAGAAATAGTGATAAAAATCAAATGATTCCTCTCTTATTATAGAGAGCCAACATGTCCTAAAGGGATTCATTTTAGCAGGAATGCCTAGATGGTGACAATAAAAGGGTATATGGAAATGGAATTGCTACAAATCATATTGGTCATCCTATGCAGAGACCCATTGTTCAGCTCCTTTTATTCACAGTGTTACCAGCACACACACATCCCACATTTCCTTTTCTACAGCTAAGGCCACCCGGGGCAGCCTTCTTTCTGTTAATAGAGCCTGGCCATATAAATATGACACGGATCCTTCATTTTTCCACTTTTTGATATGTAGAATTTACACAATGTGAGGATTCATCTTCTCTCTCGGTTCTAAACATGGAAGAGCTCATATATGAGTCTAACAAAAATATCCTTGGCGCCAAGATGTCAGGAGAGCCAGATTCATGTGGGGCTTTTCTAGGGCTCTTGTATAATGAAATATGCCCAGAACCCAGAAGAGGAAAATATTATTGGGTGAGACCTTGCAAGACAAACATTTCTGAATTGGGGGCAAAGGTCCCTGTGACAGGCTGCTCCTCCTGTCTCTTCTACAAACACCACTTCTCATGGGATGTGGGTTGTCATGGTGACGGAGGTGGAGTGACACTGGACCTAGAGGGAAACAGGAAATGGGTTGTCTTCTGCGGCTTTTCTTCTCACCTGTCCTGCTTCTTTCACATCTCCTTTCCCAAGCAACCTTGTCTTCCAAGTCAACCTCCAACAGCCACAGGCTTTCTGGCAACCTTTCTCCCACACATTCCTACCCAACGGCTCATTTCTAGATGCTTCTTCGCTGATTAGTTCCTTTCAGACTAATAACTTCGTAGGATTATCTACAGATTTTAGATTTGACTTCCCTCTTCTATCGAAATTGTGCAGTGTAGGCCTTGGATAAGGGAGGCACCCGGGGTTCCTGGGACACTGCCCTTGCTAAGACTTCTGAGCATCCAGGTCCCTGATTTCTGAAAGAGAAAACTGGATACACTACAAACGTATCCTCTGTGATTACAGTTCAATCTGACACTTTAGAAGAATATACTTTCTTTTTCACTAAATGAGAAGCTCAGTGGTCCCAAACTAAGGGTTGAATCACTCATTATTTACTCAGCTAGAAAACACCTTTTTTAGAAAGGGCTTGGAGCTGGAATTGGCTGTAGGCTCGGCAACGGTGGACAGTGCGAAGTCTGTAGCATCTTGGGCAGTCTTGGTTAATAAGCAGGGCTCAAATGAATGGGAGGGAGATGAGCAGCCCCATTCTACCTTGTACTTGTCAATCCGTAGCTGGATTACCACACTCCCAGTTATAAGTCCCTTCATAGAAGCCAGATAACCTGAGTCCACAACGGGAAGAGGAGCAGGATGGAGAAAGGGTCAGATGTGTTAAAGTTCTCAAGAAACTGGGAATCTTCAGCTTGCAGGGGAGAAGGCATTTGAGGCTCCCGAAGAGTTGCCTCCAGATAGCTGAAAGGTTGCCATTTGGAAATGGGATATCCACGTCCCATGCGAAAACTGAAACCAATGGCTGAGCTTAATTTTGGCTCAACGTTAAGTACAAGTTTTCTAACAGAGCTTACGTATCAATAGAAGATGTTGCCTTGTGAAGGAAGGAGCCCCTCACCAGTGGGCGTGTTCAAACAGAGGTCCCATGGCAAACCATTAAGAGCACTGTCTCGGAGAGTCCAACTCTGGAGACTCAAACCTGATGACCTCCGATAGCTTTCCAAATTCCACGAAGTTTTCAGGCCGAAAGTGAGTCCAGAACCTAATTCCAAATAGCAGCCTTTTCCCCATCCCCCTTTCTGTTGCCAGCACACTAATTTTCTCTCTTTTTTGGTGCTGGTAGGAAGCAGGACTCCACGAGAGCTGGTAAGTGAGACAAGGCTCTGCCCAGCCCTCCCAGCATGCTTGGCAATTAGCTGGACTCCAGCCTTCCAGGACTCACAAGCTCTCAGCAGGTTGTGATACTCCAGTGCTTATTTAGAACCCAGGGAAGGAGGCAGCCACAGGTAGCAGGAGCTTAATTCTGAACCCATGCTAACCAAACATTAACATTTGCATTTAAAAAATGGAGCAGGAAAAGAGCAATGAAAACTCTACTCAATTAAAGCTGTTTGCAAATGCAAATATGCCTAACACAGAAGAGAAAGGGGCTCCTGAGTGGCCACCCCTCTCTGCTGACATTTGTGACCAGACAGAAGAGGGGAGTGCATACACATGATTGAAGGAGGAACTAGAGTGGGTGGAGCATGGAGGATGAGGAGGGACAGAGAGATAATTTGGTTCTATACCATGAAACCTATAATTTCACTCTGACATGAAAATTAGCTCTGTAGCTAATTAGCTTTCTAATATCATTTGCTGCCATAGAAAGGACAAAAGTTTATGAATTTATGAACCTACCTGAAAAGGAAAAAAAGACTACGAGTTTGTAAGAGGGGATTAGCTGTTTCAAATGACAGGGGCCATTTCAGGGAATTAGGCCTATACTGCCTTTGTATCCTGAAGAGCCCACAGAGGTGGGCCTTGGGTTGTGTCCATACACCATCACATCTGTGGCTGGCTTAGTTTCTCTGAGGAGCGTTCCAGTATTTGGAAAAGCCTGCTGGGAAGGGCCTCCTCATACTGTGCCGGGCTCTCCTCTGTAGCAACCTATCACTGGTCCTAACTGTGCCCTCTTGAACCACTGAGCACACTTTCCCTCCCCCTGCCTAGGACAAGCCGACTGTGACTTGAAGTAATTTATAAATCAGGCCACGGGTCCACTTGGCAGCTGGTCTTCTTACCCTATCAAATGTCTTCCCTTTACCTCTCTGAGCCACTCTAGCTCCCTTGGCCTTCTCTATCAAGCGCTATGTGATCCACTTAGGTGTAGAACCTTTTGGAAGCTTCTAGAATTCACCCTGAACTTGGGGAATCTCCTTATTTTTATTTTCTTTAAAATATAATCATGGGGGGCGCCTGGGTGGCTCAGTGGGTTAAAGCCTCTGCCTTTGCCTAGGTCATGATCTCAGGGTCCTGGGATCGAGCCCCGCATCGGGCTCTCTGTTCAGCAGGGAGCCTGCTTCCCCCCCTCCCTCTGCCTGCCTCTCTGCCTACTTGTGATATCTCTCTCTCTCTGTCAAATAAATAAAATCTTTAAAAAAAAAAATAATCATGGTATGTCAGGGGGAAAATGGCATAATATGAGGCCTAACTTTTATAACTCTCGCAGAAACACTGATTTTAGCAGCCACTCAGGGATGACAATACCTTTACGGAAGCCCAGGAGTATAGTTGAGAGGTTCCAGGAACCGGGTGGAGCAAAAAACCCAAGGAAAGATGCATTGAGGGTTATAAGAAGAGCAATTTCACTTTACCAGTGCCAACTCTCCCCCAGGGTGGCACGAGTCAGAACCAAGAACCCTTTGCCCATGATTTTTCCCACAAGGGAAAGTGAGAGCAAAGTAAGTACCCAACTTCCCTAGTCTTGCAGGACATCGCCCAAGACCCACTTTTGTTTTACCCTACCCAGAACACTCAGGGGATGGGTACAGCGGAATCATCTGGGAACAGCAAGGAGGAGAAAAAAGGGGTAGGGATTCACAGCATTCAGCACATGGATCCTTACAACCGTCCATAGCTAGTAACTGGCTTGCAGTCCCCACTAAAAGCCTTAGAACAGATCAATAAAACTAAGAGTTAATTTTTTGAAAAGATAAATAAAATTGACAAACCTTTAGTTAGAATAAGGAAAAAGGTGAAAAGACTCAAATAAATGAAATTACAAATGAAAAATGAGATAATTATAACTGATTCCACAAAAATACAACAGATCATAAGACAATACTATGAGCACTTATACAGCAAAAATCAGATAATCTAGAAGAGATGGCTGAATTCCTGGAAACATGTAACCTATCAAGACTGAATCACAAAGAAATAGGAAATCTGAACAGACTAATAACAAGTAAGGAGATTGAATCAGCAATCGAAACCCTCCAGGCTAAGAAAAGCCCAGGACCAAAGAGCTTCACTGGAGAATTCTACCAAATATTTAAAGAATTAACACCAATCCTTCTCAAACTCTTCCAAAAACAGGAAGAGGAAGAGAACACTTCCAAACTCATTTTAGGACGCCAGTATTATACCAAAGCCAGACAAAGACACTACAAGAAAAGAAAATATAGGCCAATATCTCTGACAAACATAGATGCAAAAATCCTCAACCTACAAGATTATACCACACCCATTCAACAGCACATCAAAAGGATCATACAGCATGATCCAGTGGAATTTATCCCTGGGATAAAAGATTAGCTCAACATATGAAAATAAGTGCATGAAATATACCACATTAACAGAATGAAAGATAAAAATCATGTGATTGCCTCTGTAGGTGCAGAAAAAAACATTTGACAAAATTCAGGATCTTTTTATGAAAAAAGCTTTCAAGAAATTAGGTATGGGGGCACCTGGGTGGCTCAGTGGTTAAAGTCTCTGCCTTCCCTTCAGCTCAGGTCATGATCTCAGGGTCCTGGGATGGAGCCCCATGTCGGGCTCTCTGCCCAGCAGGGAGCCTGCTTCCTCCTCTCTCTCTGCCTACTTGTGATCTCTCTCTCTCTCTGTCAAATAAATAAATAAAATCTTAAAAAAAAAAAAAGAAATTAGGTATGGAAAAAAATGTATCTCAACATGGTAAAGGGCATATACAACCAGCCCGTATCAAACATCCCAGTCAATGGAGAAAAGCTTCCTCTAAGGTCAGACACAAGACAAGGGTACCGACTCTTACCACTTCTATTCAACACAGTATTGGAAGTCCTATACAGAGCAATTGTGAAGAAAAAGAAATGGAACACATCCAAATTATAAATTTTTCTGTTTCTAAAGTGTTCTCTGTTTGTAGATGACATGATTCTATATATAAAAAACTCTAGAGTTCACCAAAAAGCTGTTAGAACTAACAAATTTAGTAAAGTTACAGGACACAAAATCAACAGAAAAACCAGAAGTATCTACACACTAATAATTCACTATCCAAAAAAAAAAAAAAAAGAAAGAAACTAAGAAAATAATCCCATCCATAAGAGCACTAAAAATTTAAAATACTTAGAAATAAACTTAACCAATGAGGTGAAAATTCTGTGCATTGAAAATTATAAAATATTGACAAAAGATCTACAAATCCCACTTCTGGGTATGAAAGCCATATCTCAAGATATCTGCACTTATGAAAAAAAATAAAAATAAATTTTAAAAAAGATATTTGCACTTATAATAATGGAACATTATTCACCCATAAAAAAGCAGGATATCCTGCTATTTTTTACAACATTGATGAAACTGGATGACATTAAGCTAAGTAAAATAAGCCAGAAACACAGAAATACAAATATTGTATGATCTACCTTAAATGTGAAATATAAAAAAGTAAAACTTACAGAAGCAGAGAGTGGAACAGTAGTTGCCAGGTGCTGGAAGCTGGGGAAAATAGAGACATGTTGGTCAAAGGATATAAACTCTCAGTTACAAGATAAATAAGTTCTGGGCATCTGATGTACAAAATGGTGATAACACTTACCAATACCATATCGCACATTTGAAATGTGCTAAGGGAGTAAATCTTAAGTCTTCTCACCAGGAAAAAGAAAGGTAACTATGTGAGATGATGAATATGTTAAGTAGTTTGATGTGGTAATTATTTCACAATGTATATGTATACCAACAGATCACATTGTACCACTTAAGTATATATAACTTCTATTTGTCAATTATACCTCAATAAAGGCGAAAATATTTGAAGAAGATACAAATAAATGGAAAGATATATCATGTCCATGGATTGGGGGAATTAATATTGTTAAAATGTCTATACTACCCAAAGTGATCTACAGATTCAATGAAATCCCTGTCAAAATTCCAATGGCATTTTTTATAGAAATTAAAAAAAAAAATCCTAAAACTCTTTTGAAACCACAAAAGTCCCCCGATAGCTAAAGCAATCTTGAGTAAGAACAAAATTGGAGGCATCATACCTCTTGGTTTTAAATTATATTACAAAGTTATAGTAATTAAACAGTAAGATATTGGCGTAAAAATAGAAATATAGACCAGTGGAACAGAATAAAAGGCAGAAATAACCCACATATATATGATCTGATTTTTACAAAAGCACCAAGAATACAAAATGGGGAAAGGATAGTCTTTTCAATAAATGGTGTTGGGAAAAATTGATATCCACGAACAAAAGAATGAAACTGGACCCGTATCTAACACCATATGCAAAAGTCAACTCAAAATGGGTTAAAGACTTAAACATAAGACCTGAATGTATAAAACTTCTGGAAGAAAATATAGGGGGAAAAAAACTCCTTGCCTCTGGTGTTGGCAATGATTTTTGGTGATGATATCCAAAGCACAGGAAACCAAAGCAAAGCTAAACAACTGGAATTACATCAGACTAAAAAGCTTCTGCACAACATAGGAAACAATCAATAAAATGAAAAGACAATCCATGTAACGGGAGAAAATATTCGCAAACCATGTTTCTGATAAAAGGTTAGTATCTGAAATATATAAGGAACTCCTACAACTCAATACCAACACAAAACAGAACAAAAAAACAACCAAATAACCTGATTTTAAAATGAGCAAAGGGCTCAAATAGACATTTTCTAAAGAAGAGATACAAACGGTCAACGAGCATGGAGAGATGCTCAACATCGCTCATCGTCAAGGAAATGGAGGTCAGAACCACAATGAGATACTACCTCACACCTTAGGATGACTGTTTAAAACAAAACAAAACAAATGTGGGTGAGGATATGGAGAGAAGGGAGCCCTGGTACACCGTTGGTGTAAATGTAAATTGGTACAACCATTATGGACAAGAGTGTGGAAGTTCCTCAAAAAGTTAAAAATAGAACTACCATATGACCCAGCAATTTTACTTTTGGTATTTGTCCAAAGGAATTGAAATAAAAATCTCAAGGAGATCCCTGCACTCTGGTGTTCCTTGCAGCATTATTCACAGTAGCCAGGACATGGAAATAAGCACTGAAGGATGAATGTGTAAAGAAAATGTGTTATAAACACGCGATGGAATATTATTCAACCTTACAAAAGAAAGAAATCCTGCCACTTGCGATAATACGGAGAGACCTGGAAGACTTTAGGCTGAGTGAAGTAAGCCATACACAGAAGGGCAAATACTGTGTGGTATCACCTATAAGTGGAATCTAAAACAGTCAATCATAAAGGAAGAGTGGAATCATGGTTGCCAGGGGCTGGAGAGAGGAGAAAATGGTGATGTGAAGGTCAGACGGCGCAAAGTTTCAGTTATGTGGGATAAATGAGTTCTGGAGATCTGCTATACAGAACAGTGACTATAGTTTACAATACTGTATACTTCAAATTTGCTAAGAGAATAGATCTTATGCTAACCATTCTTACCAAATAATAATAATAATAGTAATAATAATAATAGATGGTGGGAGGAAACTTTGGGAGGAGATAGTGTCCCTTTTTGGAGGGTCATGATAGTGTCATTGGTTTCATGGGTACAGCTTTTTACATATTAATCATACCCCAATAAAGTATTAAAAAAAAATATATATATATATAGGGGTGCTTGGGGGGCTCAGTTGGTTAAGCGACTGCCTTCGGCTCAGGTCATGATCCTGGAGTCCCGGGATCAAGTCCTGCATCAGGCTCCCAACTCCATGAGGAGTCTGCTTCTCTCTCTGACCTTCTCCCCTCTCATGTTCTCTCTCACTCTCTCTTGCTCAAATAAATAAATAAAATCTTTAATATATATATGTATATTTTTATATTTATATATAAATATATGCGTATATGTTTATGTATATATGTATATAAAATATACATATACATAAAATATATATGTATATAAAATATATTTTTACATATATTTTATGTACATATATATGTATATATGTGTGTGTATGTGTATATATATATTATATATATATAAAATCATAGTCACACTTAATGTGCCAAACATGTCTGTGTACATTATCTGATTGAACCCTCCCAGGAACCCTAGAAGTTAGATTGTTCAATTATTATTCCCACTTAACAGCTAAGAAAACTGAGTCTCAGAGAAGCAAACTGTCTTGTCCAAGGTTACAGAGCTGGTAAATTACACAGCCAGCATTTTGAACCCAGGTCTGTCATTTTTTTTTACCAATATCACCACCTCACTAATGTAGGCCCTTCTGCAGCTCATTGATTAGCACTTTCCTTAGCTCTGTGAATTCTCCAGTTTTCCGAGGCGTGGGTGAGGAATGAGAGCCTCCCAGACGTTGGATGACAGCAGGCAGTTGGGTGCTCTGGGGTTGGAACATGCTCTCGGCACCACACACCTACTAAATGCTTTGTCCTAATACTGTTCCCTTTGGATTAACCAACTCTCAGGACCATGCGTTCCACAGAACAGAACCAAAAAGGTTAACACTTGAGATTAACATAGAGTGGATGTTGAATCCCTGCATGTAATTAAACTTATTTTTAAGGTCCCTTTCCATGGGCCCCAAAACATGATGTAATTGCATTCCAAGGCTTTCTATATACAGATAGATATCAGCTCTATATACAGATAGATATCAGCTCCTATCTATATACAGATAGATATCACACGTAACCACCAGGCTTTGGGACCAAACTATCACAGTCCAAGACTCCTGGAGGTGGGAATCCTTCGAAGGAGGCCAGGGAGCCTGGAGGTCAGAGCCCTGCCTAGCTCTCCATCCACACAAAGTACTTTCCTGCCCTTCCTCCTAGTCCTTGTCCCCTCATCAGTCCCTCCCAGTTTTGAGGCTGGGTTTATGCAGTGACTACAAGTCCCACGCTGACCCCTAAGTTCCCAGATCTGGTATCTCCCAGGATGGGCCCACTAAGAGTTTCTTTTTGGCCTCCCCAACCAGGTCTGGGCACTGTGCCACATGCTTCCTATAATATGTCCCTCCTCCTCCCCCAATTTCTTGATACCCACAGTTTGTAGACTTCAACCTCAGATAGGACACTTTAAAAATAAAGAATATCACCCATTTATCTGGTAAAGTCCACAATACACAGAACCCCCACTGAGTAAAGGTGGGTCCTCAGTAAAAAAACATTAGTTAGGCTGAATTTCAAAAAAATATCTGTGTCAAGTTACCACCTTCTTCCCAAACGTTGTTACGAATTAGTTCTTTAAATGATCACATTCTCTAATTGTCAGAAATTTATTTTGGGATACCTTAAAAAAGAAATTTGAAGATGAATCAAGCAATGAGCCCTGATACTGAAATTGCTAAATTTCTCATGGACTCTCAAGAAGCAAGCTTACATGTAAAACATCCTCTTCCAGGTTAGCGGGTTTAGGGGACTGATTGCAACTGTTACTTGGCTACTTCTATAAAAAGGGCTGTGATAGCCAACAATAGTACTGTTAGAGAATAATTAGCATCTTTAGAATAGGATTCATGAATATTACTCATTGCAGTTTATGGAACCCAACCAAAAAGCACAGTCAACAGACCAACGCCTGGTTGATATCCAGAAATAGCCAAACCTGGCAACGTGGTCAGCCACATTCAACAGTCCAGCCAAAGAGTGGAATGGGCCTGGAGGGGGTGTGGGATAAATGCTTCCCATGGCATTCTGAAGATGGTCATCTGGTACAAGTGACCCCCAAATTCAATTTCTTCAATCCCAATGGTGCCCTTAAAAAAAAATAAAAGTCAGTCTTAACTACTATAATAAGAGTTTTGATGCTCTCACGCTTATCTAAGAATACATCCCTGCATTCTGTTTTTATATGATCTTTATGACATCACTGAGCTTCACGAATATTTTGGTAATGATGCCTGTCTTTCAAAATGTTTGCCTAACTTGCTTTCTTCACAAATGAGTAAGAGTCCCGGTTCTTCAGGCAACTTCTCCTATTACTGCCCCGCTCTGTTAACCGCTGCCATTCCCTTTCTTAGTCCCTCCAAAGTGGGTCCCATCCAAAGTTGACTTGCTACCTCATCTTCTAGATGTGTCCTGCATTCATTTCTCCATGTATCTTCCACCCTCCTCCTCATTTCTTTTGCAGACTTCAGTTTCAGCAGACACGTGTGAGCTCACTCTGACAGCCCGAATTCAGGAAGGGTTCCTTTGGCTCTGCTGTCTGTCCCATTGTTGTGTCTGGTGTTTAGCCTTAATGATTTTGTTGGCTTGTTTCACCTCATTCTTTTCATTTCCCCCAACAATTCTTGGAAAGCATCATCTTGATTTCTCCCATCGGTCACCAAACCCCTTCAATAATATAATGGAAAGGGGTATGGGGTTGGAAGATGGCATTAGAAAACTGGAATGCAAATGGCACCCTAAGCAGCTGTGTGATCTAAGGAAAACCGCACAGCATCTCTGAGCCTCTATTGGCTGGTTTGTAAAAGGGAGATTATCACCCCCGACTAACAGGGGTTGGAGCAAGATGATCATGAAATGATCCACCAAGAACTCTTCAGAAGTAAATTGATGTTATTCTCCTAGCAAGATCCCTGCTTTCATCTGGGTAGCTATTAGCAGCTATACCATTCTTCCATCCATAGGATCTAATGTTCTCATCTCTTTATGACCTACTCCAGGGAGGTGTGGTCCATTGTCTCTGGTAGCAGTGTCCCAGAAGGTACAGTTGGGTCCTTATTCTCTGCAGCAGAAGCTCTTAGCTTGCTAGGGCTCTGCTCCATTGATAATTTCTTAAAATGCCCCCATGGCATGTCTTATTCCTCCTCAGTCCCTAGAGAAAAGCACTGGTGGTTAATCCAAGCCATCCTCACCACCTTGCCATTTCACACATGTCTGGAGGTGACAAGATGGTGCTAGAAGGACACAGTTTTGAGGGATGACGGGCCTGGGTTTGAGTTCTGCCACCAAGCTTTACTAGCTCTACCATGCTGGGCAAGCCTCTTAACTTCTGTGAGTCTCAGGTTTCTCCTTTATGAAATGGAGACAACAATACCTCACAGAGGCTCTCAATACATAAGATCATTATGATGATTATTATATTAAAAGAATGGAGGGAACTCATTTAAGGAACATCTGGTTTTACTGCTGCTTTTCCTGGGATTAATACTTCCTAATAACTTGTTAACCAAGTCCCATGTCTTTGCCATTGTGCCATTTATAGGTCCAAGGAGGGAAACCCTTCACAGTTCCCCTAAATGACTTACTTTTCTCCTACAACATCTTCCAAGATAAATCTCATTTCTCATACCATGCTCCATATCTCCAGAAAATGGAAATAAGATAAATATAACTCTTGGATTTATTTCAAACCAAACTGCTCACTGTTCCCCAAATAAGCCCCTCATGTTCTTGCCCAAATCCTACCTGTCTTCCAAGTCTCATGCCCTCTGCTTCCCCTGATGTTCAGAATTCTTGGTTAGTGTGTCTTATCTCCTTCTCTGTCCTGATAGTGGCTGGAGGGCAGGAACCCTGCTTACCATCTCACTGGGGGAATTCAGAGTAGAGCTCGAAGGGAAAAGGAAGTGGGGAAGGTGGTACCAGCGACTAATACAGGAAGAAGAAGGAAAAATTACTGAAGCCAGGGAAGATTTGAATCTGAGGGTCACCGGTGTTCAGATAGGATTTCCATGAAGTGAAAACACAAGCTAGTGTAAGAAACCAAATGAGAAAAGAACTAAAGAACTATGGGGAGTCTTTACCCTGGAAAGGTGCAAAATATTCTCATGGGGCTTTCCATATGTGATATTCCACAAGACCATGATTAAAATTCATAAAGAATGAAAAGCTAGATGTGAACATAGGATTAATATTAGTGTTCAATTAGTGTTCAATGCCTAAATGATCGTTAGTTAAGCCAACAGGAGAGTCTCCTAACAGCAGAGGTGTTCAGCAATGGATTGGGACTGCCATCACCTTATTAATAAATAGTCTGGTTTCATTTCTCCTTGTTCCAGTATAGACATGACTTTTGCACAGCAAAACCCAAGAAAAATTACAATTTTTATTCTCCATTTCCTTGCTTCACATTATAAATATTTGTTTGTATCTTGTCTGGTTTCTAGTGGTCTAGAGGCTGTATGATATTCAATCAGGTTGATAGACCACAACTTACTTAACCGGCTCTGTATTTCTGGACACTTAGTTACTTCCAAACTGTTACTAAACAACCCTGCAACGAACCCTTTTTTTCTGGATTCAGAATTATTTTCCAGCAAGGGTTTTCAGAAATGGAATCAATGAATCACAGAAGAAGAGCATCGCAAAGGTTCTTAATAGGTAGTAACATATTAAAATTAGCTTACATTACTATGAGCAATATAGAAGTGTTCCAGTTTCAACACAACATCACCTGAAGTGAGTATCATGATTATCTAACATTTTAGCTAATTTAGAATGTATAATGGTATCTCATTAAAAAAAATTATCCTTCTTTAATCACTGATGAGGTTGGAAAGTTTCCCTTATGTCTGTCACTAATCACATTGCCCCCTAAATATTCTGACAGCACCAGAATTTCTGCTCTGGTGGCTCGGCTTCCCAATGTTTGGGTTCTTGCATTTATAACCTGCTCTCCCTGGCTCTGGCTTTTAAACCCATTTACTAATATCCTTGACACCACTTGATCCTACATTTGTCTACCATTTAGCCAATGTCTGTAAACTTGGGTAGGGATTTATAATCATGGATTAAGAAAAAGTCGTCTGCAGTTAGAAGTCTGAGTACTAGCCCAAACTCTGTTTTTTAAAACTGTGTAGCAGTAACTGATTCACTTTTCCTCTCGGGGCCCCTCTTTTCTCACCTATAAAAGGAGTAACACCACTTAGCTGCTTAGCCCACAGTGTTATATGAGCACTCGGAGCCCTGTAAAGGCAAGGCCAGTTAACTTCTTCTGTAAAGAGCCATATGGTATATATTTTAGACTTATAGGTCACACGGTCTCTGTTACAACTACCCAATTCTGCTATTGTAGCAGGAAAGTACAGACAATGACATAAAGGAACGAGCATGACTGTGGTCCAGTAGAACTTTCTTTCTAGATACTCAATTTAATTCTATATTTGTATATAAGCATATTTACATATAAGTTATATATGTAAAATATATATGACATACAGTATAATGCATAATATATAACTATAAATAACATAAATAATATATTTATACAATTTTACATATAATTAAATTTCATATAATTTATGTAAATATACATGTAAAATATAAATTTATGATATGTAATAATACAAAATATATTATTTTACATATTATAAATTTATATATAAGAACATATTACATGTTGCTATATATGATATACGATTATATATTATCATAATGTATAATACACACACACACACACACACACATCCCACAAGTGATAGTTTGCCAACATGGCTCTAAAACCCTATCCAGCAAAAGAGCTCATGGGGATGATCAAAACAAATAAGTACACAGAATAGGCAACAGTATTGTCACTGATTTTTAGCTGTGAAAACAAGAGACAGAGAAGGTGAAGGCACTTGCCTAAGGCCATTCAGCCTTTTTTTAAAAGGAGGAATAACAGATACAGGAGAATATTCCCAAGGCTGAGGCAGCAGATGCAAAGGCAAGGAAATGTAAAGAGCGATGGGGGTCTGGGTCAGCAAGACGTGAGGAATGGAAGGGGAAGGGTCTGGGGAAGGCCCAGACCCTACAGTGCTGAGAGTTTAAGAGTTTAAGTTTCTCCTGAGGACAATGGGGAGCCCCTCACAACTCTTGAGGAGCCATAGGTCACTCTGGTCTTCTTAGTGCAGTTTGGAAGGGCAAACTCAGAGGCGTGTGAATTGCCAGAGAAGGGAAAGGAGAGGTTGCCCTGGGAAGAGAGAATGAGGGCCCCTCCCCAGGAGTCCTCCAGCCCCAACAGTGGAACTGGGATTCTGGTAAGATCTATCCGACTCCAAACTCCTAAGCAACGTGTGTGGCGGCCAGCCACCTCCCCGGTCAGTGATCCCAGCCCTGGGCCAACTCCTTCCTGCCAGAGCCTGGTCCCAGGCCTCCTCTCCTTCCTCAGCAGGCTACACTGCCCCCACCCAAAGCCAGGGGTACTGTGGTCATATTCCCATTAACAGAGAAAGAGCAAGTCCCGGTTTTCCACCTTCGTGGAGGCATCGAGTGGTAGACAGAAAGGGCTCAGGTCTGCCTGCCTCGCTCTGCGCGTATTCAGTCACCGGCACCTCTGATTCTAAACCTTCTCTGTCATGATGTGTGACCACAAACATATCTTTCTTTTCAGTCTGCGTTTGAGGAGTTCTCTACTCTTGGAGGACAAGACCGGCCAACAGTAACAAAGTCACTACCGTCGGAAACGAGAACCTTACCATAGCGGCCCAGTGGGAAGAGCACACAATTTGGAAAATGATGACCAAGCCACAGATTACTTGACCCCCGGAGGTGTAGTTTCTCAGTGGAAAATGAGGGTAATTCGCTTTAAATGCAGGAAGATATGTAAATGCACGTTATAAACTGTTGAGGGCCCCGCAAACGCTAGCCGACGATGCTGTTATCAGGCCTGTGCTGTTCCAAACACTGTAACTCAGATCATGACTCTCTTAGCTGCAGTCAAATGTGATGCTCATCGTCTTCTACAGAAACTCTAAGGCAATGTTTTCATTTTTTTTTTCCCCCAAGTCTTACTTTCTTTCCTGCATGAATGGGAAACTGAATTCATTATGAATTTTCCTGGCACCAGCACAAATCCAAAGTGCATGTGGTTTGAAGTGACAAATGATAGGATGTTATTGCAGGGGCTGCTGGGGGCTGCCAGCCCAGCCCCCGGGAGCAGCGGCAGCGCCTCTGCAGGGCACGGTGGCTGTCACCTACACTAAGCACATCACAAAGCACCCTCCCCACCCCCACCCCCCTACCTTAGCAGAGGCTCTCAGCCTGGCCGGCCTCGGAAACCCCAGGGTTATTGGATACACCCCTCTCCCTGCCTTTCTGAAAACACACTCACCTGGATAAGAATCCTTTCCTTGGATTCTGATCAGGGCCTGTTTAAAGCTTAAAAAGACCCTGCATCATCTGCTCCAATCTATTCCTTTTACACATGGGGAAACTGAGGCTGATATAGTAAAGGTGACTTACCCCAAGTTCCGTAAGCCATGGTCTTGGCATTAGATGTGAATTTCTGTTCTGCAATCAATTAGTTTTGTGACCTTAGTCAAATAATCAATGTTGAAAGATGATGAATAGTATCACCAGTGAAACCTACTATTTCAATAGTACTTAAGGGTCGGTCAGCTGTATTCATCCTCAAAGCCTTACAATATACTGGAAGCCAGGGTAGGTAGACATTGTGCTAATCTGCATTTTGTTGAAGAGGAAATAGAAGCTCAGAGAAACTAAGTGATTTGCAAGGTTACACAACTAGTAAGTGGCACCTTCTGTTTCCAAATATCATATTTTCCCCACCAATATATATTGCTGAAATTCCTCAGTAATGAAACAGAATTAAAACTTGTCTTGCAAGATGTGTAGAATATATGTGAAAGTATGCTTGAGCTAAAAACTGTTTGACTATTGTTTCCCAACACTTTGAAAACAAGGACCTATTTAGTTATCCATTGCTGGGGAATAAACCAACTGCAAATTTAGTAGCTTCTAGCAAGAAACATTTATGTTCTCAAACAGTTTCAGATCAGGAATATGGGGGCAACTTAGCTGGGGGATGCTGGCTTAGAGTCCCTGACCAAGTTGCAGCCAAGGTCTCAGCTAGAGCTGCAGACATCTCAAGGCTTGACTGGGGCCAGAATCCTCTTGTGGGCTCTTGCCTGTGGCTGGTGGCAGTTGCTCACTGGCTGTTGGTTTGAGGCCTCTATTCCTCCCCATGGAGGTCTCTCCTGAGTGTCTTCATTATGTGACAGCTGGCTTCATTTAGACTGAGATCCAAGAGAGAGACAGAGAAAGTCCACCCAAGATGGAAGCCAAAGTGTTTTTATAACCTAATTTTAAGGGTGACATACTATCACTTCTGCAATATTCTATTCATTAGAAACATATCACTAAATCCAGCTCACACTCAAAGGAGAGAATCACACAAAGACATGAACACTGTGTGATGAGGATCATGAAAGCCATTTTGGAGGCTGGCTGCCATAGGACCTCTTTACCATTCCAAGATCTTTGTTGACTCCTCCCACAAAATCAAGATCATATTTTGTGTCATGTGTTTTATTGAAAAAATATTAAACTATATGAAATTGCCCATATTTGATGATTTGTGATTTGCAAAAAAAAGGTAATTTCATATGGTTCAACCAAATATATAACCTCTGTAGAGTTCTTAGATATAACCTCTGTAAGTTCTTAGATATCTGCTAATACTTTGTGATTAAGATATATTTTATTTATTTATTTATTCATTCATTCATTCGTTTATTTATTTTAAATTTTTAAAAAGATTTTATTTACTTGACAGAGAGAGAGAGATCATAAGTAGTCAGACAGACAGGTGGGAGGGATGGGGGGGGAGAAGCAGGCTCCCTGCTGAGCAGAGAGCCCGATGTGGGGCTTGATCCCAGGACCCTGAGATCATGACCCGAGCCGAAGGCAGAGGCTTTAACCCACTGAGCCACCTAGATACCCCAAAACTTAAAGAATCATTTTTAAAAGATCAATGGAACAGAATAGAGAACCCAGAAATGGACCCCCAACTTTATGGTCAACTGATCTTCGACAAGGCAGGAAAGAATATCCAGTGGAGGGGCACCTGGGTGGCTCAGTCATTAAGCGTCCGCCTTCGGCCCAGGTCAGATCTCAGGGGCCTGGGATCGAGCCCCGCATCGGGCTCTCTG
>CM053615.1:50727466-50749258 GCA_028646535.1 Procyon lotor
AAGAGAAATAAAATCTGGCCATTTGCAATGATGTGGATGGAACTGGAGGGTATTATGCTAAGTGAAATAAGTCGGTTAGAGAAAAAAAAGTATCACATGATCTCTCTGATATGAAGAATTTGAGAGGCAGGGCGGGGAGTCATGGGGGGTAGGGGAGAGAAATGAAACAGGAGGGGATGGGGAGGGAGACAAACCATAAGAGACTCCTAGACTCATGAAACGAACTAAGGGTGGCTGGGAGGTGGGGGGGTAGGGATAGGGTGGCTGGGTTGTGGACATTGGGGAGGGTATGTGCTATGTTAAGTGCTGTGAAATGTGTAAGCCTGACGATTCACAGACATGTACCCTGGGGCAAATAATACATTATATGTTAATTTTTAAAAATCATTTTTAAAGCTTTTTTACCATATTATTCTTCCAATTTTTGATGGACCGTACTTCAGGCCATTGGCCTATTATATATCCTTATTGATTTACATGGTTATGCTTTACTATTAATACTACCCTATAAGAAGTAGTTGATATCAATGATTTGGTTCAGGGAGTGGCTATGCTACATAGTTACTGAGAAACTGCTCTGGGCAGAAGCTGCCTCTAGCTCCTCCAGGTACAGGGGCGAACAAGAGAGGCAAGAACTCTATTCTCATGGACTTCACATTGTAATGGTTCTCAAACCACCCTAGACTTCCTGAATCAGAAAATGTGGGATAAAGGGCAGGAATTCATGTTCCCCAATGTCTTGTAGGCGACTGATGTCGCAGAGTCCATGGCCCAACATTTGGGGGCCACTGGTACATATTTCAGTTCTCAACTGCTTCACCTCCCGTTAACTCTACGACCCACAACAATGACTTCCACCTTCACCATTTCACAGAAATTGGTCTTGCTAACATCACCAATGAATTCCCGATAACCAAGTCATGGCCTATTTCAAACTTCATCTCACTTTCTCCCTTTATGGCATGATACTGCTGGCCTCCCGGGACTTCTTGAAATCTCCCTCCCTTGGCTTTTGACAATGTTCTTCTTTGGTTCTCTTCCTAACCCTAACTCTGGTGGCTCCCTCTCAGTGTCCCACTGTTCCTCTTCCATTCCCACTAGATAAATGGTGCTGCTGGTGGTGGTGTGTGCATGTATAATGGAGAGAGCAACAGTACCTGCCCCACATGATTATTATGACAAGTAAATGAACTAACGTAAATAAAATACTGAGCACATACCTGGTACATAGTAAGGATACTTTCACATGAACGTGCTCCCAGTCTCTCCATAAGCCTGCTTGCTTAAGCAAATACAAACAGGTGCATTTGAGATTGCATTCATATTCCATTGTTAAGCCCAATCTCAGGCCAGAGGGTAGGTAACTGTACCCCTGAAACTGCATGTACAATTTTGTATAAATATACTTATGTTTTTCTGAGAACAGAAGCCATTCCTTTCATCAGATTCTCGAAGGACTCATTGTCTCGAAAAACGTCCAGAGTGCTGAAATATCATCTGCTGGTCAACATTCCAACAACCATTGCAGTTCTCACTGGTCCCTAAGCCTACTACCTTCCCATCAGGATATGCACCTGGGACTCTTCTTTTTAATGTTAGTAGAGTCTTCATTCATTCGTGCACACATTAATTCACATTTATTCACTTGTGCAACAGGCAGTTATTTGTACTGACTCTACCTCTGACGTCCCTGAGCCCAGGGTTCAGAGACATGCAGACCGTGAGATCATTCACAAGGCAACTACCTAAGCTGTGATGAAGGCTTAAAGGGAGCATAAAATTTGAAAAAGGAACTTTACAGCAGCTTGGCAGCAAAAGCTTTAAAATTTGCTACTTTCAACAATAAAAATGTTTCTAAGGGAGATCACTCAGTAGGAACAGATATGTATGTTAGAGAATGGTTTCTGTTTAATGGACAGAAGCTAAAGAAAGACAGTCTCCCAAACTCTCCCACCTAGCCTCCTTGCCTCTTTATTTTAGTTGTTTTGAATCAGTATCCTCTCTTTATGTTCTAGCTTTTGTCTTTTAGCTCAGTGTGGATCGTGGACTCTCAGACTCTTTGAAATGAGGGGACCCCTAGTCCACAAACACAGCATATAAACGAGGTCTAATCTTGAAATCCCCAAGGGCAGGGGTTTCACTATCTCGAGAGGCTCATTCTATATTCGAGTGGGTTTAATGACCACTAAGTTCTTCCTTGTCTTGAGCTGAAACATGCTTTAATTTTCACCTCAAGATCCTAATCCCATCCTCTGGGATTATATAGGTCTTCTATATCCATATTTGCCATTAATGGGTCATAAAATCAATTTTGGGATTACATTCAGCATTATGTTTAATGAAATTAGGCTAGGCGAGGCTCGAAGAACAGATCAGAATAGAACCAATAGAATGGAACAGAACAGTAGAAGACTAGTTCATAGCATGGGAGAGAGATCGAAGTTTTGTTTTTCAACGTTTGTTTCAGTTGTTTCAGATTTATAAGAAGGTGGACCAGGTTGTGATATAAAATGTATTTCTTACTATGGGTTGCCACTGAAACGTTAGAAAGACACCAATTCCTTCAGATAATTTAAGACAGCTGTGTCGGAGAGCCCTATGCCTTTGTTCTCCACACTCAATACCCCAGTCCCCTGGAATGCCCCTCGTGTGTCTTTTTTTCAAGTCTCTTCCCTACTGTAGTCTTTCTCCTCTGACCCGGCTGTGTCTCAAGTGTTCCTACTGAGGTGGAACGCACAGAACCTCCCAGTCGTTGCGGGACCGGGAGGCAGAGGGATGATACACAGTGGGGCCAAGGAGGCAGGCAGTTCTCCCTGCTTCGGGGTGTTCTAAGTTCTTGGGTGCCCACAGAGGTGGAGCACCGAGGTCATTGACTCTGTCACCAGAAGGCTTCCAGGAAGTCATGGATTCAAAAATACCCAACGCCCGGCTACTCTACCAGGGCTCGGTCCAGGGCCACGAGAGAGAGGTAATATTACCATCCTGCACCTTACGGGCCCACTCACGCCCATGATCACACTGAATCTATGGGCTGAGAGTCACTCGAGGCTCAGAGAGGCAGGCAAAAACTTCTTGATGTATTTTAGGATTTGTCATAAAGCTTGTAATCATGCTTTGTCGGACAACCTACAGCGTGACATAGGTGACGGTCGCGGTAGCTGTCCCTTTAATGGCATCACACTGTTTTCAAGACAGTCTTCTGTCCCTTACCCTGATCATCCAGTGATACATGCATGGCAGGTGATAGTTTTCCCAACTGTCAGATGAGACCATAGGCCCAGGGAGATTGAGTTACTTAGCCAAGGCCACACAGCTGGAGGGTAGTATAGCTAACTCTAACTTCGATCCCAACACTAAATCCAAAGTCGTTTTCGGGGGCCCCTCTGCCTGATGCTGACAGTTTTACCCAGACCCACAGAAGCAAATCGCTCTTTATCTTTCCCGGCCCATAAATTTACACAGGGAGAGATTCTAGAGTGCTAATGCTCCATCCAGCTATCCTGTCACGACTGCGACGGCATTAGCCGTCGTGACTCTAGCCTAAGATGGATTCTTCCCGCAAATGGCCATCAACTTTGGGCCAAGTTATAAACATTATTTACATCAACCTTAGACAGGCGCTGAGTCTGTGGTCAGGGTGCCAGGGAATATATGAGAAAAAATCAGGCGGCCTTAATCTCTGCAGCATGTGGAAGGAAATAAAGACCACCTTGACTGATGGTTGGCTTGATATACCTGAAGAGGATTAAGTCTGACTGTGACGGAAACGGCTGGGGAGCCAAAGTGAAGACAGCTCGATGAGGTACGGCCCTTTTGAAGTTTAAACTTCTAATCTCCAAGGACCAGAGTGACTTCGTAAGGAATTCAAGAAGAACGCAATTCACTCAACATATAATAGGATCCTGAAATCTTAAGAATGTTTTCTTGTGGCCAGAAAAAGGCAAGTAGCGTACTGGTACCCACTGTGGGGTGACTAAAGTCTCTCAGGCAGCCGTGTTTCTCTGATAACTCCGCACGGCAATGGTTTTACAAGACTAATGACATTTGCAGGTGTTGACATGTACCCAAATTCATCCTTGAACTGAAGAGCTTACGAGATAGAAGTGAGCAACTTAAACATATCCATGCATTCACCCCCAAACAGCAGACTGGCAAAGTCAAGCCCAGAGATAAATGGAGTTTCATCTCTGGGGTTTAACCTTAGAGACCATCATCAGATTTCAGAGGGTGATCCTCTCACACAGCCCCTCCCCCACCCCCACCCACGAGTTTTCCTTCCTGGAGGGGTTTGCCTTTTGATAACAAGCTCTGCTGCATTCGCAAAACATAAAAAAGGGAACTTCCGGGTGGACTTCTCAAAGTGCAATCCAGACATAAAGGAAACAAGAAATCCAAAAGTCAAAGGCGAGTGGGAGGTTTTCTTCTCCCCCAAATCTCTGGGGAGTCCAACTCATTCAACATGCTCACATTCCGGTTTCATTTCCATTTTCTATAATAGGAGACGAAGTTGTAATATGTCAATGTTGATGTATCAGAGAGATGATGAATTCCAGGCTAAAACACAGCGACATCTGCTTGGAAACGAGATGGAAGAAATTAAGATGCTTACCCTGATTATTTTCCTCCCGAGCAAATTTATAGTCTCTCTGGTCTCAAGGGCAGAAATTCCAGACAGATTAGCTTTTCATCTCCTAGGTAACTCTCTGAACTGCATAGCTATAGAAATTCATTGCTTTAACACTGGGTGTCCTTATTAGGGAAATATCTTAAATTCTGTGCCAACAAAGAAACTCATTGACTACTAAGCAATAGTCATGAAAATATTTATGACATGGATTACAAACAGGTGCTCCAAATAGAACAAAAGCTGGGGTTATTCACCACTTGGACTAACTGGGGGAAAAAAATTATTTACACCTAGTACGGTACGTTTTATGCTTTCAGTAAATATTTTTTCTGGGTTGTGTGCCCTCATTTCAAGGAATGGTAAATTTGCTCAAGTACCAGAGGGAATTGGGAAATGTGAATAGAGCCATAGGAATAATAAGGGCTAGAGCTATAGGACTGCCTAAATTATACTCATTCATAAATTATTTGAAAAAGATGTATCCGGTCCCTACTATGTGCACTACATGTCTGGTTTTGTCACCGGGGATGCAAAGATAAATACAACATGACCCCTGCCTGGTTCAAAATTTGCTTTATTTATTTATAAATGTCTCAGGAAGCTGTGCAGGCATAAGCATGCCCATTTGACAGATGGGGAAGCTGAGGCTAGATGAGATCACACTCTAGGAAGTGCCAAAGTCCCGAATGGCACCCCAACTTTCTTTTTTCAAGTCCAGTGTCTTGCCTAGTCCCTCATATACTATTATGATAGAGATGAGACCCAAAGGGGGTTTGGGTGACCTAAGGGCAACCACTCATGGTATCTGAGGACATCAAGGCTGGCTTTTGACCCATTATTAACATCCCAATGCATTTCATTTCTATTTTTCATCCAGATGTTTAGCACCATGTAGACCCAGCTGTGGTCTCAATCAGGACTAAGCGATACTGTACAGGAATGACCGAAATGCTCACTGAAAAACACTTCTCTTCCGATCGCGTTTTGAAGTGATCCAATGTGGGGAAAGGGTTTGGGCCTTTTTGAAGCAGCTTCTCTCAGAACTTTAGCAACAAGAGTTGTAAGATGTTACCAAAAATAATGCTTGGCATGAAAACCTCTTTCAAT
Source organism: Procyon lotor (assembly GCA_028646535.1). Lineage (NCBI taxonomy): Eukaryota > Metazoa > Chordata > Mammalia > Carnivora > Procyonidae > Procyon > Procyon lotor. Next base: position 50,733,201 of record CM053615.1, read on the forward strand.
GCAAATGAGCCATTGATAAAAAGGAATTTGTTAAGAGAGACAGGAGTTGGGGGTGAAGCTCATTAGCCACTTGTTGCCAAGGAGGCAGAGCTGCCAGAAAAGCCCCAGTTGGATTGGGGGGGGGGGATGCCTGGGGGGTTGGGGTAGGGTGGGGGGTGCACCAAGCACCCAGGGTCATTTGCAGTCAATAAAGCACCAAGAGGACATTTTTACACCCGCCTGAGTCCTACTGATTTGATTTTTTAAATACTGGCAGAATTAATATATGACAAAAATAACCATGATAAAATGGAAACAGCACCGTAAGATGAGAATGATTTTACGTTCAGGAAACCTGGATTTGAGGATTCCCTCACCTATTCATTGTGTGACCTTGGGCAAGTCCCTGAACTTCTCTAAGCTTCCATTCCCCTCTCCAAAATGAGGATAATAATTCCTACCTCACAGGATGAATATGGCAGATCTGATAGGGCTTATTAAATTGTAAAACAGTATACGCATCCAAGTTTCCCTTTTCTATTTACACAAAAATTCAGATCCAAATACAGGGTGGAACGTCTCACTGTGCTCAAATATTATTCATCACTAATTCAGTCTAACTTTCAGCGGCCCCAACCTCGGTCATACTCTGCGCCTCCTGTGAGAATGAACATTCTGAGTGCCTTCTGTGGGCATCCCAACCCCCCAAGGAGGGATGTGATCTCAGACCTGAGAGTGTTTGCAGCATCCCTGACTTGGGAGAGCAAGGCCTTCTACTGGTCTTCCGAGCACTCATATGCAAAAGGCCACACAGCAGCTAATCTAGGTGCCTGAATGCTTTCTCAGGCTTGACCCTTGACCTCACCGGCCTGTTCTGTACCACTTCCTCTCATTTCCGTAAAGAGCAACTCCATTCGCCCTGTAGCTCAGATCAAGAGTGGGAGTCGTCATCAACTCTTCTATTGCATTCGCTCTCCATCAGTATCCAATCCAGCCCCCAATCCTGTCAGTCTGCCTCCAAAGGGCATCACGCACACACCACACCTTACCTTCCCCACCAAGGCCTCCCTACTCCAACCCCAAACATTTCTTGTCTGGAATACTGCCAGAGACTCTCCACCCTTCTTGCTTTTCCTACCCTTACCCTTTTATAGTCTCTTCTCACTATAGCAACCAGAGCAACTCTTTAAAGGTATGTTGGGCCAACCACAAAGACCTCCGGTAGTTTTCCGTCTCGCTCAGAATAAAGGCCAGTGTCTTTGCCATGACCTACACAGTGTCGTCTGAGCTTCAAGTTCATTTCCTTCTAGCTCCTCACTTTGCTCCAGGCACTCTGGTGCTCTCACCTAACACTTACCCTTTGCCCGGAGAAAATTGTGCTTGTCATTCCCCTTGCCTGGATCATTTTCACCCCAGATATTTACTTGCTACATTTTTTTCACTTTCTCCAAAATTCTGCACAAATATTACTTCCTTGCAGAGGCCTTTCCTGATCTCCTCTGCTACTTATTTTTCTTATCACTGATTTATATATTATATTATATTATATTATATTATATTATATTATAATATATTATATTCTTGTTTATTTTTCTATCTCCCCCCTGGAATATAAGCCCCACAAGGGCACTCATTGGGCTTTTCCATTTATCACCATAGCTCCAGGATTTAGATTACACTGGTACATCATAGATGCTTTAAGAGGTTGTGTGATGCATCCTTGAGCCCATCAGGAGATCAGAGCTGCCTCTCAGAGGGGGACATGCTAAATCCAGTTTGGTGAATGGTATAATCAAGAATTAAGAGAGGACCATGTCTCAACCAAGGTGTTCTGCTTTGAGCGGAGGAATAAGGAGGTGACTATAATATGCAAAGATCCCAGCAGACTCGCACACAGCCAGGATCGAAGTGCCTGGACCTCCAGCACTCATGGGCCTGAAAGGAATCTCGTTGGGATGACAAAGGGGCCTTGAACTCAGAGGTACCCTACAGAACTCAGAGGTACAGAGGTACTCAGAGGTACCCTACCCCAAGCCCAGCTCTCTTGGATCTGATTTCACCAAGGAGTTTCGTGATCCAATATGTTCTCCCTAATTGGTATAAGCCCAAGAAGGTGGGCCTTGCCCTAAGTAACGACCAGAGACCAAGGAGAAACTTCTACTTCCATCTCTTGTTTTGCTGATGTAATTTTAATCTATCGTGCACTGAAGACCTCCTCCATATATCATTTGCTGAAGACCTACTCCGTGCTAGGCCTTGTGCTAAACAATGAGCATGTGTTGTATCATTTATATTATTTAAGAAATGAGAGATTATCCTAATTTTACAGATGAGAAAACTGAAGCTCACAGGGGCTCAGTAACTTGTCCAGCATTACATGGATAGAAAACACAAATCTGATACTGAATTGTGAACTGAAGGGGTTCAGAGCACGCCACCCCAAAACAGTCCACTTTAACATTTTAATTATCTTGAGCTGAAGGCACCGGAGAAAGAGCAGATGTGTGAGGGGCCCTCTGACTTCCACCTTCCAACCAAAAAACAGGTTATAAAATTTTCCATGGGAAAGGTGACCTCCCTGCATAAGGAAGAGAACATTCTGACCACCAGGGGAGCTGACAACCAAATGGATCTGTACCAACAAACCTACTAAAATAATCCTCATCTTCTATGAGTCCCCCCCCACGTCGCTTAATCCCACAGCCCAGTGCCCTAAAAGCTTAAATCCCTTTTCCTTTGTCTTGTCACTTTTCCAGACATTCATCATTCTTTGTTAAAAGGGGTCTGAAGCACTTCATAGGGGCTTTTTCTTAGGAAGGCTCCTGTGTACATGTAAAAATATTAAGTAAAATGCATATGCTTTTCTCCTATTGATGTGACCTACGTCAGTTTGACTCTCAGGTCCAGCCACAAAAACCTAAGGAGGAAATGCAAAAGTGTTTCCTCTCCTATAGACCCTTCCTCTAAACAATACCTCCCCACCTCATCGTCACTGTATCAAATGTCCCTCCAGAGGCAGGTGACTTGGACCTCTGAGTTAGTTCCTGCAGTGAGAACGGATGCCGTAAAATCTCTCGAGCTGATAAGCAGAGACACTGAATCTGGATCACGATGACCATTCCAGGGGGCTCGGGTGGCTGCCGCCTCTGACACCTGAGAGGCTAGGAGAGAGTCAGCCTCTTCTCAGGCCCTGGGTGGGTCTCCTAAAAGGGGACTCTGGCCTACTGGCCCAGCCTGAGCTGGTATCATGGGACTCACCCACAGAGAAGGTGAACTTTAACTTGTTTAATGATTGTGAAACTCTTTGGGTTTCAGTTCCTAGTGCCTCTTTCTCTAATTCTCTTGAACTCCCTCTACCAGGCACCAGAAAAAATGTCCTTCAAGGCCCCTGTCCTCAGACAGGAGACAACATCCTGACCCCAGAGGCTTACCAGGTCTTCTGAGGTTGGTAGAGAGATGGACTGGTGTTTGTCCACACCTCTAAGGAGGATGTCTTCACGCAGGCACCCCTAAGCCTTGATAAAGGCACCTGTCTCCTATCTCCTGAGAGGCTGCGAGCTGTCCCTTGTGCGGCTCGTAAATCCTAGTGCATCCTGAAGTGAATTGTCATTACCGAAGACAGAATAAGTGAAAATCCTCAACGAGACATTCAGATCTCATACAAGTATCAGTTGTTATGATCCCCCAAACTCTCTCACTGCTCTGCACAGGCGCTACCCATAACCAAAGTTATTCTCTCCAGAGCATGCTGAGAGAGAAAGCTATTTTGCTGAAGATTGTGTCTTTGACATTCACGCTCCAACAAGGATCGTCTCTTCTGGGCCTAATTTGACTTCTTTATGTGCCAAGAGGAAACTTTCCTTCTGAAGGGCAGGCATACAGATATCTGAAGAGGCCTTTAGGAGGCACTTTATAATTTCCTTGAATTTCCTAGAATGTTTGGAGAATAATGCGTATTGATTAACTGTCTCTTTCAAAATGCTTAAAGTTCTTCCATCCTTTCCTTTTTTAAAGGGAATTAACAGTGAAGAAATAGAAAAAGAGAATATACCTGTTCACTTGCCCATGTTTTCTAACTACAACAGTGTGGCTTAAAATCCCATGAAAGAGAATGGAGTCCACGCAAGGCCTGTGGAAGCCAAGCAGCTCATTCCTGATAAATTTTGGAAGTGAGGCCGTGGGAATAAGGGATGGCAGAGACTCCTGGAGGCCGTGCCCGAATCTGGCTCCGCCGCTGGGCTGGCCGGCATGCCTGCCCAGAGAACCACGAGTGCAGGCTTACCAGGGTATGTGACCTTCAGCTGCCCGGCGCAAAGGGAAGTGGAGAGCTGACCTTGTTGCAGACTCGGCTGTGTTACTTAATGTGCAACGCAAGCAACACTCCCAGGCCGGTATTCCAATAGAGAATTCTGCATCCGATCAATGACTTGGCACGCATAAGAGAAAAATATTGAAGCCATGATCAGTGATGTCACAATAGCAAAACTAGCATGTCTGAGGGCTTGGAGTTTTTTTGGTCACAGTGTCCTAAATGCAGGGTTTCTGAATTTTGTTTCTTCCTTGGTGACCCCGGCTACCATTTGGCCTACCGAAAACCCATGGCACATGGCGGGAAGCTTTGCTGTTGCAAAGAGCACTGGACCCAGAGACTACCCTGGGCTGCGTTCCTGCTTCTGGCTACTGTCCGGGGAACTCTGCACAGACTGCTTCATTTTCTGGGCCCTGTTGCTACATCTATAAAGTGAAAAATCTGGAAAATTCAAAGGACCAACCATGGGAAGTAGGCACGATCATCCCCGTGTCACAAGGGAGGAGACAGTGGCCATGGATTGGTAAGGAAAAGAATGGAAACAAAGTGAGATTTTTCAGATGACGTTTCTGGTGCCCGTCTACACCATGATTTCCTGAGGCGGCCTTGACCAAGAAGGAAAAGGAGCAATGGGGAGCGGACCTCACATCTGTGAGAAGTTCAAGTCTAGGCAGGGTGTGAGCAGGGAGGGAAAAGTGTGGCAGTGTGGCTACTCTTATGCACCCCAAAACACAAGCCTACCCTCCAGCACCCCCCTTACCACTGGACCACACCTGTAGGGCTCCTAAGGTGAGGAAAGGGCCAGGTCCTGTGCCTCTGGTGTCTGAGGACCTCTGCAAGGGGATGTGCCTCACAAGCGAAAACAAAGGCCACTCAAGGGACTACATGATTCTGGAGCCTTCACTCTTACACTAAATGCATTTTACATTTGATGCACTGTGCATTAATTAACACACAGTGCATTACAAGTTGCACAAACCCTAAGTAAGAGACTCTCAATCATAGGAAACAAACTGAGGGGTGCAGGAGGGGACGTGGGTGGGGGATGGGGTAACTGGGTGATGGACATTGAGGAGGGCATGTGATGTGATGAGCACTTACAGAAGACTGATGAATCACTGGGCTCTCCCTCCGACACCAGTAATACATTATATGTTCATTAATTGACTTTGAATTAAAAAATAAATAAAATAGGGGAAAAAAAACATTAAAAAAAAAGTTGACATTAGGCTTCCTCTACTCAGCCCAACTTTGAGGGCAAGGAATAACAACAAATAACATCCAAAACAAAACAAAACAAAACAAAAACAAACAAATAAAAACCCAGCTCCCGAAACCATTTTTTCTGCTTTCTTTAAAAAGTGCCCTTTGAGGAAGTTAAGCGTTACAACAAAGGAAGTAAAACAGAACCTTTACTTTGGTCTTCTTTACACCTTTCCCAGAACCCTTGGATCCAACCTCAGCACCTGCGCCAGCCCTGCGTCCTTTCCTCTGGTAGGTCTCTGCTGCAGTGTCACCTCCTCCAGGAAGCCTTCCCTGGTTCCCCCCCCGGTGTCTCCTCCCCACCTCTCTGCCCTTCCCACCCGGAACCTCCCCTCTGCAGGTGTCTCATGCTTCTGCTAGCTTGCTCCATTAAACTCCAGTACTTATTGGCTAAGCGTCTGTCTCGCCTAGAGACTCTGAGCTCCATGGGGACAGCGGCCCTGTCTGTTTTAGCCACCGCTGAGCCTGTAGAGCCCAGGGCAACACCTGGTACAAGATAGTTGGTACTGGAGACAGGTGTTGGCTGAACCACACCCTAGTCATGCCCTCCTTCCTCCCCGAGGTCTGAATCCCCCACCACCAAGAGATGTTCAGAGAGCACGCACAGGATGTCACCTCCACTCCCAGGCTCCACTCCCAACACTGATCTAAGAGGCACTGCCAGTGTCGTGTCTTAGAAACAAAACTGTATGCAGGACACCCTGCTTCAAACCTCAGCTTGCCCATCTGCAAAATAGGAATACAAACACCTAATTTACCTAACTTACCCAGTTGTTGTGAAGATCACACGGGAAAAGTAGATGAGAGAGGTTTATATATCATGCAGCATCTTATCGTGAATGTCCGATTTTTGTAAGGGGTAGGAGAGCTAGGCAGCTTCCCTCAAGCCCTACAGAAGGGCTCTTCTGTGGCTCCCTTTATCCTTCCCTCCACTCCAAGCTCCTCTCGGGCCTGTGGTCCCAAAGTTCTCAGGGCCTAACCCTTCATTTTACGGCTGCAGCCCAGACGAGGGAGAGGTCATGCCCAAAATCACACATAGGGTCAGAGGCAGAGCCAGGACTAGAACCTGGGTATCTGGTGTGCTTTCCACCCATCTGTCTTGTGCTGCCTCCCTTCTATGTCTCCTTGACTCAACTGCCGCACCCCTAGATGGCTCCTTCTACCCCTGGGGAAACCATTCTCTACCCTCCCCACAGAGAATACCAATACAAGAAGGTGCCAACTCAAGTGTTTGTTGAATATGACTTTAGTTGCATGTATAGTTGGTAGAGGTCGAGAAATATTTTTGCATAGGCTAGCCTGACCCTCAAGACTTCTCCAATTTTCCATTCATTGATTATTTTAACGAGGCCCCTTATCAGCATCTCCTCTGATGGAGGAGATTTTTTTCTCCATACAAGAGAATTTTAGGCTCATTGTTGCCTGATCACTGCATGCCCAGGGAGAGAAGAGTCTAGCAGATCAAAGCTCAAGTCTGTGGAGCTGAGGTAAAGGCAGGGGAAGGGGGGCGGGGGGTCGTGAAGGAGGTGGAGCAAATAGTACAACCCACCCATTGTACTTTCTCTAGCAGTATGTGCTGAGCCTTTAGCCTGTGGGATCTAAATTAGCTCTCACAACAGTCTTACTAAGGTGGTAGACTGTTAAATAATGTCCCCCCAAAATTCACATCCAACTGAAACCTTCAAATGGGGTCTTATTTGGAAATTAGATCTTTGTAGATGTCATTAGTTAAGAGAGGGACCTATTGGATTGGGGACATCCCTGATCCAATGACTGGTGTCCTTGTAAGAAGAAAAAAACCAAGACAGAGTCACTCGGAGAGGGCACCTACGACAGGCAGGCAGAGACAGGACTGACCACCTAGAAGCCAAGGAACAAACACCTGAAGCTAGGAAGAGGCGAGGAAAGACTCCTCCCTACGCCTCTGGAGAGAATCCGGGTCTGTGGACACCTTGATTTTGGTTTTCTAGCCTCCAGAAGTGTGAGACAATAAACTGCTGTTGTTTTAAGCCATGCAGTTTGTGGTACTTTCTTAGAGCAGCTCCGGAAAACAAATATGCAGGAGGTATTAAAATTCCCACAGCCTAGATAGAGGTAGAAAGTGTTTTAATTTCAGCATCTTCGATCTTGACAACAACCCGAGGATGGTGGGGAATCCTGTGATTCATCTCCATGTCATGGCTGAAGCCACCGAAGCCAGGGAGACCAGGCAAAATGCCAATATCACATGAAAGCAGGCTTTTAAGTTGAGACTCAAATCCATACCCACCTTAAGTCAGGCCCAGAGGGATGGTCCCAAAGAACACAACACCCTTCCCATTGCCCAGCTGTTGCCCCCTCCTGCAGACAAAAAGGGCAGGTCTGATCTCTTCCCCAGCATCATCACCCCGGCCAGGCCTGTTTCTGGGTATCTGGTCAACCCATTTCAGATCGAACTTCTGACTCTGGCCTGCGGGTCCAACAGAAAATCCAAAAACTCATGGACCCCCGAATCTTGATTTAATAAGCCAAAACTGAACTGTATCTGAAATGGTAGCTTGTTGTTTGGCCTTGAACGTGAAAACACTTCAACTAAAGTGGTTTCTCCTAGTCGTTAATTCTCCTGAGGAGAAATTTACCGGAAATCATCTACCTTAAAGTGTTTTAAAAATTACACAAAATTAAAATGGGGGTGTTAAAATGAAATTAAGCAAGGGTTTTAAGTGGTAAGATTTTAGTTAACTGGCTGAGAGCCTTGAACGTCAAGGTTCTATTTCAAAGCTATAGGAGAAATCATCAGAGGGTTGAGAGTGGGGAGCGATGCGCTCTCTAGAAATGCTAACTTGGCAGCCCTGAGAAGGGCGGATTAGACAAGAGATTGGATGATCATTTGGGGAGGTTGTGGTAAAAGTCCGAAAGAGAGAGCTGAGGCCAGGGCTGGAGCAGGAGGGGCCGAGTGAAGGGCAGGTCAAAGACACACATGGCAGATGTATAGTGGCATTTACTCCTGGCTGATGGTGGGAAATCAACAAAGGATAAAGCCCAGATTGTCAATGAAGAAAGGAGGACAGGGCAAAGGAAGGCAGGAAGAGGGAATTGGGTCCGAGCACCACTGAGGCTGACCTGACCATGGGAACCCTGGCCAGTCACCTGACTTTTGGTCTGCTCATTTCTGGGCTTGTTCCTTTCTGACAGAAATATAAACTTCTATCTGGTTTAAGTCACTGTTATTTGGGGTTTTTCTGTCCCTTGCAGTCACACATGAGCCTAACTAATACCAATCTTGGGGCTCTATTTTCCCCACAACCACAGTCTCCTTTGAAGAGATAACTGCTTCATCCCCAGAGCATTGCATAGTTTTGAAAGAAGCTCCTCCCTCCCAGAGTCCCCACATTCAACCTGTCTTGAAAGTGTACAGTTTCTCCCTTCATGACAAATTTCAGACTGACCTTCCCAGTGTAGTGTCCTTGGGGATGCTCCTGTCTAGGCGCCCACTCGCCTGGCAGAGCCTCTGTCCTGTCCATCCCACGAGTGCGAATGCTGGTGATGGTCTGCCACACGTCACTCTGATGGACAGCCCTACTCCCTGGCCCAGCACCTCTCAACCTGACTTCCAAGATCCTCCCATGGCATTCTTTCCCCCCTTTTCCCAACATGAACTTCAGTTTGGATCAAACCAGTCTTTCTAAAACACCATGTCCATTCCCAGCGCTGGAGTTCACTTATTCTTTCCATGTGGAGATTTTTTCTCACTCTTCCCTTGGCTACAGTGTGTATTCGCAATCTCCATCTTTCAGCTTTGAGCAAATTAGTAAGCCACTGGATAGGAGCATTGTACGACCTGAACCAGGACACGAATCCAGCAAGGCTGCAAGCAAGCTCCCAACCAGAAACCATAGGCAACCGGAAGGCAGAGAGGCTGCCCAGTACTTCCTTAACACCAGCCCCCTCTCCATAATTCTGAAAAGAAGGATCAATACGGAGTCTGGAGAGAATCTCCAAATTAGGGAAGGAAAATCATACAAAATGAAAGAGAAATCATTTAAAGATTCACAGACAAATAAACTATGTGACAAAATTGGCTCGTAGACACAAATATAGTTGGATTTAAAATTTATAATCTACCATGTCATATCCATTAGGATGGTTACTGTCAAAAACTAGAAAACAACAAGTGTCAGTGAGGATGTGGCATTGGTGGGGACATAAAATGGTGCAGCTGCTGTGGAAAACAGCATGGCAGTTGTCCAAAAAATTTAAAAATAGAATTATCGTAGGATCCAGCAGTTTCATTTCTGGGTATGTACTCCAAAGAACTGAAAGCAGGGTTTTGAACAGCTATCTGTACACCTATGGTCATAGTGTTATTATTCATAACCATGAAAAGCTGGAAGTGTCCATTGGTGAATGAATGGATAAACAAAACATGAAATTGACATCCGATGGAGTCTCAAAAAAGAAGTAAGTTCTGACACACGCTACGACATGGAAGAACCTTGAGGCCATTGTGCTAGGTAAAAAGACAAATCCTGTGTGGTTCCACTTATATCGGGTACCTGGACTGGCAAATTCATCGAGACAGAAAATAGAATGATAGAATGGTGGTTGCCGGGAACTGTGGAGAGGGGGAAATGAGGACTCACTGTTCGGTGCGTTCAGAGCTTCTCTTGGGAAGACGAAGAGAGCTCTGGGGACTGGCGGCACAACAGTGTGATGTACTTAATGTTACCAAACTATAGACCTTAGAAATGGTTAAGATGGTGAATTGTATGTTATACGGATTTTGCCATGATTAGAAATAATTTTTTTAATTAGAATCTACAGGATTTGGTGTTTGATTCTGGCAACAGGTTTAAAGCACCTGGGCAATAATTAAAACAAAACACTGATTCCCCCCTCTCCTTTCCCCTCCTCCTCCCCTAGAAATAGTTACGTAATTGGTTTGAAGACGAGTATTAAATGATTCTAATGCACAACCAAGGGAATCACTGGTATAGGAATTAGGAAAAAATGTCAGTGACCTCACACATACTTTTTAGACATGGAATCTTAGAAGGAATGTGTGAGACGAAGAAGAAAGAGCTCAGACATCCAGTTTTATATCCCTGAGGTTGATTTCCATCCTACTTCCTAGCTTTGAGACTTTATGCAACTTATACCCCAGTGCCTGGCAAAGTACTCAGTGTCCAGCCCAAAGCCCGGTACACAGCAAGCTATCAATATATATTAGAAAAATAAACCACATGTCTCTCTGGGAGCATAATGACTGTATCTCCACGTTATCCTGAGAATTAGCTACCAGACACAGCAAAAGTAACGTTTCAAATATTGCTTGGCACACCATAGCCATGTAATAAACAATAGATATTATTACGAGTATTACGGAAAGACCTTTGGAGGGCATCTCTAGTCTTCTCGTTTACCAGATGAGGACACTGGGGGACCAGTTAAGAGGAAGAACTCTTTACCCAGGGTTCATATTATTATATAACATTCTTCTGCTTTCTTAACTTCTGGTGTGCAAGGTACTTTCATACAAATGCCTATAGTAAGACTTCCAAAAATCAATGCTGCTGTTCAAACTGTCACTTACAACAGGAATTGGGATGTGTTCAGATAAGCCTGCAGGTGCCTTGGTTAGCAATGTTAGATGGCAGAATGTAGCTCTTTATGACAATCTGTGGATCATCAAACCTGAGACAATGACCTTGAGACTCTATAGGTCTGAGTCACTCTATTATGGAAGGCAATTTCCTGGGGTTCCCTGGGGACCGAATCACTCCCTGCTGAGTTTCACGGGTTTTCTCTGAAATGAGACTTCAAAACTCCCAAACTGTCAAGACCTCAGTGACCTACCAGCAAGGCCTGGTGCCCTCTGACTCTCAGTTATTCCCCGATAGCCCCCCACAGAGTGTGGCCAGAGGGAGGGGCACAGACCATCGTGGGTGGGGCCTGTTAAAAATGAAGAGTCCAAGACCTGAGGGTACCGTCCTGCCGTGTCCATTTTCCCAGACTCCCAGGTGACTCTTCTGCAGGCTAAAGTGGAGAAGCACTGTCATTCTGGAAACGACCTGGCAGGTCATTCACTCCAGTGTTCAACATTTTCCCGAGCAGTACTCCTTGTGGGCCCCGTCCTTGGCACTATCGAGTCAAAGAAGACATTGTTCTTACCCTCCAGGACCTCAAAATCTTCTAGAGGATAGACAAAGAGCAGGTGATAGAGTACAATGTGATCATTCACTCATTTCACTTAATCATTCAGCAAATAACTGTTAAGACCCCACCGCGTTCCAGGCATAGATTCTCATATAGAAAGGCCATATGGCGTAGTGGTTATACCATGCACAGGGCATCTGTGCTACCAGGGTTGGTCCCCTAGCTCCTCTGCTTACTCCCAGAGTGACCCGGGGCAAGTGACTTAACCTCCGTATGCCTCAGTTTCCTCATCTATAAAGGAGATAATAATGGCATCTCCCTCACAGGGGGATTGTGACGGTTCTATGAGTTACTATATTTAAAGCCTGGAATAGTCCCCTGCACCTGGTAAGTCCCGAGTAGATTCCTTCAGGAATGAATGTAAGCTTCATGAAAGCCAGGATTTTGGTTTGTGTTATCCTAACACATACAGCAGGCAATCACTATATATTTGTTGAATGGATAAATAAATTTCTGTGGGAGATTGCCAGCAACATGGCAGATTGAACTGGAATTAGTGGATACCTCTCCACTTTCAACACATATGTGTTGGGTACTATATAAATAGGCATTTAAAAAACACATATCCAGCCTCAAAATAAAGATAAATCCCCAGGTCCTAAAAAAAAAAAAATATCAAAGAAAGAAAGCACAGATAGAAATTTAAGCAGAAGCTGGCAAATGAGAAGTCTCAAAAATGGCCAACTCTTTTAACGATGGCAGTGGGGATGGGGCTGGGGCTGACAACGATGACGTAGATGATGGCTGAATGAAGATTAATCTCAAGAAGATTTTATATACAGGGCAGTCTTCCTAGAGCAACTCCTTGGGAAGTCATCCCCTCCCCTACTTTTGCCTGTGACACCACATATTTACCGCACACAGACTGTCACCTCCGTGAAGGTAGAGCTACCTAGCTCATCTCTATCTTCAACTGTTTGGGTTCATCATGTGGTCACTGCACTTCATAAACTGAACTAGGTGTGGAAATCTCCCCGGGGCACTTCCCTCCGGTTCTGGAGCATCCAAACAGACACAGACTCACGCGCCATTGTTAAGGAGAGACCCAACGTGTCAACAAGGTCAAACTCCCACCAAGTGTTTCACTTCACTGCTCACCCTATGTAGCCACTAAAGTCGCTCATCCTACTTAGCGCTTCTAAGGAAAGAATTCAAACTTTCCAACTGTGAAGAAAGGGATTAATGTTGAGGCTCTTTACAACCTGCTGTACCCTGCTCTAGCTCTAACTGCTTGGGTACCACATAAGGGATGATAAGACATTATTGGAATAAATAGGAATATGGTGTCTGCTAACTCAGATTTCCACACAGCTCCTGTAGATAACTACCAAAATATAAATTGGACTTGCTGAAACTGACATAGCACATTGGAATAGAAAATTTAAAAATATTCTTAGCTGGCACGAATCAATGCAAGGTGAGTATTTTAGTTCTTTGCATATGCAAAGTGTACAGTGCAAATCCTGAATATATCACCAACTCTGAGACTAGCCAGCTCATATTCTAAAACCAAATCGTGCATAGTATAGGGCTGCTCATTGGGAAGGAGAGATTCATTTTATTATCTAAATTTTATACCTTTATACATATATATATATATTCCCCCCAAAGCTATCTGATTCTGAAAAATCAAAATGCCTGGACAATTCTAAATAAAGTGTTATGATATATTAAGTAGATGTAGAAGTCCTTCATTTTTAGCATAAAGGAAGAGGCACACCATTTTTATTACTAGAAAAGCAGTTTCTCCTGAACCTACTAAAATAGTGAACAGATATTTAGAGATTCTTCTTTTCAAAGGTCCCCACATGTCTCTAGCCCTGATTCTACCGTGGCAAACACCCACCCAGTACCTGCCTCTGGCCCCCCAAACACGCATGCGCACGCTCAGTCAGCCTCTGAAAGCCAACTTCACTTCTCGGGCAAAGGTTGCTGTTGGGAGGCCTCAAGCCCCCTCAAGCACACCGACTGAGCCCCAGGGTCCAGCTACATGGGTTCGCCTCCTGCTGGGAGAATGACCGCGTGACTGCTCAACCACCATCTGGCCATGACCGTGGGCAAGTCACAACTTCTCCAAGTCTATTGCTTCATCTGTACAACAGTCATAATGCCTTCCTCATCCTGCAGGTGGGAGCTAAAATGAGTGAGCACACAGGAAGCATGTAGAACTGGGCACAGAGCGGGAGCCCAGGAAGCAATAGCTATTCCTACTGTTGTCACGGTGCCCTCTCTAACCCCGGATGACTCTTTCCTTTGTCTCCGCTCTGGCTCAAGCTTGTGTCACCTCACTAAATTCCTACCGTGCTTTGGGGCTGAGGCTTTAGAAATGCAGCAGTTGACATTAAGAAGCTTTTGTGAAGGCAATGACATTAACATGGACATTTAAAAAATTCTCTTCCTCCCTTTTTGAGCACTTATCAGAAAATTAGAAAGGGAGGAAATTGAGGAATTACACAATCTCCTTAAAATGCTAAGTTTATTTATTTATTTTCAAGTAGGCTCCACACCCAGTGTGGGGCTTGAACTCATGACGCCAAGATTAAGCATCCCATGTCCTACTGACTGAGCCAGCCAGGCACCCCTCCTTAAAATTCTTTATAGGCCAGTCAGGGCCCTCTCAACTTCCTTCTATATATTCTCAGACAGGTATCTTTAGCTCTTTCTCTCTTTCTCTCCCCCTGTATGTCACATCTTCCCAACCTCGCATGTTGTTATGCCTTTGATCCTTCAGAGCTTTTCCCCTAACTTTATTTTTTTCCTAAACTTTCTGAGCCCAAAGGCATGGCATGTGCCAGCTGCAGTCACATGAGGGCTTAGCAGAGCAGAGTAACACATCCAAATTTTCCTTGAGCTTTCTATTCCTAAGAATATGATTAACTTCGAAGAAGCCACACAAGACTTTAGTTAGGCAAAAATAACGTGAAATGGCTCATTGGGACCCAAATTGCTTTTTATTTGTGCCATTTCTGTCAGTGTCACACATAAATTTTAATTATACCAAAGGGAAGGGCTGTAGGATAATTGCTGGGAGAGCAGACTGACGTTGACAGGCTGCTGTCGGTTATGAACGGTGGTCCCTGCACAAAGGCAGCTGGCTGAGGGGCTAGTGGGGCCTGAGGTCCAGCCTTTGACTCAGAAAGCTGTGCTTCCTGGGACAGGGTGGGGTTCACTCAGAAGAGACATCTTTCTCTATTTCATATAAAGACACCGTATCGGCTATTGATGGTTACATACAGGGGGCTTAATCAACTAAGTGAATATATTGAGGAAAATGGGACTCAGATTTCTCCTCGTCACAGGAGTTTCAAACATGGAAAGGGTGTTGGACTGGAACTGGAGGTGTCACGGTGAATTCATGGTTTTTTAATATGGGCAGATAGAGTTTACATGGGTATGTGCAGTGTGTACCTGGGTAATATTTCCTGGCTCTTTCTACCAAGAGGACCCAGAACCCATGATACACCTATAGCAGTGATCATACCTTGTAGCATAGATCTTCTAAAAGGAAGCAGAACCCATTAGAAAGACAGAGGATTCCAGGATTGGGACAATGAAAGTATAAGATGAGCCAGGAATAGCCTGTGGTTCTAAAAAGTTAAAAAAGTGCTCTAAAAATTTTGAGGACATGTTGAAATTACATAAGGTCAGCTTGAAAGGACTCCCCCCTCCCACCTGTCTCTGGTCTCCTGCATACCCATACTCATGCTTGCCCAAATCAGGGAAAATCTGAACATCAGAATAAGTAATGGCAGTCATTGATTAAAACCCATTAAATAAAATGATAATGTTGTAAATCCATACTGACACAAACAAATACATGAATTTTTAAAAAGGGGATAGAAGGAAAAGCTGCACCTTAAAATAGAATACCACCCGATAAATATCAATAAATACAGAATAAATGCTAACATCAGAAAATTGCCATTTGGTAACCATCACAAGAATAATTGATTCGGGCAAAGCCATCAATGGATGCTAAAATTAGTGGGTGAAAATTTGATGGGGAACAGGATATTTACATCCCAATATATCATCCCAAAAAATACGTATTAGTAAATACAAAATACTTAGTCATTGCTAAGTACAAAATAGCTCATTAATCTTAGAGCAGATAACCTAGTAAGAGGCCGTCTTAATCAAATGACAAAACTTAACAGTAATGGGACGAAGAAACATTAGGTACCACCTGATATGATGCACTGAAAAGGGTTTTCCTGACAAGTATACATAAACTGAACCCAGTCTTTAGGAAGTATTAGACAAACTCAAATGGAGAGACATTCTACAGAGTCATGGGGCTAAACTCTTCAAG
>CM053615.1:50749358-50764299 GCA_028646535.1 Procyon lotor
GGGCGCCCCTTGTACTATTGTTGAAAATATTCACAACTTTGAAAAATCAATTAAAAAAATTTTTTTTTCCTGAAAAGTGCAAACAAAGGGAAAAAATTTTTAGGCCAAAAAGACCCTGAGAGAATTAATCCCAAATAGGCCTGCCCTGAAAGATAGGAAATGAAATTCCTCAGGTAGAAGGAAAATGGTTTCTCCAAAACACTGAAATACAAAAAAGAATGAAGAACAATGGAAAAAGTAAAAATGTGGGTAAATGTACATGAATATTGAGTATAACAATGATACTATATTGTGTGATCTAAAAGATGTATAGAATAACACAAAATATGGAGAGTGGGAATATTTAGAATTTAAGTTTTAAGGCTTTAGCTTTGTCAGTGAAGTGATAAAAGCACTAACTTATATTAAACTCTAATACATCCAGTTTGCATGTTCTAATTGTTAGGCTAGCCATTAAAGATATAGTAAAAAAAGAAAAATGTACTTACAAATGAATAGAGAGGGAAAATGTAATAGTAACAATGAAAGAACTTTATTAACCCAAAAGAAGGGAAGAAAGAAGCAAAAAACAAATATAAAATAGGTGGAACAAGAAAATTAAATTGTAGGTATACTAAAATATATATAAACATATCACTTACAGAAATATAAATATGAAATGCTCCCATTAAAAGGCAAAGATTGTCAGGCTGAATAAAAACAAAATATAAAACTTAGTCATGAACAATTAATCTTGCAACATTGAAAAAATAAAAGTATTTGGGAAAAAAATAAAAATTATAAAAATTAAAAAATAAAAATAATAAAAAATAAAATAATAATGGAAAAAATAAATAAAACCTAGTCAGAAGTGCTTTTACGAGTCCTAAATATAAGGGGTGAAAAGGGGGAAACCAGAGGGGGAGATGAACCATGAGAGACTGTGGACTATGAGCAACAAACTGAGGATTTTAGAGGAGAGAGGGGTGGGGGTTGGGCGAGCCTGGTGGTGGGTATTGAGGAGGGCACGTACTGCATGGAGCACTGGGTGTAGTGCAAAACAATAAATCTTGTAACACTGAAAAAAAAATAAATAAAATTTAAAAAAAAAGAGTCCTAAATATAGGGACATGAAAAGATTGAAAGTAAAAGGATAGGAAAGATAGACCTACAAACACTAATCAAAAGAAAGTTGATATAGCCATATAAACATTAAAGTACATTTTAAGATAAAAACTATTGCTAAAAAGAGATATTTTTGATAATAATAAAAGCTTCAATTCACCAGGAAGATAAAACAATTTCTAAACTTGTATTCATCCAATAACAGTTTCAAAATAGATAAGGCAAAAAACTTAACGGAACAAAATGAAATCGTTAAATGCACATCATTAAAAAAACTTTAACATACTTTTTATAATAATGAATAGAATAAGCAGGAAAAAAATCAGTAAGAACAAAGACCTAAATAATACAATTAACGAACTTAACCTAATTGACATATATAGAACACCAAAGATAAAGATGATACGTGTGTTCTTTTAAAGCACATGAGAGGTAGTTACTAAAATCGACATATGCTAGACCATAAAGCGAGCCTTAACAAATTTCAAAGAAGTGAAATCATTAAAGGTGTATTTTCTGACCACAGTGGAATTGAGTTAGCTATCAGTCACAAAAAGAGGGCCCAGATATCCCCATGTTTAGAATAAACAATATCATTCTAAATACCTTCTCAAAGAGATCTGGCTCTGCACTCAGCCCCAACCTGCCGATGCCGCCGTGCCCGCTGGCTGTGCCCGACCCTCTGAACGGTGGGCCCCCTCCGCCAGCTCCTGCTGGAGCTCTGGGGGCTGGTCCTGCCTTCACATCCTGAAAGCATTCTCCGGACCTTCGCCCTCTTTCCATCCCACATAGTAACCTGGCCACAGGTGGACCTCCTGGATTAGCCTTCAGGAAACTCGTTATTTCAGCCACCTGAGAATATTCCCCAGGGCCTCAATGCACTCTGTTCTCTAATATATGCCCTTCCTGCTGCCTTCCGTGCCTCCTCTCCTCTCCCCCACACAATCACCTTTCACCTGCCTCACCTGCCTGCAGAACTCCTACTCAGCTGTCAAGGCCCTGCTCAAACTTCAAACTTCATCTTCTCCCTGAGCCCCAGTCAGAATTAACCATGGTTTTGGGGGCTATCCTTCTACTCTAACGCCAATCTTATTTTACTCCGGCAGAGGTGTATGTCTGTCTCTCCCTGGAGATCAAGAGCCCTGGGAAGATGGGGACCTTGTCCTAGTTAGATTTATATACCTAAAGACTAGCTCCATGAATGAAAAGCAGGAACTGAGCTATCACTGAATGAGTGAAGCCAGTAGGCATTAATAAATTGTCTTTTAATAAATGAATAAATGTTTCAGAGGGAGCGCCTACTTTTTACACAGCTGAACACCAATACCTGCTGTCTTTGTTATCATCGACATAAGGGTGTATGCTGACTCACCGATGCATTTACTGAAGCCCTAGTATCGTGGGGGGCTAGGGGCGGGGCGTACGGAGGTGAATAAAACACAAGATCCTGCCTTCACGGAGCTCAGACCCTCCTAGAGTTAACTGTAGAACAATTTAAAGAGGAACTGATAGACATATGCTTAGGATTAATGCATTTCAAAGAAACATTGTTTTCTGAAAACACTATGATGATCACATGCCTGTGAAAAATGTTATTTCGTGGCTGGTAACACTGGAGAAATTTGGAAATGGTTCCATCCCCAGCCATCTCGTTCTCTGGGTGACTTGGGTTGACATCAAGATCATCAGGCAAGCTCTGAAATAATACTTACGGAAAGCTGAAAATGTGAATGAGTTCCCACCTGCAAGAAATGATGAATCTTTTTCCAAAACCAGCGATAATTGTTAGCAATTTCAGAAGGTGAACTAGTAAAAGATTCATTCTCATATCGTTCTCATCTGTCTGATAGAGATGGAAGGTTTATATGGGCTTGACTAGTCCCCATGGCAACAGCCTTTCTCGCGGGTTACCATAGGAATTGTGAAGGCCTTTATAAACCTCCATTAGCACAGCCTAGGCCGGCAGCCGGCAGAAACGTGTGCTGAGGAAGACACTGCAAAGTGTCAGCAAGGCCGTTTGGGAATTAATTTTGCCCTAGAGTAGCTGTGCAGGTCCGTTAAGCCCCCACCTCGACAGCCGGGAACACCAGATAACACGAGAAGCAGCCTGATGCCTTGAGCGCATCATATGAAGGGGTTTTCAAAATCTAGCCACAAACACATGACCAGGTTTGAAAAGATTTTGAGAGATGAGGAAGGACTCTGTGCTGGCAAAGCCTCACACAGGAGAGCAGTAGATTCACGCACTTTTATTTTCCCCCAGGACGGGGCATTAGAACCATATTAATAATTACTATTATTATTAATCATATAAAGGACGGTGAAGATGGTTACTCAACAGTGTGAATGTTCTTAATACCACTGAACGATACACTTAAAAACCGTTAAGCTGTTAAAATTTTATGTGTATCCTGGCACATTACAAATTTAAAAAAAAACCTAATAGTCATTAATTATGATATTACCATTACTGAGCATCTACTATACCCCAGGTGCCAATGCTGGGGCTTCAGGTGTTCTGTGTCACGTCATCGCTTCAAGCCTGGGAGCAGCTGTCCCTACTCCAAAGATGACTATTATTCCTACACTGAAGACAAGAACACCGAGACTTCTAGCGAAATAAAGTAAGATCTTCTGGGGTGCACAACTAGCAAGTGGTGGGGAGGGTGGTCAAGCCCAGGTCACTCAGATGTTGGCATCCCCGCCCTTAACCTACAGCTTCAACATCCACACACCTTGGCAGCTCGCCCATGTGATTAAGAAAGTATCTTCTGAATGGATACATTAAAGCTCTCGTGGAATTTTGTTTAAATGTTGTTGTTTTCTTTAAGACATAAAAGTGACCTCTTAGAGTGCAACTACAAGAGGGCTATCACTTTTATTCTAACCTTTGAATTATGGTACAACAATCACGTACTTTCCGAAAATATAAAGATATTTCCATTTTGTTTAAAGTTGCATTGTGTGGAGATGAATAACTCCTGGCACTTTCAAATAGCAATCTGTATTTAAAAAAAAAAAACTATGAAAATGTACAGGACAGTTGCATAGAGGGAGACATTGTTTAATAAATAAGCTGGAGGGATGCATGGGTGGCTCAGTCAGTTAAGCGTCTGTCTTTGGTTCAGGTCATGATCTCAGGGTCCTGGAATCCAGCCCCCATGCTGGGCTCCCTGCTCAGTGGGAAGCCTGCTTCTCCCTCTGCCTGCCGTTACCCCTGCTTGTGCTTCTGCTCTATCTCTCTCTCTCTTTCTCTCTGTGTCAAATGGATAAATAAAATCTTTAAAAAATAATAATAATAATAGGGACACCTGGGTGGCTCAGTTGGTTAAGTGTCTGCCTTCGGTTCAGGTCATGATCCTGGGGTCCTGGGATGGAGCTCCATGTCAGGCTCCCTGCTCAGTGGAGAACCTGCTTCTCCCTCTCCCTCTGCCCCTACCATCCCCTCCCCCACTCATGCACTCTCGTTCTGTCGCTTGAAGTCAAATAAATAAAATCTTTTTAAAAGAATAATAAGTAAGTAAGTAAGATGGAGAATGACAGGTCATGTTTAAGCACTGGAAAGCCCTTTCTCGTCAGGGTAAAGAAAATTATTGTGTTTCATACCAAAAAAGCAAAAGTGGAATGCATTTGATGATAATCCCTTTGAGCTCTGATCAAGCTGTATGGAAGACGTATATAAAAAAAAAAAAAACTGGGGAGAAGAAATTCTAAAACCATTGGGAATTTCTTCAGTAGCAAGAAGGAAAGCAGCAAAAGGAATTGGTTCTTTAAAAATAAGCCTTTGGGGCATGCCACCAGAGAGGAGGCGTGCCCTCCTTTGAGGTTTTTTCCACACGCCAGTCAAAGCTGTGAAGAACACTACCGAGAAGATTCTTCTACCAAGAGCCAAAAACCTGGGTCCCAGCCCCTGAAGCTCTCAATGCTCAAGTAGATAAACAGGAGAAGGAATTACATTTTTTTTTTCTTTTCGAAGACATAAGTGGAAAAGAGGATACTAATTAGCAGGCAATGAAAATATACCAGATTGCATCTAGTTTTCTTTATTATTTAAGTAACTGTACTGTTTCTTAAATATCTGGTGTTTCTGCTTTCATAACTTGTTTTAAACAGTAAAATTGAGGGGAAATGGGGAATTCTTGTTTAGTGAGTATACAATTTTGAAATTTTGAAAATTTGAAAGATGAAAAGATCTTGAAGATCTGTTGCAAAACAATGTAGACGAACTTAATGCTGCTGAACTATACACTTAAAAATGGCTTAAGTGACACATTTTATGTGATGTGTTTTTAGCCACAATTTTTTTTTTAAAAGGTTAAAATTGATGATATCTGTCTTAGTCAGCTCGGACTGCTATAACAAAATGCCACAGATTGGGTGGCTTAAGCAACAAATATGTACTTCTCACACTTCTGGAGACTGGGAAGTCCAAGATCAAGGGCCAGCAAGATTATCTGCCTGCTGAGATCCCTCTTCCTGGCTTGCAGCTGATCACCTACTTGATTATCCTCACAAGGCAAAGACAGTGGGCCCTGATCTCTCCCTCTTCTCATAAAGATACTAATCCCCTCATGGGGCCCACCCTCTTGAACTCATGTAAATCTAATAACTCCTGTAATAGGCATCCAGGAAGAGACACCTTTTCCTCATTAACAGATAAAATCCAGAACTCTTTTGCTTGGCTCTTATGTTGAGCTCACTTCTAGCCCTGCTTCTGTATTTACTCACCCCTTGACCGCTTGCTCTGCCTTTGCCCATCACAATGATGATGGACATGGTTCTTTGACCTTGACCCTTAACTCTTCTCCTGGATCCTTATGCTGAACTTACCCCCAAGTTAGATCTACTTCTTGGCCAATGTGAGCTGCCATCTGGACCCAAGCCCCTGAATCTTACCTCGCCAGGAGGGTGGGCCCATTCCAGGCTATCTCAAAAGTGGGATTCATTGGACATAAAGCCAAAGGCATTATCAAGACACTGTACAAAAAATTATAAAACAATAAGCTGAATTTTATCAGTGTTCTGTAAGTCATTAAATCAATTGTTTCAATCCAGGATTTAAGACGTAGCTTGATAGCAGTTCATATGATAGAGACTTTGGGCTTTTACTGACCATTACTGATAAATCCAATCTTAGTCAACAGTCCAATAAGGTCACTAAGATTTCTAATATGATGTTTAGCTACATAAGAAAGTTGTAGTAAATGATTGCAAACTCATTTAGAGAAGGAACAGGTAGTACATATTTTAGAATTTGCAGGCCATACAGGCCCTTGTGGCAATTACTCAGCTCTGTCCCTATCTATCAAAAGCAGCTGGAAACAATGTATAGAACACTGGCTAAATTCCAATAAAACTTTAGTTAAACAAACTGGGTCAGTTAGCTGACCCCTTGGCTACAAAATGGAGAGCCAAGACAAAGGAGTTGATATTCTCATTGCACCCTGCAGGAGTCAAGCCACAAGCTAATTCTTGTTTATTTCTGGGCTCTGCAAGTGTAGTTGGTCAGAGATGAGAGAACAGAGATTTTCCTATTGGTCAGTATTGGTTTACTAATCCATCAGACTTGAGCACCCTTTTTCAATTCAGCTAAGAATCCACCTAGAGGTACTCACATTCCATTTGAACTTTGCCATCTAGTCCCCAGGGGGATCATGGCTGTCCTTGGCAGAGCCTTGCTGAAATCATACCACCCAATTCTACTATATATTCTGCTCAATTCTACTATGGAATCGAAGAATTCAGAGAGGTTAGAGTGTGGCATATTGGTCCTTACGGCACCCAGGTAGCTCCCTGGATCATCAATCCTTTAAAATACTCAGCAGGTGATCATTTAACAGACCATCCTAGCTTCTGAGCTGCTAGATGGTAAATTCATGGGCAGAAGTCAAACGCTGGCGTCCTGTGGCCTTCTCTATCTACAAACCTGTTTCCTTCAGCCCGTATAAACCTTTTGAAAACATTCACATTTTTACCCCATTTGAAAATTTAAAAATTTACTTTAAGAATGTTGAAGTTCTGGCAATTGTAGGCATGGCTACAACCGTCTGGAGCTCAGTACCAGCTGCCCCTTTAAGAAAGAGCCTGCCTTTTCCAGCTCACTAGGGTCTCCACCCGCCCTACTTGACTCTTTCATTATTTTCTGGTCTCTGTAAACGTTTAAGTTTACAATTTCTTCTACATAACCCACTTTTTCCCCTTTTAGAAAATCATGACTATTCTTAGCTGATTCCAGTTTTCTGACACATCCCCCATTTTTCACAGCTCCTCTGAGATAACCAGAAGTGGCCCAGTAATCTCATTTGCAAGGTCTCACAGTTCCCTAGAATACAATGTTCCTGGGCAGGAGTCTGGAAGCTTTGTGCTCAGTCTCTTCACCAGCTTGGACTTCGGTGATCCTTTTCCTGCTCCTGATTTTCTATCCTTTCCATTCATAAGGTCATTCTTCTTGGCAGAACAGACGAAGGCCAAGAGTTTTGGAATGGCTTTGAAAGCATTTACCCAAGACATTTGCTTTTGCCTTGTTCACTCTTCAACTCGCTCCAAATAGCATTCTGTGTCTTTTATGATGTCCTGAGCATTGTTCACAAGTCAGAATTTATCCTGAGCTTTTGCTTTTCTGACGTCATTTGCACAAATCTTCGCCATCTTTTATATTCATTCTTTGGTTTCCAGTAATGTCCTTGGAAGAGCAGAGCTCACATTGAGCTCCCTGAGAAGCCAAAGGATTCCTTCTATTTAGAGTCCACCTCAGGTTCTTTGTCATCAGGATCGTATTCAATGTCATAGACAGAATGTCCACATGGGGACTTTCCCAACCCTGCTGAGACATCTACCTCTTTAGAATTTCAAAGTAGCTAAATCTTTTCTCTGGGTTTCTTTTCTCCCCTTGGCTAACGGAAGCTCTCTCTCTCCCTCTCTCTCTCTTAGGCTTCCTCTCCTTTCTATCACAATTAAGTATAGGAGATAATCTCATCACCTTATCTATCTACTGGGAGAAAAACAATGTGTGGCAAGTAAAGCTTTATTAGAAGCTGGTTGGAATTTGAAATGTGCTTAGGTCTGACATCTTCTGGCTTCCAGCTATATTCTTTGAATTTGGGGGATGTTGAGAAGCCTCCTGGGAAAAGAACTCAAACAGATGCATGAGGCATGGGGGAGTAAATGATCAACAGAAAGTAAATTGCAGGGGGCGCCTGGGTGGCTCAGTCGCTAAGCGTCTGCCTTCGGCCCAGGTCAGATCCCAGGGGCCTGGGATCGAGCCCCGCATCCGGCTCTCTGCTCTGCAGGAAGTCTGCTTCTCCTGCTACCATTCCCTCTGTTTGTGTTCCCTCTCTCGCTGTGTTTCTCGCTGTCAAATAAATAAAATCTTTAAAAAAAAAAAAGAAAGAAAGAAAGTAAATTGCAAGAGGATGTGCAGAATCCCTGCACATAAATTACATCCAAAGACGAGGGGTTTCGCATGACTAGTTAGATTCAGTGGCAAAGCCTGAGAGTGTGTGGGGAGAGAGGTTGCAAGTACCATGATGGGGAGCTTTTGCTTAAACCCACTCTGACTTCTCCATCTAGATAGACACGTGTGCCCTGGAAAGAAAGGAGCAATGAGTGAACTAAAGAGCTTTCCACCAAAACTAGTTGTGAGCTCCTCTAAGAGACTGAGGCAGGGAAGAGGGAAAGGACCATCTGGTAACAGTTGGGATTAAGTGATGGTGTAGGAGCAAGCTGGGGCCAATCAAGATGCACATGAAGACACCTTGCTTCCTTACCAGATCTGCAATTGGAGTCAGGGACCCATTTTTTCCATCTGGCTCGCTGATCTTCAGAATGCCCCCATGTCATTAACAACTCCTTTTCTTTTATATTTTTGCCTTTCTCAAGGTTTTCCTCATAGCTCAAGGCATCTCCATTCAAGAATTTGTCTTGTGATATATAACACTGCCATACCTGCTTCTTTCTAACAAGGGGAACACCTCCATTACCATATTTAGGTATAAGGATCCTCCCAAGTCTCAGAGACTCCTAAAGCTGTATCTCCTTTCTTGCATCGAAATATCACAATTATTCTATCACACAGTACTAATACCTCTTTTCAACCCTTTGTCTAGTTTTCACCCTTCCTTACCTGAGTCTCCCTGTCCCCCACCCCAGTCTTATGCTTCTGAGTAACTAGTAACCAGCTCGACAATTTCTTTCTGAATAGTCACCAAGGACTCCATGATCTTGCCAGTCCTGATGTGATAATAGTTACTACTAATGATGATGATAAGTACCACTTATTGGGTAGCTACTCTGAGTTATTCCCATCTGTTATCTCTTATCTTTGCAAGGGG
The DNA here is from genome assembly GCA_028646535.1 of Procyon lotor. Classification (NCBI taxonomy): domain Eukaryota; kingdom Metazoa; phylum Chordata; class Mammalia; order Carnivora; family Procyonidae; genus Procyon; species Procyon lotor. Next base: position 50,758,793 of record CM053615.1, read on the forward strand.
TATTTGTTTTAAAGATTTTATTTTTATTTATTTGACAGAGAGAGAGATCACAAGTAGGCAGGAGAGGCAGGCAGAGAGAGAGGGGGAAGCAGGCTCCCTGCTGAGCAGAGAGCCCGATGCAGGGCTCGATCCCAGGACCCTGAGATCATGACCTGAGCCGAAGGCAGAGGCTTTAACCCACTGAGCCACCCAGGCGCCTCTGCAAGGGATATTTTAATTTTCACTTTATAGATGAAAAAAAGAGACTCAGGTAGTGAAATAACTTGCTAAAAGTTCCAAAACTATTAAGCAGATGAGTTAGTCTAACAAGGGTCCTGACATCCTCAAAAGAGTGATTGAAGAAAGTTTAATGAAGGAAACATGGTAAGGTATGCAGAGTTACAGAAAACCTTCAAGGGGTGATAAAGTAACCCCTTAATAGAAATAGTAGAGAGCTTTTATTATCCTTGGGCATGAAGGGGTAAGAAAAGCTAGTGGTTACTCGAACTTGGAGAGAAAGCTGTAGGGAAGGGCTGATTGTCAGGAGCAGCCATGGCCAATTTGCAACCCAACAGAGAGGGAACTGGGAAAATAAATATCCTGACCTCACTTCTCACCTCTGAGTATGTGCCAGTACCTCCCATTGGCTAAACCCAACTGAAGGTAGGAGAGCAAATCTCAAGTCAACCCCCAGCATACAGAGCAAGCTCAAGAAGGGTAGAAAGTGGGTCTGAAGGAAAATGGAGACCATCTCTCAGAACTGAGATATGAACCCTGGTTTGTCTAACTCCAAAGCCCTTGTTTTTCTCAAAATTCCAGTGTCTTAAATTCCAGATACTTAACTTAGGGTCTTAACTAAGAGCTCATAAATTCAGTTTCTAATACCTCAATTTCCAAATCCAAATTCCATTCTCAGACATGTGTCTTAGGCAGTCATTAACTTTCCAGATAACCTTATTTCTTCCAAGTTTATCTTCCAAATAATGACCTGAGGAAGCAGAGAAGAAAGCCATGCCTGTACCCATAAGTTCTGCAGTGTCCTGTTTAGCATATTAGAATCCCTGGAGATACTGATAACATTTGCCCACACAAATGATTCATTAAGAGTGGGATATCTTAGCACACTCTGCCACAGCCCAGACACCTGCTCCAAGAAGTCTGTCCTTTCCTGATTGGAGGACTGGCCCAACCCACAGTCCCTTGAAATCCTTCACTCCTCAATTTTCTCTGACCTTTATTCTCCCATCCTATCTACCTCTTTCTTAAGAAGGCATACCAAGAAGCATTCATCAACCTCTTTCCTATTCTCCTCAATCAGGGAAATCTATTAAGACTTCCAGTGACTGCTGGTTACTGATTTACTATATAATTAATATACCTTCATCCATGGACAGTATCTTCCATGACTTCTCCAAACATGGAGAAATAGTAATTGTATTGGTCATTTCCCAAGACAGGAATTGGCCCACTTTTTCAAGTTGGCAGTATCACTGCTTTTAAAAGTCATGTAAAATTAAAAGAAAATAAGTCACATAAAACAAAACATAATTATGTATGCAGAAAATCCTAAGAAATCTACAAGAAACTAGAACTAATAGGTGAATTTAGCAAAGTCACAGGTTGCAAGGTAATTATATAAAGTCAATTGTATTTTTATAGACTATTAGTGAAAAATTAGAAAATGAAATCAAACAATACCAATACAGTAACATAAAAAAAAACATTTAGAAATACATTGAATACATCTATGCAAGACCTTTACACTGAACAGTACAAAATGTTGCTGTGATAATCTGAGAACAACTAAACAAATTAAAAAGGTACACATACATACATGCATCATAAACTGCAAGTCTCGATCTTATTACAATATCTGTTTTCTCTAAATTTATTTATAGATTCAATATTATTCCTATCAAAACACCAGCAGTCTTTTGGTAGAAATTGACACACTGATTCTAAAATGTATATGGAATTGCAAATGATTGAGAATATCCAAAACAGTTTTGAAAAAGCAAAAAGTTGAAGGACTTAGCCCACCTGACTTCAAGACTTACTATAAAACTATAGTAAACAAGACAGTGTGGTATCGGTGTAAGGACAGACAAATGGATCAACAGAACAGATGTGACAAAGGTGGCAAAGTAATTCAATGGGGAAAGGGCAATCAGTCTTCAATCAGAAATCACTGGTTACTGATATGGGAAAAGATAGCCTTACCTCATATCATACACAAAAATTAACCTGAAACAGATCATAGAACAAACAGAAAACTGAAACCAAAAAACTTCTACAGGAAAATATAAAAGAAAATCTTAAGGAACTTGAAGTTGGCAAAGATTTTTTTACTCAGGACAGGAGAGGCATTAAATAAAATAAAAACTGATAAACAGAACAACAATAGTCCTGAGGCTACTGCCTGGGGAGTTTAAGCCAGCTTGGCACCTAGAAGAGTCTCTTTCTCTTTGTGTATTTTTGCCCTTGTTAACAAGCATGTTAAATTGACCCTTGGCTAAAGCTCTTGAGTTCTACATAACTCCAGTCCAGCCTGCCAAAGTTCTCTGTGAAGGACTGGGTCTCAGTTCCAGCGAACAAGAAAATGTGAATTTGCCTTTCTTTGCCTTTGTTCTTTGTTACTGTATATCTTTGTAAATATACCAAGAAAAGAAGAGGCTGAGCTGAGACGGAATTTATGTTCTCCTGGATTCTACACCAAAATAATATCGAACACTGTCAATGCTCCAACATCATCACAGGCATCAGGTACCGCTGCCAAGCTTTGTCCCATTCTGTGGTTTAAAAACCAGTGTCCCCTAAGTGTTACATTAGAATCCTTAAATTTAATTAATAGAAGGCCACATTTCCTGACCCTGCCTTGGAGAAGAAAAGCTATTCCCGAGAGGATGTTTCTTTCATAATCCGCACTGCTGCCTTGGGGACACAGTATACCAGGACTGTTGTGGATAATGTTCCCGTGACCGAACCTCCGATCCCACTAAAGGACCCAGCCCTGGCTTATGTAAGGATATGGACAATGATAAAGATGTATCTCTGCTTGGAGGTTTCAGAGATGTTTTAACTGCTTGAGACTTCCATAAGGTCCCTGAATCCCTGCCCATCAGGACAATGAGAGGCCATAGGAACCTAAAGATTAAAGGAGGTGAGGCTGAAGACATCCTTTGAGAGAACACACGTATGTGGTCTCATGGCTATGAATCCATGGACCCTACCTCTAGCTTTGTTCTTCTCTAGCCCTGAACCTGTGGACTTGACTCTTTATCCTTTTGTGTGAACCCAACAATTTCTGAATTTCTAATCTTGCTGAAATCTGTCCTTAGCACTCTAGAGCTCTAGTAAAGTCTTCAGCATCAGAGATGTTCCTGTGGATGTGGCCTCAGCTGATCCACCTTACCCAATATTGGTTGCTATTCTATTCTTTAATAAAAGCACAGAACTGAGGAAAGCTGGTAAGGTCTTGCCACAGCTCTATCTCCAACTCCTCAGTTCAGTTCTTCTCTGGCCCTTGGTGACACAAGATGGTCCTTGACTTCCAGAGTGAAGCAAGTCCCATAACTTTTTGAAGTAAGACTTTCACTGTTTACACGGCTAGTATGGTGGTCAAATGGGAAAGTGTAAAGTACATGTGCAATAAATTCACATGATTTCTGCACACAGGGCATGTTACATAAAATACGTCTTCCATTAGAGCCTGTATTAATGAGATCTGTAGTCTGAAAATAATCAAAGTACAAATAATTAATTAACTAATTAGCAGAAGCCCTACTTGAGTCCTAGATTTAAACCAAAACCGTAATTACTTATGCAGCATACTGTCTTGATCTCCTTTCTAGAATATTTAAGATGGTATTTTGGCTGCTTTTTTATGTGCTTGCTGTTTTCACATAAACAAAATGGTCCCTTTAGCAAGACCTCTGGGCCATTCTTCTGGCCAGAACACTCTATACACTTCATAGGCCTTAGAGACGGCACTGAGCCCTCCACCTGTCCCCAGAGACTTCTTGTTTTCTATCATCAGACATTCTGCAGAGAAAGGGTTTATGAGTTCCCTAACCTCAATATAAAATTTAAGTCTTGTAGCTGAGAAGTCATAGATTTAACTCCTGCTTCATTTTGTATCCCCCTCCTCCTCCTTGAGCCCACCCCTACACAGCCTCACCTGCTCATTTGTGTACATGTCAATCTCCCCACTGGATCCTTCATTCAGAAAGAAAAACTATAGGTCTCTTTGGTGGAGGTTGAGCAAGATGTCCGAGGAGTAGACCTAAATTTCGTCTGGTCCCAGGAATTCAGCTAGATGGTTATCAAACATTCTGAACATCTACAAACTCAACAGGAGATCAAAGAAGAGAAAAGCAGCAATTCTATGAACAGAAAAGGGACCACTTTCTGAAAGGTAGGATGTGCAGAGAAGTGAATCTGTGGCAATATTTGAGAAGCTAGACTGTCGGGGATGGGGCTGGGGACCCTCCATCAGCTGGCTCCTGGCAAGTGATAGAGCAGCAGAGCACAAAATTGGCAATTTTAGAAGTCTCCTACGCTAAGGGACATTGCTCAGGTGGCTAACCAGGGAGTGGGACCTTCAGGTCCTTCGGGGCCACAGAAAGACTGGGGGTGCCTGAGTGTGGCAGAGCTCCCAAGGATCAGAGCAGGGAAGTTGGAGGCAAAGATGGAGCCAAGGAGTGAGCTCTCAGCTCAGGGTTGCCATAAACCATGATCTGTGACATAGATGGGCCACTACTCTTTGAGCAGGGACCCCACAGGTGGCAGATCGAGGGAGACCCCCCTCCTCCTCTGGGACAAGTGGCACAGGAGTGCACCACAGGAGTCTGCTGGGTTTGGAAACTCCAAACGGGGTTGTGTGCCAGAGACAGAAATGCTCAGTCACGGTCGGGGTGAGCACAGAGTGGGGCCAGAGACCAGGGAGATAGGCGCAATTGATGACTTTTCTCTGAGGACACATTGAGGAGTGGGGCCCCGAGCTCTCAGCTCCTACAGGGCAGGAGATTGGGAAGCTGCCATTTTCATTCTTGTCCTCTAAAGCTGTAGGGAAAGCCTTTAGGGAACAAAAGGTACAGAAAGCTAACCAGAGAAGATTACTTAGCCTGGCCTCTGGCAAGGGTGGTGCAATTCCACCTCAGGTAAAGACATAAGAGAATCACCCTTCTCCAGAAAATCAGCAAGAACATCCAGCCAAGACCAAGTTTACCAATCAATGAGAACTGCAAGACACCAGTGCTAGGAGAATACAGGACATAGAATTCGTGGCTTTTTCCTCATGATTCTTTAGTCTTTCAAAGTTAATTTTTTAGGGGGCGCCTGGGTGGCTCAGTCGTTAAGCGTCTGCCTTCGGCCCAGGTCAGATCCCAGCGTCCTGGGATCGAGCCCCGCATCGGGCTCCCTGCTCCGTGGGAAGCCTGCTTCTCCCGCTACCATTCCCTCTGCTTGTGTCCCCTCTCTCGCTGTGTTTCTCGCTGTCAAATAAATAAAATCTTTAAAAAAAAAAAAAA
>CM053615.1:50764799-50832738 GCA_028646535.1 Procyon lotor
CGCCTGGGTGGCTCAGTCGTTAAGCGTCTGCCTTCGGCCCAGGTCAGATCCCAGCGTCCTGGGATCGAGCCCCGCATCGGGCTCCCTGCTCCGTGGGAAGCCTGCTTCTCCCGCTACCATTCCCTCTGCTTGTGTCCCCTCTCTCGCTGTGTTTCTCGCTGTCAAATAAATAAAATCTTTAAAAAAAAAAAAAAAAAAGTTAATTTTTTAAATTTTCTTTTTCTTTTTTTTCTATTTCTTTTTTTTTAATTTTTCTTCTTTCCTTGTTCTTTTTTTTTTTTTAATTTTATTTATTTATTTGACAGAGAGGAGACAGATCACAAGTAGGCAGAGAGGCAGGCAGAGAGAAGGGGAAGCAGGCACGTTGCTGAGCAGAGAGCCCAATGCGGGGCTCAATCCCAGGACCCTGAGATCATGACCTGAGCTGAAGGCAGAGCCTGAACCCACTGAGCCACCTAGGTGCCCCATCTTCTTTCCTTTTTCAACCAACATCTTATCAATTCTTTTTTTTAAATCTTTTTTAATTTTCATTTTTATGGTAATATTCTATCTCTTCATTGTATTTAATCTTATTTTTTGTATACATGTAAGTTTTTCTTTCTTTAAAATTTTGGGATGCAGTTTCTTCTAACAGATCAAAATATACCCTAAATCTAGTGTATGGCTTTGTTCTATTCACCTATATAATCACATTCTCCCTCTCTCTCTCTCTCTTTTTTCTTAACTTTTTTCTTTTTTCAACCAATTTCTTAACAATTCCTTTTTTTAAATCTTTTTTTAAGTTTAATTTTTACAGCCATATTCCATCCCTTCATTGTATTTACCTTTATTTTTGTGTATATATATATATTTCTTTAAATTTTTGGGAGGCAGTTTCATTTAACAGACAAAAATATACCCAAAATCTAGTGTATGGCTCTGTTCTATTCACCTGTCTGATCATATTCTTCATACTCTCCTCCTTCTTCACCTTCTCCTTCTCCTTCTTCTTTTTTCTTTTCCCCCTGGTTTCAGGTCTCTTCTGATTTGTTTAGTGTATATTCTTCTGGGGTCATTGTTACCCTTTTAACATTTTGTTCTCCCATTCATCTATTCTTCTCTGGACAAAATGACAAAATGGAAAAATTTACCTCAAGAAAAGAACAAAAGTACTGACTGCCAGGAACCTAATCAACATGGACATTAGTAAGATGTTGGAACTAGAGTCCAGAGTGATGATTATAATGATACTAGTTGGTCTTGAAAAAAAGCATAGAAGATACTAGATAATCCCTTTCTGGAGAAATAAAATCTAATCAAGTCAAAATTTAAAAAAAGCTATTAATGAGGTGCAATAAAAAATGGAGGCTCTAACTTCTAAGATAAATGAGGCAGAAGAGAGAAAGAGATATAATGAGGCAGAAGAGAGAAAGTGATATAGAAGACCATTCTCCATGATGGAGAATAAAGAAGCTGAGAAAAAGAGAGATAAACAACTACTGGATCACAAGGGGAGAATTCAAAAGATACATGATATCATAAGCCAAAACAATATTAGAATAATTGGGATCCCAGAAGAAGGAGGGGGCAGAAGGTATACTGGAGCAATGGAGAACCTCCCTAATTTGGGGAAGGAAAGAGGTATCAAAATCCAGGAGGTACAGAGAACCCCCCTCAAAATCGATAAAAATAGGTCAACACTCTGACATCTAATAGTAAAACTTACAAATCTCAGAGACAAAGAGAAAAACCTGAAAGTGGCTCAGGACAAGAGATCTATAATCTACAATGGTAGAAACATTAGATTAGCAGAGAGACCTGGGAGGCCAGAAAGGACTGGCATGATATATTCAGCACAATAAATGAGAAAAATATGCAGCCAAGAATACTACATCCAGCTAGGCTGTCATTGAAAATAGAAGGAGAGATAAAAAGCTTAGGACAAACAAAAACTAAAATAATTTCTGATCGCCAAACCAGCCCTATGAGAAATATTGAAAGGGGTCCTCTAAAGCAAAGAGAGAGCCTAAAAGTAACATAGACCAGAAAGGAACAGAGACAATATAAAGTAACAGTCACCTTACCGGCAATATAATGGCACTCAATTAGTATCTTTCAATAGTTACCCTGAATGTAAATGGGCTAAGTACCCCAATCAAAAGACACAGGGTATCAGATTGGATTAAAAAAACCAAGATCCATCAATATGCTGTCTGTAAGAGACTCACTTTAGATCCAAAGACACCTCCACATTTAAAGTGAGGGGGTGGAAGACCATTTACCATGCTAATGGACATCAAAAGAAAGCTGGGGTGGCAATCCTTATATTAGACAAATTAGACTTTAAACCAAAGACTATACTAAGAGATGAGGAAGGACACTATATCATACTTAAAGGTTCTATCCAACAAGAAGATCTAACAATTGTAAATATTTATGCCCCTAATATGGGAGCAGCCAAATATATAAGCCAATTAATAACAAAATCACAGAAACACATTGACAATAATACAATAATAGTAGGGAACTTTAACACCCACCTCACTGAAATGGAAAGATCATCTAAGCAAAAGTTCAACAAGGACATACAGGTTTTAAAGGACACACTGGACCAAATGGTCTTCACAGATATATTAAGAACATTTTATCCCAAAGTAGCGGAATATACTTTCTTCTTTAGTGCACATGGAACATTCTCCAGAATAGATCACATCCTGGATCACAAATCAAGTCTCAACTGGTACCAAAATACTGGGATCATTTCCCTGCATATTTTCAGATCATAGTGCTTTGAAACTCAAACTCAATCACAAGAGGAAAGTTGGAAAGAACTCAAATCCAGAGAGGCTAAAAAGCATCCTACTAAAGAATGAATGGGTCAACCAGGAAATTAAAGAATAATTTTAAAAATTCATGGAAATAAATGAAAATGAAAACACAACTGTTCAAAATCTTTGGGATGCAGCAAAGGCAGTTCTAAGAGAAAAGTATATAACAATACAAGCCTTTCTCAAGAAACAAGAAAGGTCTCAAATACACAACCTAACCCTGCACCTAAAGGAGCTGGAGAAAGAACAACAAATAAAGCCTAAACCCAGCAGGAGAAGAGAAATAATAAAGATCAGAGCAGAAATCAATGAAATAGAAACCAAAAGAACAGTAGAACAGATCAATGAAAGTAGGAGCTGGTTCTTTGAAAGAATTAATAAAATTAATAAACCCCTGTCCAGACTTAACAAAAAGAAAGGACTCAAATTAATAAAATCATGAATGAAAGAGGAGAGATCACAACCAACAACAAAGAAATAAAAATAATTATAAGAACATATTACGAGCAACAGGGCACCTGGGTGGCTCAGTCGTTAAGTGTCTGCCTTTGGCTCAGGTCATGATCCCAGGGTCCTGGGATCGAGCCCTGCATCGGGCTCCCTGCTCCGCAGGAAGCCTGCTTCTCCCGCTACCATTCCCTCTGCTTGTGTTCCCTCTCTTGCTGTGTTTCTCTCTGTCAAATAAATAAAAAATCTTTAAAAAAAAAAAAAGAACATATTATGAGCAACAATACACCAGTAAATTTGACAATCTGGAAGAAATGAATGCATTCCTAGAGATGTATAAACTACCAAAACTGAACCAGGAAGAAAGAGAATACCTGAACAGACCCATAACAAGTAAGGAAATTGAAGCAATCATCAAAAATCTCCCAACAAATGAGAGCCCAGAGCCAGACGGCTTCCCAGGGGAATTCTACCAAACATTTAAAGAAGAATTAATACCTATTCTTCTGAAACTCTTTCAAAAAATAGAAATGGAAGGAAAACTTCCAAACTCATTTTATGAGGCCAGCATCACCTTGATCCCAAAACCAAAGACCCCATCAAAAAGGAGAATTACAGACCAATATCCCTGATGAACATGGATGCAAAAATTCTCACCAAAATACTAGCCAATAGGATCCAACAGTACATTAAAAGGATTATTCACCATGACCAAGTGGGATTTATTCTTGGGCTGCAAGGCTGGTTCAACATCTGCAAATCAATCAATGTGATACAATACAGAAATAAAAGAAAGAACAAGAAACATATGATACTCTCAATAGATGCAGAAAAAGCATTTGACAAAGTACAGCATCCTTTCTCGATCAAAACTTCACAGCGTAGGGATAGAGGGTACATACCCCAATATCATAAAAGCCATCTCTGAAAAACCCACAGTGAATATCATTCTCAATAGGGAAAAACTGAGAACTTTTCCCCTAAGGTCAGGAACATGGCAGGGCTGTCCACTATCACTACTGCTATGCAGCATAGTATTAGAAGTCCTAGCCTCAGCAATCAGACAACAAAAAGAAATAAAAAGCATCTGAATTGGCAGAGAAGTCAAACTGACTCTTTGCAGGTAATATGATGCTCTATGTGGAAAATCCAAAAGACTCCACCCAAAAATTGTTAGAACATATACAGGAATACAGTAAAGTGGCAGGATATAAAATCAATGCACAGAAATCAGTTGCATTTCTGTACACCAACATGAGAGAAGAAAGAGAAATTAAGGAGTCGATCCCATTTACAATTGCACCGAAAACCATAAGATACCTAGGAATAAATCTAACCAAAGAGGCAAAGAATCTGTACTCAGAAAACTGTAGAACACTTATGAAAGAAATCAAAGAAGACATAAAGAAATGGAAAAATGTTCCATGTTCAGGGATTGAAAGAACAAATATTGTGAAAATGTCTATGCTACCTAGAGCAGTTGACACATTCAATGCAATTCCTATTAAAATACTATCAATCTTTTCAAACAAATGGAACAAATAATACTAAAATTTATATGGAACCAGAAAAGACCCCAAATAGCCAGAAGAATGTTGAAAAAGCAAAGCAAAGCTGGTGGCCTCACAATTCTGGACTTCAAGCTCTATTACAAAGCTGTGATCATCCGGACAGTATGGTACTGGCACAAAAAGAGACGCACAGATCAATGGAACAGAACACAGAGCCCAGAAATGGACCCTCAAGTCTATGGTCAACTAATCTTCGACAAAGCAAGAAAGAATGTCCAGTGGGAAAAAGACAGTCTCTTCAACAAATGGTGTTGGGAAAATTGGACAGCCACATGCAGAAGAATGAAATTGGACCATTTCCTTACACCACACACAAAAACAAATTCAAAATGGAAGACCTCAATATGAGACAGGAATCCATCAAAATCCTTGAGGAGAACACAGGCAGAAACCTCTTCGACTTCAGCTACAGCAACCTCTTTCTTGAAACATTGCCAAAGGCAAGGGAAGCAAGGACAAAAATGAACTATTGGGACTTCATCAAGATCAAGAGCTTTTGCACAGCAAAGGAAATAGTCAACAAAACCAAAAGACAATCAATAGAATGGGAGAAGATACTTGCAAATGACCTATCAGATAAAGGGCTAGTATCTAAAATCTAAAAGAACTTGTTCAACTCAACACTCAAAGAACAAAGAATTCAATCAAGAAACGGGCAGAAGACACGAACAGACATTTCTGCAAAGAAGACATCCAAATGGCCAAAAGACACATGAAAAAGTGCTCAATATCACTCGACATCAGGGAAATACAAATCAAAACCGCAATGAGATACCACCTCACACCAGTCAGAATGGCTAAAATTAACAAGTCAGGAAATGATAGGGGTTGGCGTGGGTGTGGAGAAAGGGGAACCCTCCTATACTGTTGGTGGGAGTGCAAGCTGGTGCGGCTAACCTGGAAAACAGTATGGAGGTTCCTCAAAAAGTTGAAAATAGAGCTACCCTACAATCTAGCAATTGCACTCTTGGGTATTTACCCCAAAGAAACAAATGTAATGACCCGAAGGGGCACTTGCATCCCAATGTTTATAGCAGCAATGTCCACAATAGCCAAACTACAGAAAAGGCTTAGATGTCCATTGATGGATAAATGGATAAAAAAGATGTGAGATATATATTCCCTACATATATATATATATATATATATATATATATATATATATATATATATCTTTACACACACACACACACCAGAATATTACGTAGCCATCAAAAAAATGAAAGCTTGCCATTTGCGACAACCTGGATGGAACTACAGGGTATTATACTAAGCGAAATAAGTCAATCAGAGCAAGACAGTTATCATATGATCTCACTCATATGTGGAATTTGAGAAACAAAGCGGAGGATCATAGGGGAAGGGAGGAAAAATGAAACAAGAAGAATCCATAAGAAACTCTTAATTTCAGGAAACAAACTGAGGGATGTTGGAGGGGGGTGGTGGGAGGGATGGGATGAGGTGGCTGGGTGATGGACACTGGGGAGGGTATGTGCTATGGTGAGCACTGTGAATTGTATAAGATTGATGAATCACAGAGTTGTACCCATGAAACAAATAATACATTATATGTTAATAAAAAAGAACTATATGTCTCTTTCACTTTGAAGAGGTCTCCAGCACTGCCTAGTTCAATAATTTACACACAGTAAATCTAAATATATATTTTAAAATAAATTGATTAATAAATTAAAGCCTCTTTCAAAAAAATATATCCTTGGGAACTGAGTAAGGATCAGCTGGTCCTTGACCAGCAAGGACAGTGGGATCTATACCCCCTCGTCTGGAATTTGGATAGATGTGAAGTATGAAATGGCCTGCGGAGAAATGGGGTAATGAAAGACATCGTTGCCAAAAATTGGGAAGTTGTTAATGTGGGGCCCAATCTTTTTCAGAAGCATCACTGGGAACTTGGGGATTACAGACCATTAAGCCTCACCTCGGTATCAGGATAACAGATGGAGAGTTTAAAGAAGGACAGAATAGTACAACACAGATAAGGTGGATGTGATATTGAGTCTCAGCATGGCTTTCCCTGGGGAGGCTGAGTCTCTGCAGCCAGGCTGAGTTCTTTGATAAGGAGAATGAAGGAACAGACTGTTCAACACGGTTGTACTAGGATCAGATGTGCTCATGTTTTCAGCCAGTTTGGGCAGGGAGGAGAATACAGACACACTAGGAAGTAGAGCCAAAGGGGTTGGCATGGGATCTCGCCTGGATTCAAACATCTTCCTGGCAGCTGATGAATGTGGCTGACCTGGGTAGCGCCACAGTGGGCTGGGAAGTCCTAAGGAGGCACTTCATGGAAGAGATGCCTTCCAGCCAGCTGTGCTGTTGGTGAATCCTACATTCCTACTGATTGCATTCTTCTAAGAAAATCAGACATAAATTTTTTTGAAATAAGAACCAAGAGTCCAGTGAAGTTTTCCAAAATTTGATTCCAGATCGGATGTTCAGAGAGTTACTGTAGCCAAATGACTGTAGGCCCTTCTTTGAAGAAATGATGAGCACTACCATCCTCCCAGCCACAAAGGTGGGAACACACAGGAACCGTCTTTAACAACGTCTTGCCAGTTCTATCCCAATAACCTCCTTCTTCTTTAACCCCATTACCACTGTCCTAGGTCAGACTTTATCAGGTCTCACTGGACCAAATGACAGCTTCCCAACTGGTTCTGCCTCCTGATATTTCCCTTCAAGCTCCCTCCATACAGCACTTCTAGATCAGCTTCAAAAAGCACGTCTGCCATTGTGTCACACTGCTGCTCCGAAGCCTTCGGAGGCTCCCCCTTGTCTACACAAATTCTAAACTCTGCAGCCTAGAATTCAAGAGCTGCTTAATATGGCCCCAACATGTCTTTCCAATCATTTTTTTTTTATTTCCCTGCATTTTCCCTTCAAATAAATTTAACTTTAATTAAAATAATATTTATTATTTATTGAATATAGACCAGGTTCTCTATCTCTCTCTCTCTCAATTACTTAATGAGATATGTCTAATGATTGATTTCATGTGACCTATGAGGAAACAGGTCCAAACAGATGAAATAACCTGCCAAAGGTCATCTAATCAGTAGGTGGCAGAGCAAGGTCTTCGCCTCCAAAACCCAGGAACAAGCCTCTGCCCCGGCCCCATACATCTTCCCATGTCCTGGGAGCCCTTGCACACTGCCCCTTCTTCCCCATGAAGAAGAAATGTACATGCTCCTCTTGCCCAGTGCTTTCTGTTCCTTGGAGTGTTTTGTTGTACAACCTGGAACTAAGAGTTTTCCGGCTCCAATTTTCTATAAAGATTTTACTCGTTAAAGCTGGTCACTCCCATTCATTACTTGTTCATTTATTTCTAATTCCATTTATCTGAACTGAGAGTTGTCCTTTCAGAGTGGAACTGTTTCTCCTCCTCTCTTGCCAAGCAACAGAGAAAGAATTGGATAAATGACATGTATTCACTTAAGGTAAATCAGGTTTGGCTTGTGAAATCTCATCTGAATCATCCCTTCTCCATGGCCTGATTTTCACACGGAACTGAAAAGTTGTGTAAAGTGTCCCTGATGGGAGAGCTGGGTAGAAGGGGTGGTCTGAAGGCAAAGAGGAAAGAAGATGCACTGCCATAAATTCCTTCGGATTCTCCATAGATCTGTGTGCTTCTAACGTTGAAACTGGATTAGTGCTCTTGTCACAGCTATTAAGTAACGTCAGCTGATTATCTTCACAAGCCCAGTTCTAGCACCCCTGAGCACATTGACTAGGCTTTTAAAACAAAGAAATAATCCCTCACTACCCTTTATAGACTACCATGATGATATAAAAAGGCTTATGCAGATTTTTGAATGAATATGAAGTCTCATTAAAATTTGTACAGGATCCATAATGTTATGATAGATTTTTTCCTCTACATGTTTCTGCATATCCTATATAATAAAACATTTTTATAGTACTTTGCAGTTTACAAGGAATGTTTATGTTATCTCATTTGATCCTCAGTTTTTCCTTGAAAGGTAAACAGAATAATTGTAGATAAGGAAGCATGACTCAGACGAGGAAGGTGATTTATCTATGTCACAGGGAAAATGTATGGAAAAGAAAGGATTTGAACCCTGGCTCTTAATTCCACATCCAAAGCTTTTTCCAAGCACCTTCTAAATATCTACAACTGGACTGGGCAAGAGGGACAGAACATTGAATGAGACCTCAAGAAGCTTACAATGTTGTGGAAGGACATACATAGAAGATAATATAAAGCAACTTTGCACTTTGTGCAAACTTTGAAGTTTGCACAAAGTGTTGTGGAAACTCTGAGGAAAGTCTCATACATTAGCCAAGGGGTGTAGGAAGGACTTGTGAGTTGAGTCTTAAAGAATAAGTGTGGTTTAGCCAGGCAAAGGAGAGGTAGAGAATGATGAGGAATTCCAGGCAAGGAAAGAACACAAGCAAAGGCACTAAGACCTGCCTGGTTGGGGTGGTGTACAGCTAACTGTTATTAAAGCAGAAAGGATCAGGCAGGGAGGGCTGATCAATGAGGCTGAAGACGTTTGTTAATGTTAAATCAATGAAGCCCTTGTATGGGAATAGCCTGGACGTTCCCCTGGACATAATGCCTATTTAAATGTTTTAAGCATGGGCTTGTCTGGTCAGATTTATATTTCATTAGATTGTGCTGATTATGGCATGAGGATTGACCAGAAGTGAACAGGAATGGAAGCAGGGAGCCCTGCATGAAGGCCATTGCACCAATCCAGGACAAAGAGAAAAGGGAAGCTTTAATTTGGTAGGGTATGCCCATTCACACGATGCAGCTAGTAAAGTAGAAAGAGATGTTAAGGGTGACTTCCAAGTTTTAACCTGGTGCCTAGGCAAGGATGAATGAATTGTAGAATTTAGGAGGAGGAACTGGTTTGGGAGCATGCTATGTAGATATGAAGGGTCACCTAGAGCAACCTAGAAGAGAGTTAAATGCCTGACTTGGGGAAGGGAGAGTGTGAGACAGTGGACAGTTAACAACTCCAGCAGCTTCCAATATGTAAGAGGAAGAGGAGCCATGAAAAACCAGAGAAAGAATTTCCAGCTGCTGTGAAAATCAGAAGGATGCATATCCAGGATGCAAGGAAATCCAGAGTCTCAAGAAGGAAAAGAATGGTTAACAGTATTCAATACTGGAAAGTGGTTCAATGGGATAAGGACTGGAAAAACACCTATTGGACTTAGCAATTAGAAAGTTACTATTAATTTTAGTGAACAGGTGTTTCAGTGGAAGGACTGGGGCAAGAGGCAGACTGACGCCGGGTGGGGAGGGAACGGGCAGTGGGCAACAAGACGTAGTGAGTGTAGCCAGCTTTTTGAGATAGTTGGATAAGATCCTACTGAGTTAGAGGTAAACATGGGATGGAGGCAATTATAGTTAGTTGGTTGTTGGTTGGTTGGTTGGTTGGTTGGTTTAGATGGGGAAAAACATGACCATTTTTATACCCCGAGGGAAAGGATTTCACAGAAGGAAAAAGGTCTCATAGAGAGTTGATGACTGGGAGAACAAAGTGCAGGAAGAGAAAGTAGCATCAAGGATACATATCCTCTGAGGCAGAGGGGGAAAGAGGCAATGAATGGGAAGCTGCTGTAAGTTGAGAGAGTTGGGTTGATACTAGAAGGATTGATTTTCTCAGTGCAGTATGAGACATGACATTGTGCCGGGAATGTAGGGCGTGGGGTGAGGCGCTGTGTGTGGAACTCAAGGAGAGTGGTAAGTATTCAGAGAGTTGCCGGGAAGGAGAAGGTAATCAATCATGGACTCTAAAAAGGGGGGAAAAAAAAAATAAAGGTTGGGAGAGTGCCAACTGATGGAGAGAAAATTAAGGGTCCAAGGAGCCTAGAGGAAGCAAAGCATCAGGCTGCTAGAAGGGACTTGATGACTTCACAAGGGAAACGCTTCTAGGAGATAGTCCTGGAGTATGTGACTGAAATTGCGGCAAGGGAATGGTCTCCAGAAAGAAGGAGTTCCAGAATTATGAGTCTAAGATGTGGGATGGTCCAATTCTTGTCATTGAAATGTCCTGGGATGATGACGGCAGGAGTTGAGATGAACAGACAAGTCATGAGTGAGGTGCCGGCATCTTCAATAAATGAACTACAGTGCCTGGAAGGCTAGTACATGACAGTGATATAGGAAAGATAATGGATTATATAGCCAAATAGAATAATCCTCAAAATACATTGCAATTTTTAACTTGGGTGACAGTGGAATGTCTGTAAACACAAGCGGAGAGCCAAGAAAATGTCAACTCCTTTCCTGGCTCCATGGTAAATGGAAAGCAGAAGAATGAGTGGCTTCCACTGGGCAAGTCCCGTAGGGCAATCCGGATCCCAGCAATGATCAGGGGGCATGGGGAGTGGCTCAGCATGAAGCAGGGACCCAGGAGCATAGTGGAGAGGAGTGCGGAAGGCAGAAGTGAGGAGCAGCTTGCATTAATCAAGAAATGAGTGGGACACTAACCAGGGAAAGGAGGGTCGGGTGTGGCCTTTCTTCTGTGACAGAAAATTGCAGAGCTAAGAGGTCTGGCTGGAAGACACCCCTGCCCCACCCGCAATCAGATATTCTAACTGTGCCCATGATGGCAGAGTGGGCCAGAGTCTCAGGCAGCGTGTGGCTGGTCTTAGGGAGCTCAGGAAGGTTGCTGGAGGTTTGCAAACAGATCTCCCAAGCCTTTCCCTTGTCTCCCTACACTCAAAAAGAAAAAAAGAAAAAAAAGTATTCTTAGCTCATCCCACATTAATTTTTATCCAAAATAAATCCTGCAATTAAAAAACATCAACTCTCAATCTTTTTAAATATGCTAAATTAAAATGTGCAAAACAACTATTATCTTCTTCCTTTAAAGAGAAACAGCGAAGCCTTTACTTCTGTTTTTTCATATTTTGTAGGAGAAAAAAAATGGAGCAAATGATGTGATTGAAGCCAAGGTTGTCTATAAAGTGTGAAAGCACTTCCTTTCCTTTCCCGGGAGCCAGGACTAACACTAGAAGGGAGAGGAAATTAGCATGAAAGTTTTACTTAAATTACAAGATGGGTGAAGACCTTGCCCAAAGATGATATCTCCCTGTCTCCTGTGACAGACAATGAATGGCTTTCAAGACCAAGGTTGCTCTCTTTATTATGTAAATAGTCTCCAAGAAGCTCATAGAATGTTCCATCGGACTGGACTGCCGACTGAGGGTGGTGGTCCGGAAAGCCTGCTGACCCAGGACTTTAGAGTCTGCCGGATCCCTCCTCACCGTTAACCTGTGCACTGTGTGGATGCAGTGGGAGCCTCTGTTTCTCCATTTTGAAAAAAAAAAAAATCAGATCTCATGCCACAGAGTTCCTATGAGGATTAAATGAAAGGACGAAGGGAAAACTGATTTCTAAGGCGAAAACACCAGATGCATGTTTACTCACGCTAGGGCTGCCTGCAATTGCTGCTTGTGCAGCTACTGTCGTAACTCTCGGCCCAAGGAGTGACAGGCAGGCAGAAGACGGGCATGGGGACTAGGAGGCGGCGGGACAGAAGCTTGGGGCAGGCAGGGTCTCAAACCGCACCCGACAGGAAGCCCTTCCTTTATCTGGCTGTACCTGCCCCCGTTCATCCATATGAAAAATTTTCAGAGTAGGAGTAAGAAAGCACACCATTGTTATAATTTCCTTTACAGTCCAAGCAAAAAAACAAAAGAACTTCTTTTCTGACTCACATTAAAGGCATATATACACGACACACAGGTCATCAAACCAATTTCTGCAAAAATGCATGTATACATATATACATACCTGTATGTATAAATACATATATGCATACGTACACATACATGTATGTGTGTGTGTACATATACATATATATATTCAATTCCTGCTGTTGCATTTCCATCCGGATGCCCATCAGTACTTAAATTCAAAGCCCAGTGTGGAGAAAGAAATAGAGTGGTTGAAAACAATGTGCTATTTCTATAGCTCTGAGGCACGGCTGGAGGGCTCTTCCTGCCTGGGGTTACTCACAGCCACATCCAGCTGGCAGATCTGTTGGGGGCTGGGCTCCCATTCTCTCCACGGGGCTTCGGCCTTTCCCGCCCGATGGTCTCGCTGCACCGTTCGGAGAGGAAGCATGGCAAGCGTGCGAAATGGAAGCCACAGGGATTCTCAGAGCCTAGACTCCCGAGCCATGCAATGTCACGGCAGCAGCATTCCAAGGTCAAAGTGAGTCATGGGCCAGCCCAGGTTCAAGAGAGAGGAAACAAAGTCCACCTGCTGAGAGGGAGCCCCAAGTCTCATTGGGGAAGGCCTGGAAGATGGAAGATTTTGGTGTGGCCATCTTTGGAAATAACCTGCCACAGCTGACTCTAGTCTTTATCCTTTTCCCTCCTGTCCATCCTTTTATCTATCCTTTCTCCCTCCCTCCCTCCCCTCCTTCCTTCTTTTCAGTTTATTAAACTCTCGCAATTCCTAGGCACCTGCTGTGAGCCAAGCCCTATTTCTGGGTGCCAGGGATACCCTCATGCTCGAGACAGGGAAGACCCCTCCACACGCGGAACTTAAATTAGTGGAAGGAAAATGAGCTTGCATCAGCTGGAGCCAAAGAGCAAGGGGAATGAAGACCTGAGGTGGGAGAGGAGAGGGCAGGGAGACGGCTTTAGACGGGGCAATCAAGGAAGCCTCTTGAAAGAGGAGGCACTTAAGCTAAAATTGGGCACCGAGCTCCACAAGTGCCAAAGCCCCGAGGCAGGAGCAGATGGGGCCCCGGCTGCAGC
The DNA here is from genome assembly GCA_028646535.1 of Procyon lotor. Lineage (NCBI taxonomy): Eukaryota > Metazoa > Chordata > Mammalia > Carnivora > Procyonidae > Procyon > Procyon lotor. Next base: position 50,778,391 of record CM053615.1, read on the forward strand.
CCGGTGGGCTGATGGACAATGGCAGGGTCGCTGTTCTCCTGTGGACCCCAGACTAAACTGTGCCTCAGCCTCTCTGGCGAGACGCTTTGCCGTGTCACTCTCAACTCCTCCCTCTCATCCCCGCATCCGCTGGGTCAAGTCCAGTCTGTTCTTCTCTAACCTCTCAGACCGGGCTCTTCCCTTCCATCTCTGCCCCCTCTCTCCTTGGTCTCTCTCCCCTAGAGGCCGGATCCCCTCTCCCGCCGGCCTCTGCTTTCTTCCACTTTAATCTAGTCTTCTAAAATCTTCCTGAATGATCTCCAGTAGATACAGCTCAGCTAGAGCTCCACAACCCTCAGTGGCTCCCTGCAGCTGTTGGATAGGGTCCAAACCTCTTAGCTTCTCTTTGGAAGTCTACACAACATGGCCCCCGTCTACTCTCGAGCCTATCTCCCCACCCTGAGTCTAGACTCCACTGTGAGAGGGCCATTCTTCTGAAGTTGGAGTATGGCTCTTCTCCCAAAATGCAAGCAGAATGAGAAAAGAAGCCATAACCTGCCATTAATCTTTCAGCATGCATTAGGAAACCAGAGGTTTCTAAAGCCAGCACCTCTGGATGACAGAAAACTGGACCACAAAGGAGTCAAAATGAAGAGGAAGGGGGGGGAAGCAATAGGCTCAGTGCTAGGGGTAAGTTTCACGTTTAAAGCTGAACCTGAAATGGGCAGCTCTTGGGGACAAGTGGAGTGTGTGAAGAGTGGAAGTGAAGGAAAGATCGAGAGTCATCGACAGAAAATGGAATTGCATTCTTAAATAATTCATGATTCACAGAAGGCCACAGACAGACCTCAGAGGCCATCCAGTCCCACCCTTCAACATGTGGAAGAGGGTGAGCAGCCTAGATTGGGGAGGTGCCTCCCCACCAGTCCCAGAGTGCATCCACAAGAGACCCAGCCTGGACCTCAGGCCCCAGACTCTCAGGCCATGCTGCCAGGTCGCCTCCCACAAATTCACCTCCCCCCATCTGGTGCATTGACCTCCCGGAGCCAGGCCCAGAAACAGGGAGCCTATGTTGCTTTAGAATGTCACACACACACACACACACACATAAAAAAAAAAAGCCAAAGGGAAGACGATTTTCTCCAGCCCTCGGGCCTGTACTTTCCCTGGCATATGATGGAGGCACCCAGGTCCAAAGTGTCTGGGACGGAGACAGAGGCTCCTTATCTTCAGCTGTGCTGATGTGACACATCGAGAGGCTGACAGGAAAACAACCAAGTCCATTTATTTGACGGCCATGATAAGTGAATTGGATCAGCTCTGCAGCTGGGCCAAGGAATTGCTTGGAAAGATGTCACTAGGGTGGCCAAGAGACAGGGATCAACCCCTGGCAGCCAACCTAGTGGCCTCTTAATGGCTAAAAATAACCAGGGCATCATCACCTTTTTAAAGAGGTTTCACATCCATTATGTCGAATTCTCCACCCAACACGTCTGTGAGGTAGGTACTATTTTCACTCTTGAAGGATGAGGAAATGAGAAAGCTAAGGGCACACTCAAGGTCACATGAGCTCATAAGTAGAAAAATTAGAATTTGGACACAGGTCTTGTGATTTCAGATCCACATGACTCATATTACTGAGCCTCAGGAGGGAATGACATCTGGACCCGTGCTACCACACGCATGAAATGAAGATGTCACGCTACGTGACGGGAGCCAGGCGCAGCGGCACAGACACGGTAGGTGTCCCCTTGTACGACTTACCTGGAGTCGTCACATTCACGGAGACAGAAAGTGGGGCAGTGGAGTCAGGGGCTGGGAGGAGGGGAGGGAAGTGATGATTTAAGGGGAACAGAGCTCCGGTTGGAAAGATGAGGAGTCCTGGGGAGGGGTAGTGGTTAAAATGGTCAGTTTTATGTTACGTATACTTTACCACAACAAAAAAATAAAATTATGAAATAGTTGTTTAGTCCATGTTTTCTAACAATTTCATTCCTAAAACAGGGTTTATGGAATGCAAGAACTGAACGGCGCCCCTATTCTGCAAAGAATGAGGCTGAGGCCCAGAGAGGGACATGGATGAACATGGGCCAGTCAGAAAGTTGGGGACAAATCATGTCGTCCCAGCTTCCCTAGTTCTTTCTAGCCTAAGTCACCCCTGCCTTTGGTCACCCTTCCACGGCTAATATCTTAGCCAGCTTGGCCTGCCCTAACACAGTACCACAGACTGGGGGCCTTAGACAAAGGAAATGCATCTTCTCATGGTTCCAGAGACTGGAAATCCAAGATCAAGGTGTCAGCCGACTCATTCCTGGTGGGAACCCTCTTACTAGCTTGCTTACGGAGTCACGAGTCCTATAAGCTCACTAATCCTAATCTATCAGGGCCCCACCCTTATGACCTCATTTAATTTTAATCACCTCCTAAAACCTGTATCTCCAAATACAGTCACACTGTGAGTTAGGACTTTAACATATGAATTTTAGAGGAATACGATTCAGTCCATAGAAGCTAGCTAATCTCTTCTGGGCACTTACCACATGCCAGGCCCTGTGCTTTTGCAGGAGCTCTCTTTCATTCCAATCTTTCATTGATGGAGTGCTCCAGGACTCAATCCTGGACCCCTAACCAGTCCCTAAAGTGATTAAGGTCAGTTCCATACCTTTCTCTCCAAGTCACATCTCCAACCCTGATCTCTCCTCCAAAATCAACATCTCCCTACTTGAAGAGGCTAAAGCATCTCGAACTTAGTATGTCCAAGACTAAACTTTTGGTTATTCTCCCCAAAACTTGCCCCTTGTCCAGTCTTCCCCATTTTGGCAAGTGGCAACCCATTCCATTTGCTTAGGGTCAGCTTTGACATCACTCTTTCCGTTTGCAAATCCGTGAGCTCTACTTTAAACTGAGTATTTCTTGCCTTCTCCCCTGCAAGCATCCTCGTACAAATTATCAGCACCCCGGAGCAGACAGTTACAACAGCCCCTACAGTGGGAACTGCGGGGTTCCCCCACGTGCTGAAGTCTCATAGCTGCATCCCTCACAGGAGCGGCCCTCAGAAAGGAGCTCTCACTCCAGGTTGCTCTTCCCCATAAATACCCATGGGAGTCAAGTCCTTATCTCATCCATGTTTCTGCTCAAATGCCATCTCACTGCAAAGACCTTCTGATAACTCTTATGCAAACCACCTCCCCTTTGTTCGCCAGCTCCCTTACCCTGCTTGAATTTTTCTTCATAGCATTTATCAGGCTCTGACATGTATTTATTGGACCACCTGGTTACCATCCTAGAAGTTCCAGAAGACCAGGGCATGTACGAGCGCACGGGTGTGTGGCGGTGTGTGTGTCCGGCTGCTTAGCCCCAGCATCTTGAACAGAGTCTGGTGCACATGGCTGACATCTGTATCAGTTTCCGATGGCTGCTGTAATAAATTACCATAAATTTCGTGGCTTAAACAGCACAGATGTATTATTGTGCAGCTCTGCAGGTCAGAAGTTTAAAATGGATCTCACTGGGCTAAAATCAAGGAGGAGGCTGGGCTGTATTCCTTCTGAAGGCTCTGGAGGAAAATACGTTTCCTTGCTTCTTCCGGTTTCTAGAGGCCACCTGCATTCCTTGGTCCATGGCCTTGTTTCTCCATCTGCAAAGCCAGCAGTGAAACATCTTCAAATCTCTCTCTGACTCTGACTCCTCTCCTGCCTCCCTCCTCCTCTCCTGAGGATTTTTGTGACTACACTGGGCCCGGGCCATTAATCCAAATTAATCATCCTATTTTAAGGTCAGCTGATTAGCAACCTTAATTCCATCTACACCTTTAACTCCTCTTTGCCGAGGAACCTAACATACACACAGGTTCTGGGGATCAGGCCATGGGTACCTGTGGTGGGCAGAGGGGTGGTCATTCTGCCAACCATGACACTCAGTAAACCTTTGGTAAGTAAATGAATGAATAATTATCTAATTTCGCTCACTCAGTGATCCCTTAATATCAGCGATATTCTTCTTCCATTTTATAGACAAGGGAAAAAAGGTTAAGTCACCTTGCCCAAGTTCACACAGCTAATAAATAATGGAGCAGAATTCAAATACAGGCAGGCTGACTCTAGTCAGTCTTTGTCCCCATCAGCTTTATTATCCTGTAGTTTTCAACTCACAGATCTGTCTCTCCCACTAGACTCAAGAGTTCCTCAAGGGTAGAGATCATGGCTCTGCCTATTTGTAGCCCCAGAGCTCAGCCCAAGATTGCAACAACAATAATAACAGTGGGACTTTATTGGACACTTGCTATGTGCCAAGTACTGCTACAAACAGTTTACCTGCACCCAAAAATAATTTACTGAGTAAATGTTGAGTGGATAAAACCAGCTATTCTCACTGAGCCTTAATAGCCACATTTGTAGCCCTATCTAATACTCAGGCTCTACACTAAACGTACAAATTCATTCCTATTAAGTTACAGAGGCTCTAAAATACCAAGAGTGGGTTTATTTCTGTCTTCTGGTTTGAATCCAGAATCCCAACTCATCATCCATCAGCCTGTCTAATGAATGAACACTCACTGTGAATAGATTTATCCATTCTAGATTACGACTTTGATTTGACAAACTAGAAAATAATGACTAAGAGACGCAGTGGTCTTCCCCATTTCCTGAGTGCTCTCACGGACGCAGGGAAGTCTCGGGACGCAGGGTACAAGGCAACGTAGCTCCCACTGCGGCCCAAGGCAGCCTGGCCTCAGAAATCCTCAACAGCTAGCCCAAGGTCACCCGAGTAGTGAGGACGGCTGTCCTGCCTTCCTGTCTTCTAATTCTACACTTTTCTACGACGTGGTGCTGCCAAGTAGAACATCATATGCCTTTCAGAAGGGACTGTCCGTGCGGACTGGCAACACTCAGCTTCCATTTGGATCTGTGGGGACTCTGCCAGCTCCGCAAGTCTGGTTTTCCCCCCTTTCAGATCTCCCAGCTCTCCCAATTACGAGGTTTACAGTTTCTCAGTCTGCACAATGGAAGAGCGGCCCCAAGAATTTAAATCACTCCAGGAAGTCTATTTTAAAAATAATAATAATAAGGAAAGGGGATAATTGCCATTGGGGTGGGTTTTTTTTTTTTTTTTATTTGTCTCGCAAAAAAAAAAAATTTTTTTTCTACTGAATATAAATCGTGCACGACATGGGATTCGGGGGAAAGAATCTGGCAGGTTTAGGAGATTTCTATTCTGTTTTCTTTTTATCCACTTTTCTAAGCATCCTTTCTGTTTCCACTGTGCTTTGAAAAGAATGCGAGAGGACTCGGGCTCTGGGGTAAAGAGAGAAAGAAGAATCCTAGAGTTACAGAGCCTGGCTAACCCCTTTTCTGTGAAGATCTGTGTGCTCTTTTGTGCGGTAATGAAGAGGTGGAAAGAAACGAATTGTCCCACATTATCCACCACTAGGCCAGCCAAGAGGACCTCTGACTCGGGAGGGAAGCACCCCCACTGCAGGCTCATTCCCCTCGCTTCTTCCCCGCCAGACGCCGCTCTCAGAGAATGGCTCTGTCCCCGCAGTGATTGTCCGTGATTTGTGGGTCAGGAGCTGCCACGGGAAAAGTATCTAATTCCACTTTCACACACTTGTGGTGTCCGCAACCCAAATACAGAAAGCTATTTCGGCCACATTTTAACTATTCGACTTAAAGGCAACAGCCCAGAAAAAGAAAGCCCACCTGTGGAAACCAATGAAGAGATGTCCTAAGTCATTTCTGGGCTGACTCACACTGAGTGCACCTCACTTAGCATCCTGTACGGTTTGCGGTTCCAAGAGACCTGGAGCTTTCCAAGGGCACGTTCCAGCCGGAGAGGACTTTCTAAGGCATGGGTTTCTTCTTCCTTTCGAGGCTATTTTTCAAATTGTCCTCAGAGTGATTTTTCTAAAACCTATGCTCATTTATCCCACAGAGACATATTCAGTAGCAATTAAGTGCCAGGCACTTCTCTGGGTATGTCGAGTGATCACGGCAGGCAAGTCTCTGCGTTTGTCCAGACGGAGGGGACGTTACTAAAGGAAAAATACCGTGTTAGTTCAGATCACTCCTCAGTCAGAGGAAGAAATCAAAGTGGGTCTTGGGACAGAAAGTGACAGGCATGGAGGGTGGGGGGAATACTTAGGTGGAAAGTCCCATCTGAACCAAGGCCTTAGAGACAAGAAGGGAACGGGTTGTGCCAAGATCTGAGAGAAGAGCATTGCAGACAAAGGAAAGAAGAGATCCCGAAGGTAGAAATGAGTGTGGCTCTCTGAAGAACACAAGGCGGCCCAGGAAACTAGCAGGTGGTGTGAAAGGGGGGGAAAGTGGCCGGAGCTGAGGCAGGAGAAGAGGAGGAAATGCTGGAATGGCAATGGGAGAAGAGAGTGGACAGGTGGGCTCGAGACACAATTTGCAGGTAGAGCGCCCAGCACTCTCCAACGGATCTGACATGGGGGAATCGGAAAAAAATAATCCAGGATGATTCTGGGCTTAGGTTTCCAGCAATTGAGTGAATGGCAGTGTCATTTTTGAATGGGGGCAATGAAGGAAACTAAGCTAGGAGAAAAACAAACATTTTTCCTTCACTAGGTTGCAAGTATGCACTAGACATTCAAGTGAAATGTCAAGTCGATAGCTGGGTACACAAATCCAGAGAGAAATACAAAGTTTGGGCTAAATATGTAAATTTAAGTGTCGTTGGCATATATCCCTGTTATTTGAAGGCATGGAATTCCTAGGAAGAAGGGGTAAAGAAAGAAGAGAACAGGGGCGCCTGGGTGGCTCAGTGGGTTAAAGCCTCTGCCTTCAGCTCAGGTCATGATCTCAGGGTCCTGGGATCGAGCCCCGCATCGGGCTCTCTGCTCAGCGGGGAGCCTGCTTCCCACTCTATCTCTGCCTGCCTCTCTGCTTGCTTGTGATCTCTCTCTCTGTCAAATAAATAAATAAAAATCTTTTAAAAAAAAATTTTAAAAAAAGAAAGAAGAGAAGAGCCCCTAGGGCACTCCAATGTTCAGAGGTTCAGCCGTGGAGGCGGGACCAGCAAAGAATAGTTAGAGAGAGGCCAGTGGTTGGAGGAAAACAAGGGACATGTCACATAATGAGCCAGAAGAAAATGATCAAGAAAAAGGAAGCAGTTCACTGTATCAGATTTTGCTAAACAGTTTACTTTGAAAAGAGAGAGAGAGAGAAATGACCCCTGGATTTAGCAAAATGGAAGTCCCTGTTGACCTTGAGAGTTAGTTTCAGTGGAATGGTGAGTCGAAAAGGGGAATGAGATCTTGTCCAATCATTAACCACTTTCCCATTTGAAACTCATCAGTGGTTCCTATCCTGCACATAAAAAGATAAAGGCTGCATTCCTTTCCATAAAAATAACTTCCTGACATCGAAGTCTATAGAGGAAGTCAGTAATTGTCAGCGTTCTTAGCTGCAAACAGAATCCATTTCACTTTATGTGAGCAGAAACGGATCTATGGGAGGATATTAGGTATCTCGCAGAATCTGCGAGGGGCCCAGAACCGGATTTGGATCCCATTATAATGAGAAATAACAAATAGAGGAGCCACGTTGTCGGAAGAAACTCGCCTTTGTTGTGCAGGACAGTTCTAGTATGAATGGACCTAGAAACTCCACCACCGTTGTCCCGGGAGAAGCAGATGCCCCAGCACTGGGCCTCTCAAAAGAGCCAATCTGTCCACACAGGCAGCACCTCCCTCAGTTCCTTTCAGCCCCCTGTTGGCAGATCGTTGGCCACATGCAGGTCCTGTAACTTCAAAAGGAGTCTGTGGAATCCACAACGTCTGTGGCATCTTCCAACATCTATTTCCCTTCTTTTAGATGGTCCTGATTTGTGTTAACCCCACAGAACCCTGGATTTGGAGGAAGCTGCCTCCAGTCTCAACCTATGGACCATGCTTGGGATCGGCCGATGGCAATGAGCACACCCCCACCTCCAGCCACAGATGTAAATTCAGGAATGAATATATGACCTGCCCAGCTCAGGCTGGTGAAATGAAAGTAGACATTTGCTTGAAGCTTCTATAAAAGAGACTACCTTAATCTTCTAAGAGAGCTCCCAGAAACAATCTTCGCTCTCTACTCCTGGACCAAAGGCTTATCCCCCAAGGAAGAACAGAACCCTGGGAGGAGTGAGTTGACAACCATCTTTTGGCTAGAGAGACCTAGGATGAAGCCGATCCTGCAGAAGCAGAGGAGAAAGAGAGAAGGCAGGCTTTAAGAACATTCTTGGGCGACTGAAACAAATCAGTTCTGAAATCTGCCCTACTCCTGGGCTTTCCAGCTCCCTAAATGAATACATCCCTTTTAATGTTTAAGCAAGTTTGAACTGATTTTGAGTAGGGGCAATGAAATGCATTATAATTGATTCAGACTCCAATCTACCTCTTAGGGCTCATTTCTTTTTTTTTTTTTTTAATATATTTACTTATTTGACAGAGAGAGAGAGAGATCACAAGTAGGCAGAGAGGCAGGCAGAGAGAGAGGGGGAAGCAGGCTCCCTGCTGAGCAGAGAGCCCAATGCGGGGCTCGATCCCAGGACCCTGAGATCATGACCTGAGCTGAAGGCAGAGGCTTTAACCCACTGAGCCACCCAGGCGCCCCTCATTTCTTTTTTTATTATGTTATGTTAGTCCCTATACAGTTCATCATTAGTTTGGGAGCTCACTTCTTGGCATCATTCATACCTAGGCACCTCAGCTCATTTACTTTAAGCCATCAGAATTCTGTCACTCTGCCTGGATGCCCTTCCTTCCTTTTCTCCTTTACTGCCTGCCTACTTCCTCTTCACACTTAAACATAGCTACAATGTCACCTCCTCCCTGAAGTCTTCTTGGATTTCCCTTAACTTGCTCCTTCATAGTATGCATCCCTGTCTGGCCAATATTAAGGCAACTGTTAAAGAGATGTGCCCCTACATTAGCTCATAAGCCCTCTGAGAACCAGAACAGTTTCTTTGTCCTTAGTGCCTTTCAAAGGCTGGCACTGTCCTTGTATCCATCAAGTGTTTGTTAACTTTCCAGTGATTCCCAAAAATGTGTGGGCAGTGAAGATTTCCTGTGTTGTGGTCTTATACATTCATGTGCTGAGAGAGCCTTGCAGAAATGGTTGGCCTCCAGAGACCAAAATGGTCCTTGGTGGACCATCCAGGCTCCTCCTGGAACCACCGCTCACCACTCACTGTCTCATTTTCCTAGGTAGGGAGGTGAAGCCCAGAGAAGGGAAGGTCATGGGCAGTCGGAGCAGAGCTCAGTCTTGAAACTGGTGTTGCCTAATTCACCATTCATTCTGCAAGAGCAAGTTGCTTCTTTCCTATAGGCCCTGAGGGCTGAGGGTGAGCAGGAGCGACCATCACCCTGGATGTCTCTGGAGTCCGTGGCCTACCCCTTTGCCACGGCCATCTTTCAAGGGCGCTTCTGCTCTCCACCTCCCTCGCAGCTAAGTGGAGAAGGCACAGATGGAAACTACGTGCAGGGGGGACGATTATCTCTCTTATCTTTCCTTTGACGGGGAGGGAAAGACCTTATCCCTCTTAAGGGAAGCTCTTTTTATCCCCTTGCTTCGAGAAATAACTAGCAAATAAAAACTGTAGATACTGAAGGAATATACTGTGATGATATGATATATGTACACACTGTGAAATGATTACCACAATCAAGCTAATTAACATATCTACCACCTTTAAAAAAATTAATCTGCAAATCGTGATCATAACTGGAAGTTTGCACCCTTTGACTGCTGTGAGGATATGACCGCTGGTAATGGACACAGGTCACTGGAGCCTCTTTACCCCTCCCCGGCCTTGGGATGTACATTCTGCCCACTGTTCTCACATATTGACCATTTTCAAGGTCACAGCCTTGACAGAGCAGCGTGTTACTGAGACCAACTGGACGGAATACTTGACTAAACCTTGTTAGACCTTCATGTAAACTTGTAAGATTCCCGCAGGCCAGGGTGGAGATCCACTCGTCCTGTAGCCGTCCAACACAAGCCTCGTGTGTAAGTTCGGTTGCTTATTAAAACCGCTCCCTGCTGAACTAAACTGGGCTGCCTCTTTCATCAGCCTCTCCGCATTCTCTGTGTACAGGGACCAGTTTCACATTCCATCTGGGGAACTCCTGAGGTTTCAAATCAACATTGACCACCATCTTCCTGTTTCCCTCAACCTCCCGCCCCTCGCTCCCACCGTTCTAGTCTGTTTCTGGAAGTTCGACTTTTTTTAGATTCCACATAGAAGTGAGGCCACACATTATCTCGCTCTGCCTGTCTTATTTTACTTAGCATAAGGATAAAATGAGTTTGCAAAGGGAGGAGAACATGATGATGGTGGACAGGTGGGAAGATGGTGAAGGACCATCTTCCAGGATCAAGGTTAGAGGGCAAGAACCGATGCAAAGACACAAAGGACTTCAATGGTGGCTCCCGCAAATGATATATCCATGTCCTCACACCAGGAACCCATGAATCTGACATTATTTAGAAAAGGGGTCTTTGCTCCTATAATTAAGTTAAGGACCTCAAGATGAGTTCCTCTTGGGTCATCCTGGATTATTATGATGGGTAAAGCAGAGGGAGATGTAAGACTGGAGAGAACAGAAAGGCCACGTGAAGAAGCAGGCAGAGATCAGAGGGTGTTGCCACGCCCGAGGGACACGCGGAGCCCATGAGAAACCCAAGAGGCAAGGGAGGATTCTCTCCCGGAGCCCTCGGAGGGAGTACGGCCCTGCCAGCCTTGACTTCAGGCTTCTGGCTTCCCAAACTGTGAGAGATTATGTCTCTGGTGTTTTAAGCCACCAAGCATGTGGTAACTTGTCACAGCAGCCCTCAGAAGCGAATACAGATGCCCAGCAGTTCACGGTGACAGGAATCCGGCGACCCCGCTATTTCCCCTTTCTTTCTATCAGCTATGGATCCGAGCCATGCTACCCTTCACCTTTCTGGCAAAGAAGCCAGCCACCTACAGCTAGCCTGGCTTCTCTTCAAGGAAAGCCAGTCTTGTTAGCTAAAACCAGACACCAGAGCGAGGCTACTTGGGTTTCTAAAAAGGGCCAGGTCGATATATGCTAACAGACTGAGGCGAAGGGACTCGGCGACCCAGCGGGATGAGAGACACTCTCACGTCTCACTCTGGCACAAGCTGAAACCGGAGGCGTCCCTCAACTTTGCGAAATCAGAGAAGGACAACTGCCCCTTGGGCAAAGGTCTGCAGTAAGGACACCACCCTTGAGAACCGAGGAGAAAACCTGTGCGGAGAACCCGAGAGAGAGGAACCCATCAGCCAAGTGAGAGATCGCTTGGAGGACCTTGGGCCCTTTCTACTGTGGGGTAGTACAACGGGGAAGTACCTGCGTTTTGTATCTTGAGGCTGGATGCCCCTTCCTGGATCTGGGAAAGAGCTTTATACAGTGACCACATTGTCTGGCTGATGGGTCTGTGAGGCTGGAGGGGGAAGGTGGGGGAAGGCAGTGGCCTTGGGTGCTTCTCTCCTCTGGGACTCAAGGGTGCCGTCCTCTGGGGGGGGGTCCCTGTGCAAGACAAGTCATGTGGAGTGATGACAGCAGCGAAGACCCCCACCCCAGCGAAGCCGGGAGTAAAACCTACGAGCTCCGGGGGAGGGTTTGCAGCCGGGGAGGGCACGATCAGATGTGCTTTTTATAGAGACTTCACTGTAAGAGCAGTGTGGAAAACGGAGTGCACGGGGAGAAAGTGGTGACAGAACGATCATGTTCCAGAATGTTTAAATCACAGTCCAAGAGAGATGAAGAAGAGCAGACGAAGGCAGTGGCGGTGTGGGCAGAAGCGCCGACTGGAGACAGAGCTGGGAGCTGTTAACCGAGATCTGGACCGAAGGCAAAAGGCAGAATTCTCTGTCTGGTCCCTGGTCCCAGAAAACCGGGGCTGTGGGGGGCACCAGGGCTACTCAGGGATGGAGAGAATCGCAGGGCATTTCATGTTCGAGGCTTTCAGCACTTTGAATCAAGAGAAAGAAATGCAAAAACTCAGTATCTCCAAAATATTTGCTATAAAAAAAAACGTTATGGAGGCGCCTGGGTGGCTCAGTGGGTTAAAGCCTCTGCCTTCAGCTCAGGTCATGATCTCAGGGTCCTGGGATCCAGCCCCACTTCGGGCTCTCTGCTCCGCAGGGAGCCTGCTTCCCCCCCTCTCTCTCTGCCTGCCTCTCTGCCTGCTTGTGATCTCTCTCTCTCTGTCAAATAAATAAAATCTTTAAAAAAAACACACACACAAAAAAGTTATGGCTTTTCAACCACATGAACAAAGCAGTGTATGTTTGTTTACTCTCCAAAGACAATCACAGAAATTATCAATGAATTTACTAAACCATCAGGGCTCTCGTCTCACAAGAAGACAGAGTTCTCAGGGGCACGAGGGGAGTCCTCTCCCAGGCTTGGCAGTGCCCCGCTGAGACTATGTGCACAACCCTGATTTGAGATGCGGTTAAAAATAGACACCAGGGGCTTGACACAAATGTGAGGCCTGAGCACGCGGTCCTTGGGAATAAACACTGAGGCCTGGTGGTAGATAACTCTGACAGTTGAACCCTGAAAACCTGCCCAAAGAAATAATTAATCCAAAGCCACTGGCTGGAAAGAGCTAGAAGCCAGAGGGACCAGGCTGAGGAAGGGCTAGAAGCAAAGGGGGCAGAGCCCGGAAGCATTCCCAAGCCCACCAGCTGGCAGCCATGCGGGTAGGGGTAGGGATGAGCTCGGAGGGTTGAAGGAGACAGCCTGGGACCATACACTCTCCCTGCCTCTAGCAGACAGCACCAGAATAGAAGCATGTTCTGTGGGAGCCCGGCACTTCCAGTCGGCTGGGAATTTGTCTCCTGCAAAAGCACTCTTTTGAGCCCTAAGTCCACTCGAGAGGCTTTTGCTGATTGGGCTTCTGACCTGGGTTTTCTCTTTCTCCAGCTCTTGCATCTCTAGCAGTTGGCGCATGTACTACAGAGCTGAAGAGAGCCATGAGGAAAGAGCCAGCTTCAGGGTCCCACAGATCTAGCTTCCAACCCATGGGCACAGCAGTGCCTTATTCTGAGCCTCAGCTTCTCCACCTGTGAAATGGGAGTGTTAGTACTAATCTCGCAGGATTTGCTGTGAAGACGAACAGACAATGGCGAGGAAGGTGCCTTGGGAGCCCCCAGCACCCCCGGCATGAGCCCCAGGCGAGGTCACTCTGCTTGTACTTGGTGTGGGGGACGCCTCCCGGCCCAGGACCCAGTGCCAGAGACGCAGCCGCAGCATCGTGACTTGCAACCTGAGCCTCCACAACAGCCACAGCCCCTCCCTGTGACTCAGTACCATGGGATGTCCTCTACCCCAACTTCTCTTTCTCGGCTGCCCATAACTACCTGTCTCACTCCAGCTGGCCCTTGCATGGCCTAATTTGGATCTGCTCTAGCCATCGGCCTGGAGCACCATCCTGAGCCCAGACCTCCAGGCGCCCTTCACCACCACACTTGTCCTACAACGGCTCTCGCTTGGACACCAGCTTTGAACACGGCTGGTCTCTGGTGGTTGGAGGAGCACAATGAGGAGGGGAAATACGACCACCATGACCCTCCAACAAGTATGCCTCCCTCAGCCCCATAAATAAGGCTTTGGGTTCCATCTAAGTTGTTCTTCAAAGCCCAGCTAACATGTTCTCCTCCAGAAAGCTCCTTGATATTCCTGAGGCTGAGTTCTGAGTCCCATCCACCTTCTTTAAGGGCCCTGAGCACTCTGAGACATGTATGATAGTGATGTGAGTTCCAATAGATATCTCTCCAACCATATCATGAACTCCTTGATTTACCAATGATTCACCAATGTATCCCCTACAGTGCCGGACATACAGTGGGCACTCAATTACGTTTACTCAGTTTATAACAAATACCCTCATTAAGGTGTTCTAGTTATCAAAGGCATCCCCTGCCCCACAACATTCTGAGTGCTTTACGGCAGAGATCAGAAAAGTACGGCCCACCATCTCTTTTTGAAAATGGAAATTTTATTAGAACCCAGCCATGTTTTTTTTGTTTATTCAGTGTCTATCTCTGCTTTCATGCTACAATAGTCGAGTTGAGAGTCGGGACCGAGACCTTATGGCCCGCAAGGTCTTAACTATTTACTATCTGACCCTTTGCAAAAATTCTGTTCAACCCTATTTTACAGCAAGCAGGTTTAAGATTTTTCATCTGCAATGCAGGGATAATAACCAACAAGAGAGCTGCTGTGAAGATCAGAAAAGGATAGTGAATGGAGAAGTGTTCTGCAGACAGCATCCACTCTGCCCGCCGCGCGGGGTCAAGGTAAGGCTTGAAATCTCAAGTGGTGATGTGGGGAGCGTGAAGGTTCACTTGGTGGATAGCCTATCCCTTCTGAGCTGACACCCGGGACACATACAGTGCCGCACAAATATGGAACTCAAATATCTGCCCACAAGGAATCAGATACCCTCGCCCTGCAGGAGAGACTCGCCCCATCGGGCCTGAATTCCAACAGGGTTTTGGCTCCTGGAGAGATTAAAATAGGCCCCTAAATGTTCCTGTTCCTCCTCTACAATAAATGCTCTGAGAAGTAAGAATGTGCTTTAATTAATGCCATTGGCAGACTTGCATAACTGCTGGTTATGGGAGATAAGAACGATTTTTTACTTGATTTGACAGAGCTAACATGCAAACCCCAAAATATTTTCAATTAGCCTCCTAGCTAGTTATCAACATGGATCTCACACTTCCTAAGGTGGGCCTCCGCGTCTTGAGGAAGTGGCATGTTTTAAGCTGAGAAGGAAGTGGGTGATGGGCCAGGCAGGCGGGGGCACGGCCCCACGGTTACATGGAAGGAGACCCTGCCCTGTGGCCGAGCCGGAAGAGGCGTTCACCAAGAGGGCAGAGCCGGGGCTCGGATTTGAAGGCCGTGCTGCTCCAGGCTGCCTGTGCTCCCGAACGTGTGGACAGGAAGCACAGCTGCCTTCGTCAAGCTGAGTTCTTTCAACCCCCTTAATGTCATAGGAAGTCTTGCCCCAGAAAGGGGAAGCTGTGCGCCACACTCTCCCGGTGAGTCAGGGCCGGGGATTAGCTGGACCCACTTGGACACCCTCTCCTGGCCTCTGGTTGGTGCTTCACTTCACTGCTCGTCAGACACCCTGACTGCCACCTTCCACCCGGACGTGGGAAGGAGACAGGGGGTCGTCAACGCTGTCTGTGCAGAGGAGGGCACGGAGGTCTGAAAATGCAACAGTGCGCGTGACAGCCCCGACCAGTGCACACGCAGCTGGGAACCTGGATCCCAGCCCTGAACCTCCCTCTCCACCATGCGACCTCCTGTGAGGGTGGCCTCCGGGCTCTCCGACCCCGACTACAAAACTCTGGGTCTTCTTATCTGACCACTAGCGGCGAGGCTGAACCTCTGCTTGGGCCAACCTTCCCACCTGAGATCCACCCCCACTGCCAAGCAGCCACCCTGAAGCCTGTCCGGGTTCCTTCCCCGGGCCGGTAGGAGGGTGAGGTGAGCGAGGCCCCAAGGAGGCCCTTACTCTCAGGGCCATGCAGGCGCCCTCGTGTTGTCATGAGGATTAAATGAAATAAGGTTGTGCTTATTAGAGGCAGAGCCTGACACGTAAGCTATAAAAATATTCAATATTATTATTATAATCAGTAGTAGCAGTACTATTACGGGGAGCATTGAGAGAATCTGTTCCTTCTTCTGCTCCCTGGAGATAAAATTAATTTTTGTCCGTGAAAAGAGTGAGGACTGCAAAGTTCTCCAAATTGTAAGCTTTTGTTTCAGAAGGCCACGTACTACTTTGGGAGCACAACTGACCAAAAGGGGGACAGTTAACTCGGTCCCAGTGCGTGGCCTCAGGCGACCCCCCTCCCCCGCCCGACCCACCTTCCACGCTAAGAAAGTTGGCTTCCACGAAGGAGCTAACGGGAACCACTGACGGGTTTCAAGCTGGAAGTGATATGGCAAATCTGTGCTTGATGAAGATCCCTCTGGTAGTGTGAGCTCAGACCGGAGACGGCCGGAACCAAGGCAGGGAGGCCAGACAGAGGCAAGTGAACAGTCCTGGCAAGAGACAATGAGGTTTGAAGGAGGTAGAGGTAGTGGGGCCGAGAGAGGGCCGAGCAAGAGAGTGGGGATGAGGAAATGAAATCTGTTCATCACTCCTGGAAAAACAACTGTGAATCAGTGATACCATCTTTATCCCCCAAAGCAAACAGATCCTTCATTAGTGCTAGCAATTGAGAGCTGTGTGAGGTTTGGTACCCACTAGCTGCTAAACATGCATATAAAAGGAAGCACACCATATGCTGTGATGAGTTCATGCCAATTGGCCCCACTCGGATATATACTGCTTTAATTTTAACACTTTATTTGAACAAAAGTCTACTTCTAAGGGAGCTCAGGATTCCCAGAGCTTCTTCCTGCTGGCCATTTGACTTGATTTCTTTCCTCGGTGATGGGATGTAGCTTTCAGTGAGTACGGCCAAGATTCGGATGTCACGTTGACAGAATAAAAAACTTCGTGTACAGATGAAATGAGAGGGCTTCCAAGGTAGTGAGCTCCCCATCACAGGGGGGCATTCAAGAAAAATCTGGACGGCCACTTGATGGAGTTGTTGCAGAGAAGATTCAAACATCAGAAGGTGAGTGGAATGGGGATGTTAGACTTGATGACCTTTAAGGTTTTTAAGAACCGTGAAATTCTAAGAGGTTGAATCACAAATGTACTTCTTGGCTGATCAGGGGAACCCCATAATCACAGCACAGTCAGAATGAGGATCTAAGATTTTTTAAGCAAATTCAAAATTTTTAACCCCCTTAGGGAAGAATTCCGGACAAACCGCCAGCCAAGACAGCTCCAGGACAGAAGAATGATCATCAAAAGAAAAAGTTTCAATGTCACCCTGTAGATCCTGGCACAAATAAGGAACTTCTCTAAGGGCTAAGAACTAGAAAAGCACTTTGGTCCTCTTTTCTATATCTGTATATCTCTTTTCACTTTGGCAGTTAGGAAGCTCAGAACTTAATCTGCACATGAAAATAACAACTGCATAGACCTTATAATCTGTCTGTCATCAGTACTCTCTCCTACCTCACCATCATTCTGGCCTCTTATTTTAATGTATACGTTTCCTAGCCCTAATTCTGTCTTTAATTGATAGTTCGCCTTCTACAGCTTCCTATAAGCTTCCTGGACTGCTCTGAGAAATGAAGGAAATCAACAAGAAAACAAATAATAAGCCACCATCTGGGGAACATTATTGGCTTCCACTGATAAATTGTGGGGAAGTAGCAGGAGAAACATTAGCCTGAGGTGGGGGGGTGGGGGGGAGCGGTGGTCACTGGAGTTGTCAGCTTTCCTTTGCCATGGTGGGAGCTTGGGGAAGATGCTTCCTGGATTCGGTCTCCCCTCCCGTAAAACAACAGAGTAGAGAATGGGCTTGGATTGGGCTTCGGCTCCCAAGATCTCCTTGCCTGCGACTGTCCTGCCAGGGTTTCCAAGTAAATCTCCAGGTGCTGCCCCTCTATCGAGTTCAGACCTCCCCTGGACTTTGAGGTCTCTTGCCTGTAGACAGTAGCCTAGGCTTTTAATTTATGTATCAAAACAACAGATGTATATAGTTTTTCACTATGTTCCTTGTACTGTTCTGAATACTTCCATGTAGTGACTGATGTAAATTCTGTAATGATTTTATGAGAGAGGTATTCTTATTAGGCTCATTTTACAGATATGAAAACTAAGACCTTTAAAGTTTAAGTAAATCACTAGTAACTGACAGAGATAGATTCAAAAGCAGGCAACACGTGTCTGAGTTCATGCTCTTTAAGTGTATGTTTCTTCAAATCGAGCCATGACTTCTTTGGCCCAGCACTCTGACCTCATTACAATTCTCGACCCAGATTATTAGTTCTCATGGATTATTGCCCTCTTGCCATCCAAGTAAGCAAAGACTTGTCTGAGAGCCTACTCTGCCTCACGCTCTGTGATGGACTGGGGACAGGCATGAATCCAATATGGTCTCATCCAATGGGAGCCTTCTCTTTGAGGACTGGAGTCAAACATATATCCCACCCACTAGAATCCAAAGAGGAATTAAAGGCTACGTGGAAGTTCAAGCAATGGCTATATCAATGGGACTTCCACTGCGGGAGATGACGGTGGAAGAGGGTGGGGAAAGGCATTGCAGGCAGAGGGGAAAAGCATGAGCAAGTCCCAAAGGCACGAAAATATATGGTGTCAAAGGGTATGGTTCTTGGCTTCCTCTCCAGTCTAGTCCTGTATCACCTTTCCCATTCGGCTGTTACACATATTTATTGAGTGCCCACTATGAGTCAGGCACTCTCCTAGGTGCTGAGGATACAGCAATCAAAAGCGTAGCTTTAATCATGACTGTCACAAGCTAGTGGAGAGACACAATTCATTAACAAATAAAAAACAATGTCGGGGGTGGGAGGTGCGATAAAGAATGAGAGGCGGAGTGGTGGGTCAGAGAGCAAGGGAGGGTCACTGTCATAGGAAGAGTGCAGCCCAATGCTTTCCCCTTGAGCTCTACCCCCTGGCATTGGAAGAGTGAGCAGAAAAGGCCCCTTCAGTAACATTTTAGTGCAAACCCAGAGGAAACGAGGGAGTGAGCTATGAAGATATCTGGTATGAGGGTGGCCTGGTGGAGGGGAGAAAAAAATGCAGGTGCCCAGGAAAAGCACTATGTTTGTCATTTCTGAGGAACAGCAAGATGAGGCCAGTGGCGGGGGGCGGGGGGAGACATGAGATTTGAGCTGCAGTAGGGGCTCTGGACTATGTGTGATCTTATTTATGAGAAGAAGGACTTTGGATTTTGCTCCCAGTGCAGCAGGAAGTCATCGTGAAGCTGTAGTTGGGCCAAACCATGACAGCCCCATGAGGCTTTCTCAATCTCTCTGGGAAAACCAAGTTCTGTTCTACCTCAGGGCCTTTACCTATGCTGTGCCTTTGGCCAGGAATGCCCCCTCCATCCCCATCTCTTTGCTGAGCTATTTCCTACTCCCCTAAAGGCGGTCCTTCAGGGAAGCCGCTCCTAACCCTCTTAAACAAATTAGATTCCCCTGCCAAACAGACGCGCCATCCTATACTTCCCTTTTGTGGCACTTAACAAAACTACCATGACATAATATAAACTATTACATAACACAAACTTTCATTTTCTACTGTAAAAACCACTGGAGAGTGAGCTCCATGAGGTGAGACTATGTGTCTTTCCTCTTTACCCTTGGATCTTCAGTACACTATACAGGGTCTAATTCTTAAGAAAAGCTCAATATTTGTTGAATGAATGCAAGAATAAACGAAGTGCAAGGAAAGGATAAGAAGGCATGTTGGAGGCTCTAACTCTGGGCTGGAGAAGCAATCTTGGCCTGTAACAGGCCACAAAGAAAGATATGAGGGGTGCGGGTCAAGGTACACTCAGGCTAAGACCCTGATGACTATGGGCCGGAGAGATTGGAAGGTAGTGAGACTGGGGTCAGAAAGAATGTGTAGTGGACTCCTTGCCCTATGCAAAATTTCCATATTAAAATAGAAAAATCTGGGGTACCTGGGTAACTCAATTGGTTAAGTGTTTGCCCTCTGCTTGGGTCATGATCCTGGGCTCCTGAGATAGAGCCCCGAGTCCAGCTTTCTGCTCAGTGCGGGGTCTGCTTCTCCCTGGACCCCTCCCCTCACTCCCTCTTGTGCTCTCTCTGTCCCAGATAAATAAAATATTTTTTAAAAAATCCATGTGTTATAGATGATTTCATGAATTTGAGGAGCCACAAAGATCTCAAGGTATATCCTTGGGATGTTGTTCAAGACAGTGATAATCATCAGCTAGCATGTGACCAAACAACAACAAATGCCACGTAGCAGATATCATATTATATGGGAGTCAGGAATACTGAGTTCTCTCCTTCCTTCCTTCCCTCCCTCTCTCCCTCCTTCCTTCCTTCCTTTCTTCCTTCCTTCCTTCCTTCCTTCCTTCCTTCCTTCCTTCCTTCACTCATTCATTGTTCACACAATAAATATTGGCTATTGACCACAAACTAAGGGTTAGACCCTGTGGTAGGCATTGGGTTTAGATTCTGTTTGTTACCTATTAAGTATCCAAACTTGGACAAGTCATTTAACCTCACTAAGAGGAAAAGAACCTTCATGTAAAAGGGAATAGCCTTCCTTATTAAAGGAAAATACAAAGCCCTCTAGTACGTGAACATGGTCTCCACACAGGAAGAGATGATGTAATAAAAGGTCTTAATTCTGTCCCCTTGAGTTTCCTTTCCCCCTTGATGTTCTCACTTTGATTTTGGCTGGCACACCCAAAAACGTCTGTAATGATTGTCATCATCTGTTTCAGGGCCTAGAAAAAAAAAATCTCTTCGTGTTCCTTAAAGCCTACATCAAACATCAGGGCTCCTGAAACCTTCCTTGGCTCCCTACTTCCTAGGCAAAATGAATCTCTCCCACCTGCCCTGCCATGAACACTAGCTCATGGAGCGTTGTATAGCTTCCTACTCCATGTGACGTGGCTGAGTTCACCTAAGAACTTTTTTCTCCTTCCCTCTCTTTTCCCAGCCTTTGGCCGAGTGTCTGGCCCAGAGCACATTCTCTGCAGTTAAATGGATAAAAAGTGACCGGGCCAGCAGAACAGTTGACAAACCACACAGGGGGGAGAAGGGAGTCCAAACAGACTTGCTAAGATCCAGAAAGATGAGACCTGCGATATAAAACTAATGCAGAAAAATGAGGGAAGTTGTGTTTATGTTCCCCCTTAGGACACTTCTTCAGGGGGAAACTTGAACATGACTGCAAACAATACTTTGATAGACCATGTGAGTGAAAGATGGGACTCCATAAGACATATGTCATAATAAAGGACAAGTGCCACAGTTCCTTCTGATAGGCAGTTGGATATCCACTTAATGGCAGGGCTTTTGAACTACCATCTGGCAAGATGCCCATGGGATTGGCATGGCTGCAATGGCGTGCAAGTTTGGGGCAGAACTGAATTGTTTAGAAATAATAGAACAGAGACTGAGGACAGTGTTCTGGAAGGATCTTAGGGATTGCAAAAACTTACTGTGAGACACGTAATGAAACCTTCTTCATCTCCCCTGGAAAATCACCAGAAAATTCTTCCTTACTCCCCAATGCTCTTGGGTCATGAAGATTACTTCACAGGACAGAAAGAAAATCTGAGGCCAGCAAAGTCAGCAGACATAGGGGAACAGCCATAAATCTGGGTTACATTTAACCTGCAACCCCATGAGACAAAGAGCATCACTTTCATCTCACTGGTGAGGAGACAGGCTGGTAAAGGTGAACGACCTTGCCCAATATGCATGGCTACCGGTGTCTGGGCAGCCATTCCACACAGATCGGCTTCATCCCGAGACATCTCCCTCTACGACTCTGTGATCGTTTCCTGCTTATCAAAAGTTTGATAAGTTTGATGATTGCTCTCCCTCATTTTATTTTAAGCCGCGTTAATAACAAGAGAAATAGTTGCACGCGGACTAGAAGGAGAGGCATGTTTCTAGCCATGGGGTATAAATAGCCTGCTGATCTCCCGTCTTCAGAAAGGGACCAGAAGTGGAAGTATAGCAGGAGGGGTGGTTGCCTGTGAGGGAGGGGAGCAGCCTTTTGCACACATGGGCACACGCTGCCGAAAATGAGACTTGCGTTATCACTGCCATAGTCTCGACAAACGCCCACCATGGAATGACATCACTGCCAAAGCCCAATTAGCTCAAAGAAGACCCTGGCACTGGATGATGTTCCTTCAAGATGGCATGAAATTCCAAATATAAATTGGGTCCGCACTGGGCGATGATTCAAGGAATCGTATTGGCCAGTTCACAGGACAGCTTGGCAACTAGAAATCCTTTAAACAGGCTTTTGAAACTGTATCACCCCCTGAAAAGACAGAGGTATAATTATACCCAGATCCCTCAGGAAAAAAATCTAGAAAAAGAAATGCAGAGGTGCTCGGTCCATGGCATGATTATATCATAACTTATACTTACAGAAAATATGGAGGAAAAGTTTATTAAGATGCATCACCTTCCTGACGTCTTTTCGGAAAAACAATTATTAAACATTTAAAATAGCAAAACTTCCTCACAGCTTATAACTCTTTACAACGGGCTGCGTGCTTTCGCGTCCTACCCTCCCGACAGCTTGATGCAATTATTGTTGCTATTTTATGGATGAAAACCTAAAGTATAAAGAGGGATCTGCTAAGGCCTGTTTGAGAGCAGGGATTTCTTATCACCCTTCTTTGTGCCATCAGCACCGTTTTTAGGGCTTGACATTTCACAGGGATACTGTCAATGTGAAGGGAACGGAATCCGCTGAAACAGACCTGAATGACTTGCCCAAGTCAAGTCACGGTTCCGTGTTCATTTCTACCAGATGTGCAGCCATGCCATTCAACCAAATGGGGACCACACACCTGTGCCAGGTCTGGGCATGCAGATGACACTAGAGAGCCAGGAGAACATGGGGGAAAGCCAGGTGGAACAGAAGCCTAAGGTACAGTCCCTGTGACAGACTGAATATACAAATGGACAATGGCCAGACTGTATATAAAAACGGGACACTGACCTAAAATCTGCAGCCATCAGTCCAAGAAGACATTATCTTATGTCTTAAGATTGACATATCTACAATGACAGTCAAGGAAGTCAAACAATGACTCCTAGAGCAATCAGCCCCAAATAGTGGAAATGGATGAGTAACTGACAGCTTCTCTACTCTGCATTGTGGTGTCCAGCTTAGGACCAAACAAAGAAAACCAAATACACCGTCCCAACCACTCACATAGAATGCTCTGCTTCTAGTTAGCCTGTCTCCAGCTTTTCCATGCCAGCAGCCTCCAGTCAGGGCACATTTGAAGCATTCCTTTTTTCCCACTATAAATCTTTCCCACTCCACTGCCTGCCTTTGAATCTCTGCCCGACCCAAGTGCGGGTGGCTGACTCCCTTAGCGTAGCAAACTCGGCATAAATAGCCTATGCTTATTCTCATTCGGGTGGTCTTTGTTTACACCTACATCTGTGTTTAAGGAACTTATACTATCGTGCAGAGGAGAAAAAGAACAAGATATATACATAGGAAATAATAAAATGATAATATAAAATAGTGCCAAAATGAGTGGTTAAATACCTGGAAAAAATAAGGATTTTTAAATACTAGCAGTACAAAGAAATCAATGATAGTTGCCTGGGGGAAGTGTTCCATTCCCAAGGTTGACTTATCTCTGTTGAGTGGGGAGGAGGTAGCCTGGATGGACACGGCATGAGGAGTACATGGTCGTGAGATGTCACAGAGATGAGCAAGCTTCCCAAACGCAACCAACTACTACACGTGTTTATAGATCCATAAAGCATCCAAAAGGCTATGGATAACTCTCCTGACACTTTGAAGTACAGGATAAAAACCGAGAGACTGGGAGGCCAACTTCTTCCAGTTGAAAGGTATGACCTTGAAAGACAAACAACCGTAG
Source organism: Procyon lotor (assembly GCA_028646535.1). Lineage (NCBI taxonomy): Eukaryota > Metazoa > Chordata > Mammalia > Carnivora > Procyonidae > Procyon > Procyon lotor. The sequence goes on from CM053615.1 coordinate 50,801,905, forward strand.
GAGGTGAACATTTGGCTCCATAAGAGGATTGTGAGAGTCTTTCAGGACTATGGTCGACAACGTGCTTTTGGAAAGGTACGGGGAAATCCTACCAGAACCACAGGATTCTTCAACAACCTAATAAGACACTGTCTTACACAATACTTATTAAACAGTTACACTATGCCAAGCATTCTCCAAGGAGCTAGAAATACAACAATGAATAACATTGTGTGTGCCCTCACAACCCTTACAATCACTTGCTTTAAGGGGAAAAGAATAAAAATGCTAGGGAAATTCTAAACCAGATCCCAACACAGTTTCATACAGAAGATATAGGAAGTATCCAATAGTGCTAAGAATCCAGTAGGCAAGGCTATCCATATATCTTCAGATATCTACATACTAATGCCCAGAGTATGGGCATCAACAAAGTCACCCTAAAATGTTAATACTGACTAGGAAGTATGTCGAACTTAATAGGACTTGTGTATCAGTCCTGCTATCAACTGGCTTTAAACTTCCTCCCATCCTTCCCATCCTCCAAAAGCCATCGGAATAGTTTCTTCAGTCTGACATGCTAGTGATCACGTAAATCTCCAGCTCAAAACACTGTAGTGACTCCACATTACCCAACACACGGTTTTCAAGGCCTTCTACTGTTTTTTGAATTAATTAATTAATTGATTAATTATTTTTGTGTGGTTCTTTTTTTTATTATGTTCAATTAGCTAGCATGTAGTACACCATTAGTTTTTGATGTAGTGTTCAAGGATTCATTAGTCACATATGACAACAACCAGTGCTCATCACCACACATGCCCTCCTTAATACCCATCCCCCTGCCACCCCATCCCCCACCCCCTCCTTTCTGTAACCCGCAGTTTGGTTTCCGGAGTCCAGAGTCTCTTAAGGCCCTCTACTGGATTACGTTGCCTCAATAAATCTTCTAATGCAGTCTCCAAAAACCCCTTCCTCAAAAGATCCCTTGTTCTGGTCACTCTAGATCTGTGTTGTCCTGGTGACAACTTCCGGCCACCTATGACTATTTACAATTAAGTTTATTAAAATGAAATTTAAAATTCAGTTCCTCAGTTGCACCAGCCACGTTCAAAGTGCTCAATGGCCACATTTGGCTAGTGGCCACCCTACTGAACGCTGCAGATATAGAACATATCCATCAATATAGAAAGTTCTATCAGACAGCATTCTACTAGACTAAGCAATCTCTGAACACATTCTCTGTGCCTTTAGTCATTCCGGTCCTTCTTTGCCATTCCCTGTCTCCACCTATAAAAATTCTGGCAATCATTACATTTTCAGTTCAAACGGCACGTCCTTCAGGAAGTTTTCCAGAGTAAAAATTAATAGGCTGTCCTCGGTGTTCCTTTGAATTACTTGGGACTGCTCTGTGTCACTAGTCATACATCGCTTTGACTAAGGTCTTTGTGTAAGTAAATATTTCCTCCATCAGTGCAGATTTTCTTTAGGGCTTTGTATCTGGTAGTGTCTTACACATAGTTAAGGACCAAAACACTTCTGGCTTTCTGTTGAATCCTGGTGGGACTGACCCCCGACCAAACAAAGCAATGGGAGGTAGGATGACAATACACAAAGGAAGGAATGTGTGGTAGGCAAAATAATGACACCCCAAAATATGGTCATGTCCTAATCCCTAGAACCTGTGGCTATATTAGGTTACAAGGCAGGAGGGGAATTAAGGTTGCTAAACAGCTGACTTTAAGATAGGGTAAGGAGCCTGGATTATCCAGGTGGGCCCACTGTAATCGCTTTTCCAATATGAAAGTGGAAGAGGGAGGCGGGAGAGAGAGAGCCAGAGAGACGGCAGGTGAGGGCTTGGCCCCATACTCTGGCTCTGAAAATGGAGAGAGGGGTCATGAGTCAAGGAAGGCTGGCGGACTCTAGAAGCTAGAAAAGGCAAGGAAATGGATTCTTTCTAGAACCTCTGGAAGGAATGCAGCCCTGTTGATACTTTGATTTTTAACCCAGTGAGACACATTTTGGACTTCTGACCTCCAGAACTGTATGATAATAAATTTGTATTTGTTTAAGCCATTAACATTGTGATAATTTGTTACAGCAACAATAGGAAACTGCAGAGTGGCAAAGGAATGTTACAAATCAAGGCTCATGATTCCTGCATGGATCAACAATTAACAATATTTGTATCCTTCCTCTAGCACTTTACCTCCATACATTTGTCCTAATAGTCAGAACTCTCATCCTATATCAGGATGTTCATTGACAGCATTTTTTGTTCCAGTAAGTTAAAAAGTCCAGTAAGAAGGGATTGATAGCCATCCACATAACACAACATTATGTGGCCATTAAAAAAACATTACTTCTTTGAAAACGATTACGTGACATGGGAAGAGCTGATAATTAAGTTTAAAAAGCAGGATACAAAACAATAGATGATCTCAATTTATGAAAGTTAAAGGAAATATACCAAAATGTTAATGATGGATTAAAAAAATTTAACGTTCACGATGGTTATCTTCATGGGATAAGATTAGGAAAGAGTTTTGGTTTTCCCTTTACACATTTCTGTGTCTTCCGGGTGTTCTATAATGAGCATGAATTACTTTTGTAATCAGAAAAATAAACAATTTTTTTTTCATGTAAAGCAAGCCCCTCGGGTAACAAGAACCACAAAATTAATCATGACTTTGACCAAGTAATCTCATTCATGAAAATATATCCTAAAGAAATAATTCAAAACAAGAAAAAAAATCTTATAAGTAAAATGCAATGCTTTATAGTAATGTTACTTATAATAGTTTAAAATTGGAAGCAACCTGAATATCCAGCAACTTAATTATGATAAAGCAAATTATAATATATTTGCTTGATAGAATATTGGGAACTCATAAAAATAATTAATACAAACATTCCCTAGAAAAACAGGCATTACAGAGTAACAGAAAGCAAAAAGCTCAAGCACAAAACACAAAATGTCTAGATTATAATAACTCTGCTTAACGCAGATAAAGATGGGAAAAAGAGGTGGAAATTATAAATCATTGCTGTGTTGAACGGGATTCTGAGAGTAATCTGTATAAAGCTGTTTTGATAACAAACACAACTATTTGATAAAGACTCACACCAGCATGTAAATCAAGAAACCTGAGAGTGACAGACACGTTAAGATTGTGGAATGATAAAGGATGGCAGCAGAAATGGGAGCAACAGCTGTGAGAAAGGGCACCAGAGACCACCCAGTGGGGACATGTGTCTTCATTGCTTTATCCAGCAAACAGTCATTGAACCCCACATACGAGCAAATCTGTAATGAAAAACAAGGCAACAACAAACACCGAATTCAGAGTTTGAGTTACTCTTGGGGAATTAGGATTCTACCAAGGAGGGGAATACAGAGAGTTTCACAGGGGATCTGTCATCTCTTAAACTACTTCTTAAATTGGATGTGTGGATGTTCTTTGTATGATTCTTCTGATAAATCGCAAGTGCTTACAACAGTGCTTGGCATATATTGGCTCACACAAGAAATTTTCTGTTGAAAGAAACTTTTCGGGGCACCTGGGTGGCTCAATGGGTTAAGCATCCGACTCTTGATTTTGGCTCAGGTCATGATCTTGGGGTGGTGAGATCGAGCCCCACATCGGGCTCTGTGCTCAGTGTAGAATCTGCTTGTCCCTCTCCCTGCTCACACAGGCTCTCTCTCTTTCTCCCAAACAAATAAATAAAATCTTGAGAGAGAGGAAAAAAAAGAAACTTTTCAGCGGCTCTGTAAATAAAGTTCGAACTCTTTAACATGGCATACAGAGCTCTTCAGGAACTGACTTGTACTTAATTTACCAACACCTATGACATCCCCCCCTAATCTACAATCATTCTTGTTCATTTTTTGCCAAACCTATAAACTATATCCAGCTGCTTTTTTTTTTTCTTTCTGGAATGTTCTGCTTCACCAAGAAATCCCTTGATCTCAAGGCCAAGTTCACCATACCAGCTTTGCAAAACCTTGCTGATCTCCCTAATCGTCTCTCCTCTAGGTTTCTGCAGTGTTTTCCTCATTTGTGCATTAGCACCTGACTTGCTCTAATTTATTATAATCTCTCACATTATTGTCTCATTGCTTACAAAGCACTCCTAGCTCCATTTTACTTGCAATAACACTGTGAGTTGTTCTCCATTAGCCCACTTAACAGATGCAGAATTCGAGCTTCCAAAGGAAGAGCAGGACTTGAACGCAAGTCTTCAGATTCACATGGTCCCTGAAGGGACAGGGCTGCCAGGATGAGAGAGGGCAGGAAGAGGCCGAGGGGATGAAGCTGCAGTCTCTAACCATACAGGCAGCATTTTTAAGATGAAAAAGGACATTTTTGCAAGAATTAAGATGGACCATGACGATCAACTCCGATATGTTTAAGACATGTTAGTTATACCTGTCAGAGTGCAAGGTGAAAAAGGCTATAAGAATGACCCCAAAATTTGGAAGAAAAAATAAAAGGTTAAATGAATTCAACAGAATGGGCCTTACATCTTACTAGGAAACTTCAAAGTAGCAGACTAGTCTCCAAAGGAGGAACCTTGTCTTATTTTTCTTTTCTTCCAAGTTCCTAGAATAAGGCCCAGCACTCAAAAGGGACTCAATACATGTTGAATTAATGAATGAATGGAAGGATGTGCTATGGAGAAGGACAATTAGTTTTAGCTTTCCTGAAACTGTTTCCCTCAGTCACATGGCCCTTTCAGTTCAGGGGGACTGAACAACACTTCCTTGTGTGTTTAATAATTCATATCCCGCAGGTTCTCTAATGCTCAAAACCAAACAAAATATTCACTTGTTTGAATCAGTCAACAAGTACTTAGGCAGGCAAGTGGATTTAGAATGTGTTAGCAGACACCTGCCCTGTCTTTTACGCTACCTTTAACATTTAAGACACTCACAATGCCTGATTAAAATACATGAAAAAAAAAAATCCTCGTGCCCAAAAGTCACAGATCCAACGAGAAGAAAATCTACAAAGCAAGAAACCTTGACCTACCATAGAGACACAGCTCTGATGAAACTAACAGTAATATGGAACAAAAAGACACCACTGAAAAACTCAAGAGCTTTTGAAAACCTCCTATTGAACACCAAAGGCAATCTACTTTATAAATTGATCATAGAGAACATGTTTTGGGGAAATTGGTCAGTGGACAAATCAGCCTTTAGAGAACCTATTTTTTGCAAACCTTGAGCCGATGCGGGATCCTGGGACTAGGCACTATGGTGTTTTACAGCCTGGCCTGTTGAGGCAATCCAGAGCTCCTGACTGATCATGGTTCTGGGATACACTTCAGGCAAAGAACAGGTCTAGGTTCAAGTAAGTCAATTAAAAGGCAATGTTCCCAATAAGAAAGGATTTAAAGCATGTGCCAAAAGCCAGAGGGTGCCTATGCTGGAATGGGCTAAGGGTCTTGTCCCAGCTGCCTTCTCTCTGTGTCTCAGTGTATGTTATCATCTAGCAAGGGAGAGGAGGATGTAGACAGCAATCCCTCAAGGAACTAGGGCTGGGTTGCTCGTATGTGCGTTTCCTCTGATGGGTTCTGCATCCCCAGACCCAAATCTCTTCCATTCGTTCTCTTATTTCATAAACATTTATCATGTGTCTATATCCTATTTTAGGGGCTGGGAATACGGTATTGAATAAGACAGGTAGGAGCTGGGTTCTTACCAAGCTAATGTTCTAGAAGAAAGAAATGATAGTAAGAAAATATCAGGGATTGGCAAAGTTGAAATGCCCCAAAAGTCTGTGCTATTGTAGTCAACAAAGTGTTTAATCTTCATTCCATCTCCCAGTAACCTCAGACAAACACTTGCCATGAAACTAGACCAAATAGCAGACCTAGTCAAATGGTTAGCAGTCCCTGGAAGAATCTGATTATGAGGGGTGGACAAGGGAGAATTTCTCTATTTGGTCCAATTTCTAAGTGGAAACTCACAGTGTTTGATGAATAATGAATGTGAATAATTAATGCATTTGAGAAAGGAAAATTTCTTACCTGTCAGTTACTTATCTTGGAGATTACACATCCATCACTCCTCCCCCGAGGGGCTAGACTCATCTCCATAGAAACTGGGGGCAACCCGGAATGTTAATTATGCCTCAATGCCAGATTTCTCCGCTCAGAATGTGACTCACCGGAAGACCTTCTAGGGCTAACTTGTTCGGAAAAGTAGAAAATTTAATTTATCTGAAGTATTTTTAAAAGCTCCAAATAATGAAGTATCTTAATAAGCCTAAGAAAGAAGCAAGAGACTGACCCTGGGTCTGCACACACTTGGGAAAATCATGTGTAGAAACACGTGCATCCTCTGGGCAAGAGGCTGAATGGAAGAAATGGATCCTTGGTCCATTAATAACAGAAGCACCAGCACCTAGAACAATGATGAACATGTAGTAGATGCTCATTGAATATTACTGTTATTGTTGAATGTTATGTTGAATGTTGTCTAATGAACTACTGATTCCATGCTGTGATAATACAATTCTCATTTTCATGGTGACACTGTACACAACATCCTTTTCATACACATTATTTCATTTATTCTTTGTAACAACTTGAAAAATAGGTCCGCAATACATTATCCATATTTTTTTTGAAACTCCAAAACTAAAAGTCTGGGGGAAATGCATATGATTAAAAGCCTGATTTAAATTGAAATGAGCCTCTTCATAGTCTTTACCCTTCTTATATAAATATTTATACATTTTGCTATAGAGATATTAATACATTTGCTTTTGGAGGACCTTCTAGGTCCTGCTGGGCTTTTTTGGATCTATGTATCATATGTAACATGTTACTTTTCTAAAATCTAAAAAATTCAGAATTCTAGAAGCACTTGTGTGGCTCAGTCTGGTAAGCATATGAATCTTGATATCGGCTCAGGTCATGATCTCAGGATTGTAAGATCGAGCCCCACATCAGGCTCCACACTCAGTAGAGAATCTTGAGAGTCTTTCCCTCTGCCCCTCCCATTGCTCACACACTCTCTCCCTCTCCCTGCCCCTTAAAACAGATCAATAAATCTTTAAAAAACATAAAAAGTAAAAAATTCAGAATTCAAAAACACATCTTGCCTCAAGAATTTTGGTTGGGGTGGCTCAGTCACTAAGCGTCTGCCTTTGGCTCAGGTCATGATCTTAGTGTCCTGGGATTGAGCCCCGCATTGGGCTCCCTGCTCAGCGGAAAGTCTGCTTCTCCCTCTCCCATTCCCCCAGCTTGTGTTCTCTCTCTCGCTATGTCTCTCTCTGTCAAATAAATAGATAAAATCTTTAAAAAAAAAAAAAAGAATTTTGGTGGGGAGAGGACTCACATTGGACTCTCATGGACTCACATTGTCATCCCACTTTTATAAGAAGGATTCTTTGACTCAGGAAAGCTAAGCAATTTACCCACAATCACAGAGCTAGTAAATAGATACTTAAACCAAAATACCCTGATGCCCAATCTTTGGGGTTTTATTTCCCCCACTACACCTAACCTCAAACAATTAATCTGAGATTGAGTTTTAAGATAACTGTCTGTCCCACTGACATAAAAGAGGGAAATTAATTAGAGGCAGCACAGACTTGGTTGGTAACAGCAGAAACCGAAAAAGAACAAATGGCATAGGGTCTGGAGCTAGGTGAGGGCTGTCTCATGTGTAGAGGTCTCGGCTCCCTGAAGGAAATGACTTCTGAGACTTAATCACATTCTCCAGTGCCTACAGTGCACATGAAACAAGAGCTGACTAGGGGTTGTCTGGAAGACTTATTCGAATAAGTCAGATGTGACCCACATGATATTGTCATACCACATCCATTTTTTTTTTTCTAATCACAGAACTTTCACTTGAAAGTAAATGAGGGGCACCTGGGTGGCTCAGTAGGTTAAAGCCTCTGCCTTTGGCTCAGGTCATGATCTCGGGGTCCTGAGATCGAGCCCCTCATCAGGCTCTCTGCTCGGCAGGGAGCCTGCTTCCTCCTCTCTCTTTGCCTGCCTCTGACTACTCGCGATCTCTCTCTCTCTGTCAAATAAATATATAAAATCTTTGAAAAAGAAAAAGAAAAAAAAAAAAAGAAGAAGAAGAAAGTAAATGATACCCAGATCTCTCTCTTGGGAGGAGAAAATAAGAAGACCAAATTACAAGGTTGGCACTTTTATCAGTCAGGATAGTCTAGGTTATGCTGTGGTAACAAACAACACACAAAGCTGTTTTAAGTGGCTTAAAACAACAAAGGTTTGTTTCTTGCTCACATTACATGTTTATCACAAGAAGTTGGGAGAAGCTCCATTTATCATAATCATTCTGAGACCCAGGCTGACATGAAGCCACTCTCTCTAACACTGCTAGTTGCCTGACAGAAGGAAGGAGAAGGCAACAGAGCATGCCCTGGTTTTTTAAAGCTTCCCCCTGACACTGATATGTTGTCACTTACACTCACATAGTTCCTTGGTCAAAGTCAGTCATCTAGTCACACCCAACATCAAATGGTAGAAAGCACAAAACTCATGGCTTCCAAGACCTTCATTACATTTGTCTATTCAACAAATATTTTAAGTGCCTGCGAGTGCTAAGCACTATTCTGTATACTGGGGATTAAAAAAATCGTGTTGAGTGCTATGAAGAAAAATAAAGTGGTGAAAAGCAAGTTCAGGGAAGGATTCTCTGAATTAAATATTTGGAGGAATTGAGGGAGGGAGCCAAGTCAGGGAAATTCCACCTTTGAGGCCAAAGCAAGAACTCAAATTCCAGGAAAATCCAGAATGATTCCTAACGTAGAGACAGAGGGCTGAGACATCAACAGTGTGTATCTGTGGGGCTGAAAGAGTTGGGCTCATTCTCTACAAGCCCCCTAATACGCCATCCCACTTCCTTCTTTTTCTGACTGAAACCACACAGGCAGCAGAATACTTCCTTTTTCCCCCCGTGGTTAAACAACATGCAAAAGTGGTTTACTTCAGGAGGGGATAGCAATCAGCAAGCGTTCTGTAAACAAATAAAATTATCCATTTACTGATAAAAGTCTATACTTCATGAAGGGTGATGGGTGTTTTTGATACTTCATTTTATTGAATAGGGTTGTTGTGGAAAGGATAAGATATATAGGATCGTTATTACCATTTTACAAATGAAAAAGCTATAATGTGAGCAAACCGACTTTCTGGAAAGGTACGCAAATTTTTTTTGTGGCAGAGATAGAGTCTGACTCCCAAGCCTGTGCCCTCAACTATCATAAAACATAGTGCACTTTAGCCTTCTTGGAAGGCAAACTTGTAGAAATCCACAAACTTGTGGAAATCCACATACAATACTTTGCTATATGGATGAAGCTTGGAAACATTATACTGAGTGAATGAAGCCAGACACAAAAGGTCACATATTGTATGATTCCACTTATAGGAAATGTCCAGAGTAGGCAAATCTATATAGGAGAACCCAGTTTTTTAGTAGTTGCCAGGGGAGAAGGGGAGAGGGGAGGGCAGAACAGGCAGCAGTTGCTTAATGGATATGGGATTTTCTTTCAGGGCGATGACGATGTTCTGGAACTAGACAGTGGCCGTGGTCACCCAATATCGTAAGTCTATTAAATACCACTGAATCGTATACTTTAAAATGATGCATTTTGTGTTATGTGTGTTTTACCACAATTTTTTCAAAAAAGAACCACTTTGGGAATAAGGAAAACAGATGACAATGATGAAGCAAATCATCTCATACAGCTAACAGGACAGATGATGGAATCTAAGTCTGAAAACCTGTCAGTTGCAATCAAACATTCTAAGAATATGTGGAATTGGAACATATATAATACTAGGAAGGATCACTTATATTCGGATCAGGTTTTGTAGTTTTAAACAAAATTCCAAGTGTATTATTTAACTCTTAGAAAAGAAAGTTGTGAGGTGGGTGGGGTACTTACATTATGATTATATCCATTTAATAAGAATAATGTGATTCAGAGAGGTTAAGTAATTTTCCCAAAGTCACATAGCTACTGAATGGTAAAATAAAGATCTAACCCCACGTCTGTTTATACTTTGGGCAAATTGGTTCCTCCAGCTCTTTTCAACCTTTCAATATCTTTCCAGAAATCACAAGTCTTCTTGGGGTTAAATCTCCCCAGGTAAGGTCAAAGGCCAAGTTTCTTCCCTAACATTTGGAATGAAATCCTCTTGAAATCCTTCCATCCTCTTAGTGTGGTCACACTGAGTACTTCACTGTGACCAGAAGCTCTGGCTAGGAATTATATATGTCCATGATAAATGATAGCACTAGGAAAAACAGATTCATTGCCTCTTATGTAAATTTTTGAGAGTGAGAATGTTCTAAAATGTGGAGTCAATGGTAAGAAAAAGGTACTCAAAGCTAATGAATGAAAGCCAACTTCTTCATTTTGCCAGTGACAAAAGTCAGGTACAAAAAGGTTTATCTAAGATGACACAGAGTTAGTATCAGAGGTAAGATCGGAATGCAAGGCTTCTGAATGCACTGTAAACGCAGAGTTTCTAGGAAACTAGCCTTCCGACAGCCTTCTCTTTTCCAAGAAGATACTATCTGAAGTGTGTGTAGTTAGAAGTTCACGAATACGCTGACATTTATCATAAACATGGAAAGGAAGAATTACGATTCAGTGATGATAATTAACCCAAATGTTTAAATTTGGAGCCTCAAATAAACCTGTTTTCTACCTTTTGTCATCACCATTGCCTGGAGCACAAGGACACGGTGACTTTTCTGTTTTACCTGGGAATGGTCAATTATCCAGAATTTGCCAGTTATGTTTTGTAAACACAGTAAGTAATGTAGGCCCATGGTGTCACTTCCACCCACAGAGACACAGATGATCAGAGCTGAGACCTTAGAGACCTTCCAGTTTGGGGTTCCCCAGCCACAGTCAACTGACCCAGGGAGTTACTGCCTCGAGCCCATGTCCAACTCCACCTTCCTTCTCAGAAACAGAGCTTGTGTGTGGCTCTCCTCCCCTTTCTCACCTTCTGCTCCCTCACTCTAAGGTAGGTTGAGGGTTTGCAATAAGTATTCCTAAAATGGAGCATCAGCCATCTTAGAGAAGCTGCAGAGGAGAAAACTTGAAAAAGGAGAAAGCACCTGCTAGAACAAAGTAAACTTAGCAAAGCTCTTCAGTGTACACTTTGAGCTGGAAAGAAGACATTAAAACCATGTAAACCTTCACTCCTTCCATGAAGAAAGTCAGGCCCAGAGAACGGATGTGACCTGTCCAAAGCTACAAAATTAGGAAGTGGTAGAGTTGACACTAGAACTCAGATCCTCCAAATTCCAATCCGTGCCTTTTCGTGATACATTTTCTCAGTTTCCATTGTTCTCTTCTACATAAAATAACCATGATTCATAACGCACCAGTGCCACATCAGGCGCTGGCCATCCGACATACCGTCTGCACATTTCTCAGAGTATATTTTAACACTCGTGACATATGAGGGAGGTCATGGATTTTTGTCTCATGTACCCGTATCTCCTTGAAACTACTCCAGGCTCTGTCTCATAGGAAGTACGCATGAGTTTTTGGATGGAATGAAGTCTACAGATGGGACAGGTGGCGTTTCAGCATGGCTACTAAGGTTTCTCATGATATGACATCCTTTCCTCAGGGTGAAGGTGTTCTCTTCATGTCTCCTCTACTCTGCTCTCATTTCCCCCCTGTTTCCCAAACCATTTTTCAAGCCCCAATCAAAAGTTCCCTCCTGGGGCGCCTGGGTGGCTCAGTGGGTTAAAGCCTCTGCCTTCAGCTCAGGTCATGATCTCAGGGTCCTAGAATCGAGCCCCGCATCGGGCTCTCTGCTCAGCGGGGAGCCTGCTTCCCCCTCTCTCTCTGCCTGCCTCTCCACCTACTTGTGATCTCTCTCTCTCTCTGTCAAATAAATAAATAAAATCTTAAAAAAAAAAAAGAAGTTCCCTCCTGTTACCTCTAGCAGGAGGGATTGGCCAAGACTGGCATCAAACAGCCTTGGATCTGCATACGTCTCTAACTAATGTGTGATACACGCTAACCACATGATGTGGGTGAGTTACTTAAACTCTCTGAGCTTCAACTTAACCACTCATTAAAGAGTTCACAATACTGACCTCATCTGATTTTTCCGTGGAAGAAATGACGTATGTAAAATTTCTGGCACAGCATGTGCCACATGGTAGCTACTTAACAAATGTTAATTCCCTTCGTCCGGGCAATTCCTTCCTTAAAAGTGTCCCATGGCTCTCTGCTTACTCTTTACTAGTTTATTAGGCATTATCTTATAAATTACTGATAACTTTAGAATACTTCTGTCTCCCCACTAGATCATAAACTATCTTGAGGGCATTACTATATCAAGAAACCCTTGCATTTAACTCACTGTGACTTCCCCCAGCATCTAGGACAGCTAGCATAATCGTGGTACGCGAAACTTAAATTTGTAGAATTGAACTGAAGTGGGTGTGGGTGGTGGGGATGGGGAGTGCATAATGTATTGGGCCTTTGAGATCATTTATCTGAAAAGAGCCCTGATGCTGGTGTCTTCCATGTTTCTTCACATTATGTTTCTTTTCCCCCTAAGAACAGGTATCCAGGTGTCTGGCAACGACACCCTTCCATCTAAAGTGAGCATCTGAAGAGGTGACGCCCCCACCATGAGTGACCCAGCAACGTTTCTGTGTTGGGTCCTCATACCCCTGTGAAGAGGAAGTGGTATTTCAGGGATGGCAGATGACAATGTGACATCACCCTTCTCCGTCAGTGCTCATTTCATTTCTTCAATTTCAGCAAAGAAATGATAGAGAAGGTTGTTCCTTTGTCACATGTGTGACCTATTTTTATTATTTATTGATGAAAACAGGGAAGGTTCCCTTCACCGTACCCCTCACTATCGAGCTTCCCATTTCTGTCCTTGCTTCTTGTCCCAACTTTCTAGAGGAAGTAAAGGCCAGTAACTGAAACTCAAATGGTAAATTCCTAGATCGCATCTATCTATATTATAATCTAAAAAAATAAAAGAACCAAAAAAATTTTAAAAGAATTGAGGTATAGATACCTCTGCATCCCTGCAATAATAATTAAAACTAACAGATGTCTACAAATTATCAAAACAATTATTGAGTTCTTATTATGGTCAAGTCACTGCTCTATGTTTGACCGCTTCATCCGCTCCTCAACTAGCCCTTTATGGAGTATGGTATTAATGAAGAGGGTCAGTAACCTGTCCAAGAGCTTATATACAGCTAGCAAGAGTCAGGGAGATTTGGATTTATACTTGTCTGAATCAAGACGATGCATTCCTAATCTACCCATACTGCCTCACCCATCCATGCAAGGGATTGAGTCATGAGTTAGTAATATGGAAATTAATGACACACGGCCACTTCTCTTGAGAAGAAGCTAACAACGGAGAATATACATACATACACACTTGAGAGAGAGAGAGAGAGAATATATACATTATACATATATAATTATAATTATAATATAGCGTGATTGGTGCTATATTAACACTACTAAAAAGGGCTATGGAAGCTCCCAAGAGGCAGCACTGAATTCTAAGTTGTGGTCTGGATAATGGAGATAACTGAATATCTAATATGTATCAGAGACTATTCTAGGCACTTCCACATAGGTGATCCTATATTGTTTTTATTTAATTACAAAGTACTCCTGTGTGATAAGTGGGTAGTACTACCCCCATGTTCCAGAATGAAAACCATGTCTCATACAATAATAGCAAATAGCTATCTAGCATTTAGGACATACTGGGTGCTGTTCTAAGAACTTCATGTGTATTAATTCATTTAATCCTCACAACATTTCAACCATACAGGGGCAAAACCCATTTTAGAAATGAGGATCCTGAGATCCAGACTATTTAAGTCATTTGCCCAAGGTCTTACCACCGGTAAGAGGTAAAGTCAGGTGGAGGGGCTGCTGAGTCCTTTTTTCAACCATCATGTTATTGCTCTTTTGGGGCAAAGTAAGATGCCCAAAGTTTCCACCTACAAAGGGGTAGAGCCAGGATTTGGCCCATGTCTACCTTTCTGTAATACTCTTTTAATCCTTGCCGGTCTTGGAAGCTCTTTAAAGATGGTGCTCTTTAAAAATTTTTTTCATTTAAAATATTTTATACCATAAAAGACATTGGAAATAGAGGTTGAAGCAAAATGCCCTGAATACCATAGGAAAAAGTAAGAACTCTATTCTATGGCAAGGGAAACCCTCAAAAGACTTTGAGCCAAAAATACAAAAATCAATATGATTCAATCTGCATTGAAGAGGAAAGAAAGCTCACTAGAATGTAAACCGTGAATCAGAAGTGGGTGAGGCAGAAAGCAACAAGCCCCATTAGGAGGATTCTGCGCAAGTTGTAGTGATGAAGGTCTGAGAGAGGACAGGTCGTGATTAACAGAGAACATGGGAGGGAACATTCAAGAGAGTTTTCCAAAATGGCTTTGGCAGGACTTACCCAACGTGGAGGGAGAGGGACAGCTCAAAGAGGAGCCCAGAGTTTGCAGTGTGAATGGTTGAGAGAATGGTGGTAGTCTTGAAGGGTCTGAATAACATGGAGGGATAAGAAAGGTTTGGACATGTTAAGTTTCTGGTGCTTCTAAATCCTGTGAAGCTAACCAAGAGGGAGTCATTTCAGGAAATAAGAATTATTTAGTCTCTTGGTCTCTAGCAGAAACCCTTCAGGACTGAATAATCCGACCTGCTCTTTGTAAGTCACTCCAGCCAGTAAAGCAGCAATTGCGACCTCTTTTCTGCAGCAATACATATAAGGGATGCCCTTCACCAACCCAGCACCCCCTTAGCCACACACAATGTCATGGAACCTTCAAGGTAAGTGAGACAGGTAGCAGACATTATACACAATTCCCAGAGCACCAGCTGTCACTCCAAAACACAAAGTTTTTTTTCTTAAGAATTTCTAATAACATGAGAAAATGTTTAGGATGTATTCAGGCTAAGTGGGAGAAAAGCTGAGAACAAAGAATATATACAATGTATCCCAAAAAACATAATATACATATACATTACACACAGAAAAAAATGCTAGAAGGAAATGCACCAAAAGGTAAACAGAGGTCCTTTATTTTTTTTAATTTATTTTTTTTATTAACATATAATGTATTATTTGCCCCAGGATACATGTCTGTGAATCGTCAGGCTTACACATTTCACAGCACTTACCATAGCACATACCCTCTCCAATGTCCACAACCCAGCCACCCTATCCCTACTCCCCCACCTCCCAGCTACCCTTAGTTTGTTTCTGAGTTTAGGAGTCTCTTATGGTTTGTCTCCTTCCCCATCCCATCCTGTTTCATTTCAACAGAGGTCTTTTATTAAGCAAATATTTACGGAGCACCTGCAACACGCCAGGAATTGCGCTATCCATCAGGTATGATGAGAAAAATGGACCTATTTGATGCCTTTTTATCGCTTACAGTTAGGACTAAGCTAAGCTAAGAACGTAAAGACAATTGTGAAACAGTCTGAGTACAGAATCCTTCTAGCTTTTTATGGTTGACTGAGTCCTCGTTTTCAACCATCATGTTAATGTTTTGTAGAGATAAGGTAAAGTGCCCCAAATTACCAGCTAGGAAAAGACAGAGCCAGGACTTGAATCATGTTGAACATGGACACCAATTCTTCTAGTGGAAATAAAATATGTAATTAAATTCTATAATTACAATAACAAGTATGAATGGCATTTCCATATACATGAATAAACACAAGTGATTCTTGTTGAGCATGGACCCATCTGGAGGGGGCACAAGTGCCTGAGCACGCTAAAGAAGAGACCACTGGCTACCACCATTCAGCACGCTGTGGGCATCAGTTGGTATAACTTACAGAAGTAATCAAGAGAACACCTCAATCCAAGAAGTCAACTAAATGAAAATTGGTTAAGAGAAGCTACATTCTGTCCTATTTCTGGTCACACAGCTTGAGATTGCCATAACATTAGGCAGCTAGTTAAACCATATTGACCTCCCTAACAGTTAAAATTTTATTTTCATGATTATTGTATCTGTCACTAAGTCACAATTCTGTGTTTGTTATGGGTTGAATTGTGTCCTCCCAAAATTCATATGCTGGAGTACTCACCCCTCAGTACCACAGAATGTGAATTTATTTGGAGACAGGGCCTTTGAAGAAGTCATTAAGGTAAAATGAGGTCATATGAGTGGGTCCTGATCCAATATGAGTGGTGTTGTTATAAGAAGAGATTAAGACACAGACAACACAGAGATGGAAAGGCAACCATGTGAGGACACAGCAAGAAGGTGACGATCCACAAGCCAAGGACAGAGGGCTCAGAAGAAACCAGTGATGCTGGCCCTTTGATCTTGTACTTCCAATCTCTAGAACCATGAAAAAATAAATTTCAGTTGTTTAAGTCAGTAAGTCTGTTGTATTTTGTTATGGCAGATGTAGCAAACTAATACAGTGCTTATCTCAATGGCTGGCACATGTCCAGCACACAAATATTGATATAAATGAGTGAATGAGGACTGTATATGTCCCCCATCCTGCATTTCTATGGTTGATTTTTTGAAGACCTTTAAAAAGGAATTTTAATGAGCATAGGTGTGTGCTAGTTATCTGCCAGCACTGGGATTTTAAGATAAGAAAGTAGGCATCTCTTTGATTCATTTCTACCTCTTGATCCTAGGACTCAGGAAAGAAGTCCCCATAAATTCCAATTTAAGAATGTGTCAAATGATCAGAGCAGAAATCCCAGCACTATTAGAAGAGAGCCGGTCCTCAACAGATTCAGAGAAGCCTTGAGCTCCTTCCTGCTGGGTAACGATGTCTCATGGGGCTTCACTGAGGCCCCTGGTGCACATGGACAAGGCTAAGATGTGAAATGACCAGAAAAATCGGCAGGCAGCCAAGAAAATCTCCAATGCCTTTGATGGTATACATGGTATATGAGGTCATGGGAACCAAGGATGAACTTTCTCCCCCTCTCCTCTCTAAGGACAAGAATTAAGGTACTTGAAGAAGCCAACACACCACCTGGATGTGCCCTTAGCAATGTGACCTCAAAACTAGATGGGTAAATTACCTGGATTCTAAGCATTAGCATAGAGTGTCAGGGCTCACCCGATCTCCAAGGGTGTGTGGCCTAACCGTCTCAATTTACAAGGAAAGAAACTGAGTCCCCAAAAGGGGAAAGATCTACCCCTGCGCCTGCCATCACCATTTCTTAAGCCTTTGCCTTAGAAGCCAAAGTTAAACATTACAATCTTCATATTGTTACTTTTGAAAGAGAGCTTTCTCCCAAAAATCTTAGTGAATAGTCCCTAGACTTTGCTCAAACACTTCTAGGACTGGGGAATACACTGTTCCCGAAGAGAGTAGGACCATCTTTGAATAGATTCCATTGTTAATTCCATTTATTGAGCCCACATTTGTCTCCCTGCATCTTCTACACATTGGTTCTCATTATGCCTTCTTAAGAATGAAGGAATCCATCTAACTCCTCCTTTGCATGGTGGCCTTCAGATCTCAGAAGACAAAGAAGACTTTTAACATTATCCCATGTGTCATGGTTTTGGGCTCTCTATTCATCTTTGTCGCTACTGTCAATTGCTTCAAGTCCTCATAAAGACCAGTTAGTGACACATCAACAGACAGAAATATAACATCTTAATTAATGAGTGCTGGTCCCTTGATCTGGAATGAAATTATATATGAATACCCCTAAATGAGTGGGAAAAGTGGAATGGGATTGCTTACCAATAAAGAGAAGAATAGCTCCTCCCAGATTCTCGATGTCTTATCTGAAACCTATTCCTTTCCTGAATAATTCCTAGGCATATTTCAAGAAGCGCTGCCTAAAGTCTTCCCTGGCCTCCTCCCTATATACTGGTTATCCCTCCTCCTGCCACTGGTCATCCTCAGCCCTGTCACTTTTGCCCCCAAACCTCCAGTGGGTCCTGGACTTGGATGTATGGAAGGACAATCCAAGAAGCTTCAAGCATCTGCCAAACTTCTTCCAAGGGAGGCAACCCTAACCAATTTTCTGACTTTATCTTGCTAGTCCCTTCCCAATATACTTATTGTAGAAATGAAACCAACACTGCTACCTTCATCACAGTGGACTGGGATAAAGACTGGTACCCAGGCTGACGATCTTACATGAGCAGGACCCATAAAGACTAACTGCCCAGGAGGTACTCCATACTGACGGAGTTTTGGCAAGCCGACCCAACCAAATCCTCTCTGTTGAGAAGCAAAACAAGCCAAATAAACAGCAAAGGGCCACCAGACCTGGGCAGCTCTCTTTAACTGCTTGGGCCTGGATGGAAAACATGTACTGAAGAAATGGGAGCCTGGGTGACTGAGTGGTGGATGAAGGGACTTCCCATATTTCCTTGTAATCAACCTGCATGTCTAATAGGAAAACTCCAGAGTGACAGTTTTAAAGTATGTTTGCTCCCGCTTCCCTGCCTCCCCTCAAAGTCGAAGGGCAAGATGTTCACATAATGACTTTTCTTTGTTCTCATTGCTTCAGAATCCTTCCTGTATGTTTAGGACATCCTTTATAGGGTTTTGATTTTACCTTGTCTGGTAAATGAAACTTACATAGATTGCAATATTTTACATTAAACACTAGATACTATGAGGATATACAAGGATATACAATTTTGGGGGATGCAGGAAAGTCCAAATGATTAGAGATGTCTAAAAACAAAATGACTTTATTTGGGGTTTCTTCAATGAAGATACTACCTTCAAAATGCCATAGAATCAGAGATTCCCCTTTGCCTCTTTTATTCATTTTGGGATGTGACAGGGAGGGATGAGCTTAGAAAGTGGGAAGAAGGGGCACCTGGCTGGTTCAGTCAGTAGAGTATACAACTCTTGATCTTGCAGTTGTGAATTTGAGCCCCGCTTTGGGTGCAGAGAGCACTTAAAAATAAAAGCTTTAATAAAAAAAAAAAAAGTGACGAGAAAAGAATAGGCCCCAGCTCATCTCAAACATCAGAAACTTCTACCTTGCCAGAGATAAATACCTTGCTTTTAATTTCAACGTGTAAGATTCATGTGAGACATGGGGCACCTGGATGGCTCAGTCTGTTAAGTGTCTGACTCTTGATTTCAGTCAGGTCATGATCCTGGGGTCGCAAGATTGAGCCCCCCATCAGGCTCCATGCTCAGCAGGGAGATTGCTTCTATCCCTCTCTTTCCCTCTGCCCCTAGCCCCGCTCATGTTCTGTCTCTGAAATAAATAAATAAATAAATCTTAAAAAAAAAAATTCATGAGAGACATATTCAGATGAAATCAGGTTTAAACAAAAGACGTCATTCAACAACTTAATTCAGTATCTGCTCAAGTAGTTGAAGATGTACACTGGAGATGTAGCGTTAGAGTATACATGTTTTTTGCCTTCATGGAGTTTACGATCAAATGATCCTTGCTGTTCCCTCAATGGATTTTGCAAACAGTAGTCTTTATAAACTATAAAGTGGTGAGGGAATAAAATAGTCTTGTCCTAAACATTTTGCTATGGGCTGAATGTTGATATTCCCCTAAAATTCATATATTAAAACTCTAACCCCCCAGTGTGATGGTACTAGGAGGGGAGGCCTTTGGGAGGTAATTAGGTCTATGAGGGTGGAGCGCTCACTGGGGATTAGTGCCCTCATAAGAAGGAACAAGAGAAAACTGCTTCTCTCTGCTCTCCAACATGTGAGGCTACAACAAAAAAGACAGTCATCTGCAAACCAGGAAGCAGGCCTTCAGGAGGAACTAAACTGGCCAACACCTTGATCTTGGAATTCCAGGCTCTAAAACTATGAGAAATAAACAACAGCTGTTTAAGCTACCTAGTCTATGGGTATATTTGTTACAGTAGCCTGAAAAAGACATATCTACATGTCTCTAGCCATGAGCACACTCCAATGGGGGGGGGGGCGTGGAATCAAAAAGATTTCTAAAATCTGGGCTCTGCCCACAATGAGCTAAAAAATCTAAGATTCTCATGCGAAACTGTTGGCCAACGGAACAGTTAAAAATAAAGTGCTCGATGGAGAGGTACAGATGCTTAATAACTAGAAAATGTACAATAAAATGTTAAGTACATGGTCTTGGCAACAAATTTTGAAGAAGTTTAAAGAAAGATCAAGATGGAGTAGAGATAACAGAAAAGATTTTATCAAGAAAATGGTGCCAGAGTGAAGTTTTAAAGGATGGGCAGGAGGGGGTGGGCATTCTGGGCAAGAATAAAGGCAGAGTGGCAAAAAACACCGAAAACCCAAAAAAACCAAAAACCTGACAGTCACTGGGTAGGGATAACAGAGGAAAACCAATTAAATAACCACAAATTGTGAATGTTATAAAACAAAACCAAACAATTCAGATCACACCTAACAAACAAAATTATAATAGAAATACCATGTCTGCTCCCCAAACACATGCACATTCTAACACATTCTTGGAAAGAGTGCTGTAACATTGATTTATATCTGACAGTCCAAGTAAAAAAAAAAATGAAAGAGCTGCCAAATCTGCCTATATAAATCCCAGTGATTTCACATGTTTTTATCCTATGAACTGAAGGCAGAAAAAAAGATTTAAGCCTTTGAGACAGCAGACAATAAAATGGTACCCTAGCGAAGCTTCTCTGAGGAGTCACTAGAATCATATTTATCATGTCCAAGACTGACATTAATTCTAATGTGCAGACGCTTTTCAGCATTCAGATGCACAATGTTAAATAACTCTAACAGGTGAATTTATCGAGTTCCACAGTGGTATGCTGGGCCATACAGAGGGACCATACATACAACAGAAGTTTTATGCAGAATTAAACACTCCATAGCAGCCATGGTGAGCTTCTTCTGTTGACAGCCAGATTGACTGACAAGACCCTCCTCCCAAATCTTCCTGGATCAAGTTGCTTCTCTTTGGCCTCGTGGTGTCAAACCCTTGGGCGGCACATGCCTTGAGCCACTGATCAGATCCAGTACTGCTACCTAAATGAGAAGCCTGGGCCATGCCTGTAGGTAATCCTGACTGGTTCGTGAAAAGGAGGACTGATTCTCTGTCTCGGTGAGATTACACGTCCAAATCCCTAGCTATTGGAGGAAAACCTCATTGCCACCGCCTCCTTGCCCCTACAGAGAACCGCCTGCCTCGCTGACCCCGTGGGAGAGCCCCACTTACTAGCTAACAGGCTATTGCTCTGATCAAAAGCCCAAAGACAGAGGTGAGGATCTGGAGCAGAGCCAGAAATCTGCATTTCTAACAGGCGTCCCCAGGTATTCCTTTCCTAGCAAATTGCTTGATCACCAGAAGCATCTGGAGCTGTTTCAAAGTGTGGGTTCGAAAAGCACACCCCAGACCCCAGACCCCCTGAATGGAATCTCGAACAGTTTGTAAACGACAATGGAAGTGGTGGATCACTCTGCTGTTCAGAAGTGTATACATAACAATGAAAGTGAGAGATTCCAGTTGGTGTAGGTGTCACTTCTCTGACTGTTTGCTTCCCTTTACAAGAAGAGAAGAGCTAGGTAACCCATTAGGTTTCTGTTCTTGCCTTGGTACCAGGAAACTGAAAGCTGATTGCAACTCTTCCTGGCTTAGATTTCTAGGTATAATTGTTTCTCTTTGTATTATTGGTCCTTTTGAGTATCCTTTTTGAAATGTAACTTTGAATTAAGTTACATTTCACCTAGAAGTAGCTGGAGCATAAATTATAAATTACTGCAATATAAATTCCAATTCAAGCTTTCCTTCAACTTCCAGAAAGTCACTTTCTCTATTCAGCTTGTAAATGTGGGTGAATCTGGCATTTTACAGCTTCATACCAATGACAGACGGGGCTCCCATCAACCTGCCTCTTGGGACAAAGGACAGAGG
Source organism: Procyon lotor (assembly GCA_028646535.1). Taxonomy (NCBI): domain Eukaryota; kingdom Metazoa; phylum Chordata; class Mammalia; order Carnivora; family Procyonidae; genus Procyon; species Procyon lotor. The sequence goes on from CM053615.1 coordinate 50,823,784, forward strand.
ATGAAAGTCCCCAAAGGACTGCTCTACTTGGCACAGTGGAGGAATCCAGGCTTTGGTCAGTCGCCCCAGAAGCTCAGTTGCTCTCTCTCAACCCAATTATCTGCTTAGCAGAGCCAGCTGTGGAATAAGGAAAACAAGGTGTGAACCAGGTCCGAGAACTGAGGTTTAAATCCCAACTCTGTGTAGCATTCCACATGCCCTTACCTCTAGTTTCCTCACTGTGAAATAGACACGACTTCCTTGGCTTTGGCTGTCTCTTGGGGTTACTATGAAAGTTCTTTGTTAAATAGAAACCTTTTATATGACACAAATTGACAACTGTTGGAAATAGCTTAGAAATGCTAAATAAAATGCTAAATAAAATAAAATATACTCAAATGTGATAACTGGCCCTTCATCTAAGAGGGCTCTCTTGTTCCTAGGAAAAGGTCATAGGTTTTAAAAAGAAATCTAGAGGGGACGTCTGGCTGGCTCAGTCAGTTAAGCATCTTCCTTCAGCTCAGGTCATGCTCCCAGGGTGCTGGGATCGAGTCCCATATAGGCTTCCTACTAGCAGGGAGTCTGCTTCTCCCTCTGCTGGCCTCTCCCTCTACTTGTGCTCTCTCTCTCTTTCTGACAAATAAATAAAATTATAAAGAAAGGAAGGAAAGAAGGAAGGAAGGAAGGAAAGAAGGAAGGAAAGAAAAGAAAGAAGAAATCTAGAGGATTCTAATGCCTTCCTCTAACAGATGAAAACTTAAGAGCCCAGTGGGCAGGGTGAGGTCCTCAGCTGGGAGAATGGCCTTTGAGGGTCATGATGTTTAGTTTAACCTTGACTTTGCACTGAATTCAGATAATGCTTGGAGCATTGTATTCATCCTTTGACAACACACTGTGGGAGGCCTTCACCACCTATAGTGCGTCCAAAGGAAACCAACCAAGAGTGTGACATGCCTAGGAACCATGTCCCATTAAAAGTAGTTAAAGGAACTCAGACATGCAAACGGGAGCAGACTCAGGCGACATGGCCCTGTCTTCAAATGGATATAGGGGACAGAAGATTGCCAGGAAAAAGAGGGAGGAGTTTCTTTCACTGTGGACTCCCCAAAGTGGATTCAGGGAAAGTGGATTTCCCAAAGGAAAGTTGCCAGAGACAAGACCTTGACTCAGGAAAAGACAAACTTCAGGATGGAGTACATTAACAAGTAAAATGAGAGGCTCCTACAGCATCACTTTTTAGATGTTTCCAAAGGGATTCTTGCTTTTAGTGAGAAGTTGCAATAGATAATCTTTGAAAGGTTCTGACCATAAGATGCTCCAAGCCAATCCCTTCATCATTGGCAGACGCGGAGTTTCCCATTCCCAGAAACAAACGAAAATCCTTTGCCTAAAGAACCCAAACTTGACTTCAGGAGATAGCAGTTGGGAGTTATGGCTGAGAAGGGCTTGACTTTGGGACTCTGAGCCCACCGCATGCTAAAACTGGTGCTCTCCAACGTCTTCTATATTTACTACTTCACTTTGATTGCGAGACTTCTCAGATCGAAGCCCGATGCAGCACCGTCCCCCTTTGCTGCCTACCTTGGCACCAAGCCAGGAATCCACTGCTGTCATTTGTGTTTTCATTTAGTAAATAAAGACCAGAAATGGCTGCTGTTTTAATAGATTGAAAACTCTGGTCTGCAAATAAATATCTTGGGGGAATTAGAGAAGATTTGGAGAACAACAGTCAATCTCAATATAATTAAAAATAAGCTCTCACCTGCTACTAATTTCCTTCTTGTTTCTTTGCTAACAGAAATCTTTGTTTGAACAAAGAGGTAAAAGGCACAGTTAGAAGCTGTTTACATAGTGCAATTGAGAGTGCTAATTGTAGGGAGCCTGCATGTTAATGAGAGAGAGGTTATTTATCAGTGTGAAATTCTGAGTGCAATAAATTGCAGGTGATATTTCAGGAAACATTCATTTTCTAATGATTTCTTTACACTGCCAACCACCACCGCCAGTGGCCCCTAATCAAAGTGCAGGATGTTGTGATAAAATAACGAATTGCTCTGGAAGCCAGGAGATCTGGTGGCGGCCCCTAAGCTAGCTCTCTGTCCCAGCATAAGCTGCTTTCGCTCTCGGACTCTCGGGCTCAGTATCCGTGGAAATTTGACGTCTCTCATTTTCCTTCCAGTTCTGACCACTGTTGTCTAAGAAGCACCTCAGGCTTCTACTGAGAAATAAGTTTCTCTTTCTCGGGATAACCTTCGTTGTTCTGAAACCAACTCACCAAAACACATTCTTGGAAAGGGCCTGGCTTCCTTGCTCCCAGGTTTTCCCCTACCCTGGCTGCTACGGTTTTGCTCGGCAATTTTTGAGGAACTCATGGAAGACCCCTGGAAGCAAGCCTCCCAGCAGCGCCCTAAGACCACAGGCCTCCCAGCTGCTTCCTTGGTCGTTCTCAGACCTCTGAAGAGGCTCCAGGCCTCTTGGCCTCTTTGCGATCATTCATTCGGCAAATATTCTCTGAACACCCGCTGTGTGTGTGGCACCATGCTGAATACTAGGGACACAGAATTCTGGGAGGTGAACCTGGGCCACGCCAGCTTGGAAAGCATCTAATGGGGAAGTGACCCAAGTGACTATGGGATAAGCCTTAAGTGGCCAAAATATGGGTTGCCGTGACAGGAGGGTGGTAGGAGAAAGCTATCCGTGGGGGGAGGGGCGTACAAGCTAAAAGTACTCAAGGCCACCGGTAAAGAGCCCAGCACATCCAAGGACCGGAAACTCAGTGTCACCAGAGGACTTGGACTAAACACAGAATGGACCAATACAGGCTGGAGAGGCAGGTAGGGCCAACTGGCGTCAGACTCTGGAGGCCCTATAAGGACTTTTGGACTCTGCCCCAAGGTGCCGAAGTAATTGGAAACCATTAATGGATTTTTTTTTTTTTTTTTAAAGTAAGCTCAACACCCAGTGTGGGGCTTGAACTCACGACCCCAAGATCAATAGATTTTAAATGAGGAAGAAATGTGATCAGACAGAGGGATTGTATCAACTCTCTCAACTGTTGTATCTAAATTCAGTTTCCTAAGGGACTTGGCAGGACCCGTGAAGCCCTCGTTCGTTCCCTCCCAGGGCCACATATGTACCCCAAGCCCCAAGAGCAAAGGGAATCCCAGTATTCAAAGGAAATGGAATGTTTCGAGCGTCCCAAGGAAAATGAACCTACAAATAACATTCTGGTGACAATCCTCACCGTAGGAAGGAATTCCGACAGGGGCCTCAGGGATCCTTCCGACCCTCCCACCCACGCTCCTCCCTCAGGTGTACCAAGTCAATAGGAAGCAACTGTCCTCCAGAGGGAAATAGCAAGACAGGAAGCGATAAGTAGGGAACCCTGAAAGCTACAGTATATAAAGGAGTGCAAACAGAAAAAAATACAGAAAGAGAGACATCCGCAGGTTCTGGTCACGGACAGAGTTCTCAACTCACACTCCCAGAAGCCTTTGTAGGAACTACTGTCAAGCCCTTGTGGGGGCAACTGCTCATCCCCTGACGGGCAACAGCAGGAGGTGGGCACAGGAGGGAGGCGGAGGCGGAGGGAGAGAGACGGAACAGCCTTCACAGTGTTTCTCAAAGCATGACCTACAGACTGTGTGTGTTACCCTAATCAAATAAGGTGTGGTGACAAATGACAGAAAGACGCAGCCCTCACGAGCAGCATGGAGCCCAGGCGTCAGCACACAGGCACTGAAGTCACACCAACTGGTTTCAAATCCTGATTCTACACACTCGCTGGCTACGTGAACTCTGGCACTTTGCCTCATCTATTTTGGCCTCAGCTCCCCGGCATGTAAACATGAACATCGTAATAGGGTCACTGTGATGAGGAAGCGAGGTAATTCCCGAAAAGGACTTAGAATGATGCCTTCCTGGGACATGGTAAGAACGATGATCATTGCTAACCATTATTGTAGCTGAGAGTGGGCCTGGGGACCTGCATGCTTAATATGCTCCCCAGACGATTATCCCCACTCATTAATGTCCTGGCTCCCGTTTGAGGAGTATCTCCATGCCAGCCTCCGAGGCTAAGCCTTGTACGTTTTCAGACCCAAGAAGTAACACCACCGGTGCCTATCACCTTTACCTTCCTTGACCAAGGAAGCAGCTGGGAGGCCTGTGCCTACCAGGGAGCAGTAGGCCTGGAGCGGTTAAGGACCTTGCCTGCGGCCAGATCCTGAAGTTCTGGATGCACTTTTACGAACAGCATACGCCACCAGGGTGGAGACAGAGCACAGGCAGGGGACCTGAGCAGGCTGGGGCTCCTCAGCCCAGAGAGGGGCCGTGAGCAGGATCCGCGGCCTCTACCCGGCTGTCCGTGGAAGCGTGGATCCGGGCGAGGGCTGAAGCTGACGAACCCCGGGGCCCCAGAAGGAAGAGGGCTTCCGGTCAAAGGTGAGAAGGGAAGGGGAAGGCCTCAGCCTGAGGGTGGCTGCCAGTCAGCCCAGCCCGGCTCACCCTCTGGCTGCCAGCCACTGTCTACCGCCCTGACCTGCGTGGAGGGCACCAGCCCTCGGGCGGGCTGCGCACCCTTCTCGTGGCACGGAGCCCCTTCTGTAGGGGCCGTCGTCCATGACTCTGTCGACCCCGTGAGGCCTGGACCACAGGCTTGAAGGGTGGCTGTGTCATCACAGCCAGGTGTGGTGTCTGGGAGGCATTATTGTGCCTTTTCAGATTGGTGTAACATTTGTCATCTGCTTAAGCGTTGTTCCCTTTCTGGCCTCCCCGGGCAGAAGCACCCTCCTTCCTTCATGTTCCCATATGCTTTCCACAGCCTTCTGTCAGAGCGCCTGTGACACCTCATTGCACTTGGGATCTACCGGTTCCCCCAGCTAGACTGAGGGGGTCCCCTCTAAAGAAGCCACCCTTCAGGTTCACCCTCCTCTGGGGGTGCGAATAGAAATCCACCCCAATATGCCAAGGCATGACCAACCTGGGCAGCCTACTCCTTTGGGGCTGACCCAGTGACTGTTTTCATCACAAAATTGTAGGAAAAGGGAATTGAAAATTCTTGCTTCTGATCAACAAGCCTCCCCTGCCATGCAAGTAAGGACACGTCTGCAGAGCTATTGACTGCACGGTGAAGTCTCATGCCCTTGAACTGGAAGCCAGGCCTGCTGTCTCTCTGCTGGGACCCCTCTGGACTAAGGGTCCACCTGGTGAGTCGAACACACAAGCACAGAGTGGGAAACGGAGCGGAGCCCAGCCTCCCACAGGGCCGAGCCCGAGTTGGGAGGCTAAAAGACAGGCATGGAGGTTTCTGGGGAATGAATAAATGAGTGCATGAATCAGTGAAGGAAGGATCCCTTCAAAAAGAAGGCCTTTTCATTTCGAAAATTCTCAAGATAAAATTTCACACCAGTCCCATAATTTCCTCTAGATACACAAGTACACAGGAGCACAAGTTGCTGTAAGTACTTAGGCGGACTCGGTCCTGACCTTCGGTCAAGAGTGTCTCCTACTCCTCAGGAATCCCCACAGTCCTGGTCCAACGCACTCTTGCCTGTTCCCATCTGCCTCTCTGTGCTGCCCGCCCCGCTCCCCAGGCATTTCGCCTCAATTCATTCTTCAGATCTGATCTGAACTCAAAGGTCAGTTCCAGGAGGCCTTTTTCAAGGAGGAACTGACAGAGTAGGATGCCCATGTTCTTCTTGGAGTAGCACGCCTGCCTATCAGCTCACTGCAGAGGGACTGGTCTATAGTGGAGAAAGAGAGAGACTGAAGGTAATGCTCACACTCGGGGTCAGGTTTACCAGAGGGGTCATGAGATCCCTGGTGCACTCGTTAGAATTACTTACCAGCAAACCATCAGATTAACAGAAATAACAGCAAAGAGAGGGGAGTTGCCAGGCAGGGTTAAAACTAGTTTGTCTGCCAGAGGAGGAACTGAACGGCAGGCAGTTTTCTGCCGCGAGGTGCAGGGAAATTTCTAGGGGGTGGGCCGTAGAAGTCCACCAGCTCACTGTACAGCCAGAAGAGAAGGTTTCTGCCCTGGTCCTGTTTCCCTTCCTACTCGAGGTGGAGAACAGCGGTGCCTAAGACAAATGGCCTTCCCCCTCCCACTCTGCACGAGAAGTCACCGTAAGGGCTCTCAAAGAAATAGCTTTCCACATGTTTGGTTCAGCGAACAATAGACAGGAATACATCTGAGTATGAGACAAATAAGAAAATGATTCCAAAGAGGCAAGGACTTGAAATCAATGTCAGTCATCTAAAAAGGGGTAAAGACAGGAATGAAGCTCTCCTTCCAGCTCTCCCCATGATGGGAAAGTCCCAGTTTTCTAAAAGCGGCAACAACTTACATTCCTTGTAACAAATTCAGTGAGACTCAGACACAAGAAGTAGGAAGAATCTTGTTACCATCCCTCCTCCACACACACACACACTAACCCCTCCCAGGAGAACAGAAAGTTCCTCCTATGCCTCCTATGCAGCAAAGTAGGGGGTGGTAGCTTCCAAAAATAGCACTCTCCCAAGACTCAAATCTCAGTCTCCAGGTCTTACCGCCCCAGGATCAAGGGCTCTGAAGCCACTTAGAGTTCGATGAGCTCACTTTCAAGTTGTTCAATCAGAAGCGAATTATCTAACTTTTCTGAGCCTCAGTTCTTTCGCCTGTGAAATGGTCAAAAAGTATCTCTTGCACAGGATTCTGATGGACCTTAAAAGACCAGACTAAAGTAAAGGGCTTGGCAACAATGCCGGTGAAATTGCAGTACCTTGCAAAATGTTCTGAGTCCTTCCTTCTTATCTGTAGATTTACTGAAAAACAAGCCAGAAGAAATTGAAAGTAATGATTTGTAGAATTTCAAATAAAATATATACTTCCCAAAACAGGGGAGAAGTTAAAAGAAACTATATACCATATATAGAGAATGACCCTCTAAAATGTAAGAAGTAGGAAAAAAAGTTAATGCAACAAAATGACAAAAAATATGTGTAAAATATATTCGTTTTAACAAAAACATGTAAATGGATTACAACCCTTACTCAAAGATTCTCAGACTGGGTCAAATAACAAAACCTAATATTTGCTACTTATGAAACATATCTTAAAATAAACCAACACAAAAATATAAGGAATATTATGTAAATGCACACAAACATAAAACCTGACTATAATATCGATATCTCATAATATTGAACCCCAGGCAAATTCAAGAGAGACCATTTTATATTTTATGTAATCATTTTATATTTATATAATTGTCATGAACATGTAGGTGTCAAATAATATTTCATTGACACATTTAAAGCAAAAATTGTTAGAAATACAAAGAAAAATGATGGAAATATGATTATATTTCAGAAATGCTAAAACTGTCTTTGACAGATAAAAAGAAATAAAAGATAAAACAAATGTTAAAAATAAAATGAAGAGTAAACAAGGAAATAAAGATGCTGATTAATCTATTAAAATTGATTTAATATATAATTTTATAAATTATACAATTTAATATCGTACAAACAGAAAATATATTTTCTAAAATCTATTGACTATTTACATTTGTGATATATTAGGATAGAAAATTTCAAAGTTCCAAAACCAAAGTTTCACGAGCTGTACCTTTGAATATAATTTAACAAAATTCTAAGCTAATAACAAAAGTTTAAAGAAAAGCTCAGTCCCTTAGATGCTTAAAAATAACTTCATTAAGTAATTGTTAAAGAAGAAATATGAATCATAATTGCAGATAACTTTTTAAATAAAGATGAGAAAACTATAAATAAAAATTTATACGAAATTCCCAATTTTCTAAAAAAGAGAGCATTGCCTTAAATATTTCAATATGTAACAGGGAAGATGGGAATAAGTGAACTACTCTTACTTATGATCTAGAAAAAGAACAATAGTATAACTTTTAAAAAATAAAAAAAGAAATGAATAAACATCAAAGAGCATAACAAAGTTAAAAGAAAAATATATTAAATAGCCAGGACATAGAATTGGTAAATAAACCCATGAGCTGCTCTTTCAAACACAACAATTATGCAAAACAGTTTCTAACATATGATTAAGAAAGAAAGGGAGAATTCTGGGAAGATGGAGACAACAGTGGTAGGATCATTTTTGGATATTCCTAAATATCCACATAAAAACAGAGTAACTAGACTGGAAAACCAAAATCTATAGACATTTACAACAAAACTAGGTGACAGGTGTCTTTACGATCCCCTAAGTACAAATGGGTGGGATAAATCTGCAAGAGTCAAGACCTGCATATCGCTATCATCTGTGTAAGAAAAAAATAGGATATACAGGATGAATCTGAGAACAGAAGCACCCTAAAGAGGCCAGCAGGTTTTCACTAAAAAAAATGCAATAGGCCAATTTAAGAGCAGTGGCTAAAAGTGGCAGGGATTTTGCTCACTCCAGGTCTCGATAAGTACATAGGCATCCAAAGGGATGAAGCAGTCCTGCCTCTATGAAATGGGAGAGAGACATTTGCAATGAAAAGTTTTCTCTTGATATTACAAGATTGAGAATGTGAAAGAAATGGAACAATTTTAAGGAAAGGTAAATTATTTGAATTGATCCAAGAAGATATAAAAGATTTGAGTGTATAAAAAAACATGACATAAATAAAAGATATTGTCTAAAAATTACCCCCCTGAAAAATGATGGGCATATATGGTATGATGGATAAATTCTTTCAGACCTTCAAAAACAGACTAATTCTCTTTCTTTCAAGGCTTGAGAATAAAATAAATAAACCTTAATCATACACCCAAAAAAAGCCTATGAAACAAAATTATTTATGAACAAAGATACAAAAATTCTAAATACCTTATTTACAAACCAAATACACTAACATAAAAAAGAACAATTAATTTTTTCAAATAATATTTAACCTACATCTACTAAGGTAATTTATTCCATCAATAGGTCAAGAAAGAAAAAATAATAAGAAAACCATAATGTCAGCTTCA
>CM053615.1:50833238-50879684 GCA_028646535.1 Procyon lotor
TAGTCACAAGGCAACTTTCACCGAGACACCTTTTATGTTAACCCATCATCAGCTAATAGGGCATTTGTTTAAATTTCTTCATCAGATTATACACTCAGCTCTATAGGACAGAATGACATTACAGGGCAAGGTACAATTTGCAAGTATTTTTCCACCATTATCTTATTTAATCCAAATATAATCACGTAGCCTTGCACTGGGAGAAAAGGATAAGAAAGCAGTTAAGTCTTGACAGGAGTACCAGATCACATGGCATCCCCCGGTTCTAATTAAATGACAGACATAGGAACCATCATTAATACAAACTTTTTTTTTCTCCTTATATATCAAGGTTTCCAAACTAGGAGGAAGAAAATTTTCTTAGTTCATTAGCACATGTTAACATAAAATAGGCATTACTAGGGTTTTGTTTTGTTTTCCTGCCAGTGTTCAAACAACAACCGTGGTAACCAAAGGGAAAGTTAAAAAATAGGTGAAGTCTCATTTTTAATAACATTAAAGTTGAAAGTCTCTCTCAGAGAAAGTAGACATTATTGACAGTCATTTTTACTTTCACCAAGACTGCAGTTCTAAAGTATTTACTCTTGTGAAGGAGGTAAGAGTGGAAAGCTTTGCGTGGATGCTATATTCGTGAGCTAGAAGCCCCTGTTTTCTCTCTGTCACCATTTCTCCATCACCTATTATTGGAGTGCTTAGACATTTTGACAAGGGTGTTATTTCACTATGAAACCTTACAAAAGAGAGGAAGAATATTTCAAAAAAATATGATGAAAACACCCAAGGTCATTGTGCTCCTCTTTTTTTTGCACTGAATTTATTTCCTTTTGGTTTTTTGCTGTGCACGCAAAAAATTTCAATGTAGAAGAAATGAAAAGCTCCCCTCTCCCCGAAAGATAAGATCTTTAAAAATCATTTCTTGCCCTGGTGCCTTCATTTGTTTTAAGAAAAACAGAATCAAATGTTAAAAATTCAGTATAAGGCCATCAGTCATAGAAATCGAATTTAATAAAAATTATGTATGGCAAGCATAGCACCCACGTTTAAGACGAAGGTCTAGTCACCACAGAAGAGCTACCATCTCTTAAGATGGTTATCACCATACTCATAAATTGTATCACTGATATCTGTACTTTTCCTTTGGGGCTCAGTATACCTGGCTACATTTGTGCTACACACACACACACACACACACACACACTTTTTAATACATATATTTTGAAAGGTCCTATTGACTATGGCTTGAGCAGGGAAGTAGTGAAGGATTTCCTAATGGAGCTGCCCCTGAAAACAGATAGACAAGAGAAGTTCAGGACCAACAGTCAGCAGGAAAGCCATCCTTATTATTAAATGGTGAGCAAAGCAGAGGAGTCAAGCATCTCCAAAATTTAATTTGAGTGCGTTGCCAAAACGGTATAAGTGGAAAGACAGTGAACAGGTATCAAAACAGAATAAAATGATACAAGCTCAAGAGCAGGTGAGTTAATAATAGTATGGGAATGAATCGGGTGAGCACAGCCAGTCTACCATTGTATCCTTTAGGCATGGCTTGCCACTGGGTTGGACTGGGGACATATCTATTATAGCAGTACTTTCCAAATTGTACTGGGCATAGGTTTCCCTGACAAACTTGTTAAAAGGTAGAATCTGATCATTCTCATTCAGTAGAAGTGTTGTCAGGTAGAGACTCTGTATTTCTTGCAAGTTCCCAGGTGCTGTTGGTGCTGCTGGTCTAACGGCCACATTCTTAGTAGCAAGGGGAGAATCATGACTGCAGCAGCAACACCTTTTGCTGCATTCATCTCTGCTCTACGTAACTCTAATAGCATTTTTTAAACTTTTTAATCAGTGCTCTTTAGGGATCATACACAGGTAAATGGGCCAAGACTGTACTTTGGACAAGCGTCAGGATCTCTGCCAGCCAAGAAACTCTGTGCCATCAAGGAGATCATGATCTGTAGAAAAAGTAAAAGGGCCTTTTTCAACTTCTTCCTGTTTCAGGAGTGACCCAGGGTACAGACAGTGATATAAAAATGGCCAAAGACAAAGCCTGCACGGATCTTGAAAATGGCATGGGAAAGCCAACTCTTTAAAGTGGGTTGGCTCCAAGTTTCTGCTTAATAGCAACTCCAAGAAAAAAGGAAAACAAGAACAAAAAAAATTCCAGGAAGAATGGTAGTCAAGGAGCCTGAGTTAAAACTCTCAAACCCAACACCAACATTAAACCTAAATTCATAGAACTGAGAGCTTTTACTTCCAATATTATCAAAAACCAACGATACCAATGTTGCTTGCAACCTAAAAGACCTTGGGAAAGAATATGAGGGTTCCATCCCCCCTTGTAAAAAAAAATCATTGAGGGGCGCCTGGGTGGCTCAGTGGGTTAAAGCCTCTGCTTTCGGCTCAGGTCATGATCTCAGGGTACTGGGATCGAGCCCCACATCGGGCTCTCTGCTCAGCAGGGAGCCTGCTTCCCCCCCCTCTCTCTCTGCCTGCCTCTCTGCCTACTTGTGATCTCTCTCTGTCAAATAAATAATAAATAAAATCTTAAAAAACAAAAACAAAAACAAAAAAAATCATTGAATAGTAATGGTTATTTTATTTTAGCATTTATTGATTCTATTATTGATTCATTTATATATTCTATAAACTGATTGTTTATAGGCACAACATGTGATCTATAAGCATTATCTTATTAAATGCTCACTGCAAACCTGCCACTCTTAACCCCATTTTACAGGTGAGGGAGCAAGTTTCAGAGAGATCAAGTGACTTGCCAAAGGTTATGCAGCTACTAAGAAGCAAACTTAGCAAAGCTTCTAAACCAAGGCTGGTTAGAATGTTTTCATAATAAAAATATTTTTTTTAATTTAAAAGACTATATAATTCTAAAGCCAAAATGCATTTAAAAACTATAATAACCATATCTACCCAGGCTACCTCACATAGTATTTACAAAGTTCCAATGAAAAGATTGAAGATTTGAAAGTACTTGGAAAATATCTGTAGCAAAACAAGAAAGAGAGACAGAGAGACAGAAAGAAAGAGAGAAGCTGGCAAACAAAGGTACTTTGTAAACTATAAAGGATGAGTTTAGTTGCTGATGTGATTTATCATTTTTAGATCCCAAGATTGTGGAGCCAAGTCAAGGCTGCAAACATAAATCAATCCTTCTTCAAGCTTCAGGAGATAAAAGGACCTCTTTGAACTCTAAACTTCAACTCTTCTTGGCCTTGGTATCACCCTGTGGTAATTTATATAAATGAAGACTAATTGTGAGAAAGATTATTTCTCTTTACCCAAGGAAAATCTCTCTCTCTTTCCCCCCTCTCTCTCTTCCCCCTCTCTCTCTTCCCCCTCTCTCTTTCCCCCTCTCTCTCTTTCTACTCTCTTTCTCTCTCTCTCTTCCCCCCTTACTCCCCCGCCACACAATTAGATCTAAGACTTAACTTCCTCTTCTTATGAAAGCAAAAAACTGAAATCCAGGGAATAGTGATAAGCCCAAGGTCTAACTAGACAAAAGAAGAGTCAACATTTTAACCATCCACGTGACTCCTTACTGTCTCTTTTTGAAAGGGAACCGGAAACAAGTTATGGAATAAATTACAGAGACAAAAGGTACAGCATAAGGGTATATAGTCAATGTTACTGTAATAACATTGTATGGTGACAGAGGGTAGCTACACGTGTGGTGAGCAGAACATAAGGTGTAGAGTTATTGAATCACCATGTTCTACACCTGAAACTAATGTAACTTTGTGTGTCAACTATACTTCAAAAGGAACTGGAAGCAGGATGGACTGTATTTTCCTTCCTGGAAATACATTGCTTTTCATTCATCCATAATTCAACACATGCTTATCAGAGCTCAGCATTGAGCGCTGGGATCACAACAGTGAATGAGGCATAGTCTATACCCTCATGAAGCCAGAGTCCAAGACTTTCTCTGTGCCAGGCACAGCCTTCGTGGCCACTTTGAGAATATAAAGATAAGTTGGAGCTAGTTCTTATTCTTAAGGAAAGTGGTAAAGAAGTAGGACCTGGACCTAGAAATGTTTAATTGAGAGACAAGTTGTGAGGACTCAGAGAAGACCAGGATTTGGGCTTCTTGTTGAGGAAAATAACAATTCAACCAACATGATAAATTTGAGAAAAAAATGAATGTGCCTAATCAAAGATGTGACTGTGGTAGAGACTCCTGGAAATAAAGAACCGATGACCAGAGAGATTTTACATACCTAATCCAGAGTTGAGCATCCTCTCAAGAAGGCCAAAGTTGAGCATCCTCCCAACAAAGTACATTTTCTTGGATAGGTGGTTTTTCAAGGCATGTTCTGAGAAGTTTCAGGGGTTCGGGCCAACAGCATTATACTATAATCAGGATGCTATTCTGATGTCATTAATAATTTTTATTATTCACTTTATTCAATGTTTAAGAGAGCACTCATGCTATCCCTCCAAAGTAGAATCAAGCTTCCCACTCATTTTTGGGAGCCTTCAAGGACCTTCTTTTTTGATTTGTGTAAATTCCTGCTTTTGACTGTTATCCTAGAAGCAACAACAAATCCGGAGGAGAGTTCTAATTTCCCTGCTCCTGTCCCACCTACCCACATTTATAACTCCAAAGCCTACCTTAAAAACTTTAAGGAAGGAAATTCCAAGCCTCTTTAGTAAAGGATTCTAGATCTTGACTGACAGGCTTCCGTACCTTGAATTTTCTTGAGCCAGAATCCCTCCCCTATGGTTTAAGCTCATTCCTGCTTCACAAGACTTCATAAAGATAGCTGATCCTAATCTATCTCTTAATGATCAATCAAGCCTAATGCTATGATCCAAGGAAAGTCTGACTTGCTCCTTTTGTTGATTTCTTCATGAGCATTAGGTATTTCTGGGCACTTCCTATATGTCAGCTCTGTGCCAGAGACTGGAGTAGATACAAAGAGAATCAGACATGGTTCCTGTTTGAACATCTTATCTTCTAATATGGAAACCATGCAGTAAAGTAACTACAGGAACAAAGAGAAGATGCTCAGAGGCATAAGAGAGAAGCAAAGTGCTTAAGAATTTGAAAAGGAAGAGATTACTTTCATGTGGGGGACAAGGAGGCTGAGGCTCATGAAGAAGCTTTGTGGATGAAGTAGCACCTGGGTGGGGATGGAAAGGTAAGAAGGTGGACACCTGGACATGGAGAGGAGCAGAAATGGCCAGTCCCTTGAGCCAAAAGACAGGATACCAGACTAGTTTGGCTGAGAGAGTTTGCGGGAAAGGTGGAGCCACCAAATGGTGATAATACCATCTTTTAGAATGAAGTGTTTCTTAGACGTCACACTACGTAGCGATGTATAGAGAGAATGCCAGTGTAGTCAAAGAAGGCGATAAGCAAATCTCTGTAAAAAGTGAATGTCAGAAAATGGTCATCCCCCAGCCCCGCCCCATTTGCCAGGCTGAGTAATGTGCCCATAAATTTTACACAATACCATCCTCAATAGAGAAAAAACACAGAACAATGAAATTAGGGAAGGGTCTGGCAATCAGATTAAAGACTCATGGGTGAAAAAAGTCCCCAAAATAAATGTGTTGGAAAACCCATTTTGCTAATCATGCCAAGAGCTAAGCCCTACTTGAACTACGAAGGTTGTGTGAACCTCCCTTAATGTCATTTTCAAGAGAGTGCACCTAAAAAATACAAGTTTCCCTGGGAGAATCACAGTTGGGCAATGGCATCTTCCATTTGGTTGGTTAAAATGCCTTTTTTGTAAGTCTTTTATTTGTGGAAGGGGCTTCTTTTTGTCAAGATCCGGGGTCCTTTCTCCACCTCACGCAACTCTGCATGTACAAAGAGCGGGGGACACATTTATTTGGGGGTGGAATTAAAAGTAAAAATTAATTATCTTGAACTTGGGTCAATATGATGACGAATATTTTAAGACCCGGCATAGCTTATTAGGAAATATGAATCAAGGATTCTTATAAAAGTAAATGACTTTCAGAAAACTAACCTTGGGGGCGCCTGGGTGGCTCAGTCGTTAAGCGGCTGCCTTCGGCTCAGGTCATGATCCCAGGGTCCTGGGATCAAGCCCCGCATCGGGCTCCTTGCTCGGCAGGAAGCCTGCTTCTCCCGCTACCATCCCCTCTGCTTGTGTTCCCTCTCTCACTGTATTTCTCTCTATCAAATAAATAAAAAAATCTTTAAAAAAAAAAAAAAAGAAAAAGAAAAAGAAAACTAACCTTGGCTGCTATGAAAACAGAGTTGCACTTTCATTCAGCCAACAGACAATTTCTGACAAAATGATCCTATTTGGGAAACACTGGTGAAACCCACTGAACTCAACACAGCTAAATAAGGGGGTTTGTTTCCCCTGCCCACTGGCAGTAGGGCAGCAAGGCACGAATCCAACTTTTTTAATGAAGGATAGTCAGGAAAACAGGTGTCTTGTTTGGAGAAAGGTATGGAAAAAGGCTACGCAAGACCCTGTAAGTTTATAAACATCAGCATCTGCCTTTCTGTGAGGAAATGGAGACAGAAAATAAAGAGTTTTCATTACATGAACTGGCTAAAATGAAAACGGGAAGAGAAATGGTAAAAGTAACCAGCTCCCACAGAGGATGACAACATGTATTTTTTCTGTGAAAGTACTAGAAAAAAAGGTGTGACATCAGCAAACAGTATGAATTCCAAAAGAGTTCAGAAGGCATGTTTAAAAATGCTAGTACATACATACCTATCACACACACACACACACACACACACGTATGTGTGTGTGTGTGTGTGTGTGTGTGTGTGTGTGTGTGCACAGCAATCCAGCATTTTGAATACCTATACGTCTTCCCTACCCTTTTCCTTAATAAATGAGTCCATGTAACCAGGAAAAACATAGATCTCAATCTAAAAATATAATTGGGGAGAAAAGAAATATCAGGGAAAAAAAGAATACTAAATAAAAAGGATGTTTTTATTCTTTAAAACTTCTATTCCTGGATAATCTTAACTATTGCACCAAATTATGAATCCAATGAATGTTGCGTTGGCAGTGGGTAGTGTCCACTTTCCCTGTCTGAGGCCAGCCTACAGCTTCATTTTCTCCTTTCTCTTCATTCTGAATAATTAGAGGGGCCACTGTATTTCAAGCCACTTGAAAGGACACTCCTCCAGTTGTGAAGAAACTATACAACTGACTTACATAAAAAAAATTTGCTGGCTTTTCAGGCTCTAGGGAGTACAGATCCACAAACACTCCATCGGCAAAGCACAGTACCATCCCTAGTGTCCTTCTCTTGAGTGCACTCTGGATGCCAGGCCTGCTTTTCTGGTACAACAGGAAAGGAAGACGGAGTTCTCAAGAGGCCTTGAGCATCTACTGAGGCATTGTTGGTTTACTTTATATAGCATTCTTTAACCCTGTAGCAAGTGTCCTTTTGATTAAAAGTACTGCATCTTCCTTGGCTTATGTGATTAGTTCAGAAAGTTTTTTGATTTTGCAAACCCCCAAAGACCAAAAGTCAGCCTAAGTGGTCTTGGGGGAGAATAAATTGGTCAAATACTAGAGCTGGGACTTGATTCCTTAACAGCCAGGAAGGCATTAGAAGATTGCAATTGGGGACACCTGGGTGGCTCAGTTGGTTGACCATTGGGCTCTTGGTTTCGGCTCAGGTCATGAGATTGAGCCCCACATTTGGCTCTAAACTCACCACAGAGTCCACTTCAAATTCTCTCTCCCTCTCCCTCCCCCTTGGCTCCTTCCCCCTGTCTCTAAAATAAATAAATAAATAAAATCTTTAAAAAGAAGAAGAAGGCAATCATACTTTGAATGGAGCAGAATAAGAGCATTCCTAAGTTCACCAAGAACAAGATAGAACAAATTTCATCTGCTTTCGTCGTACAGCAGAAGACGATAGACACAAAGTTTTATATCTCACTCAGTATTATATCTGACCAAATGTTTCATAATATACTTATGTGCCAGAAGGAGAAATACAGATGGGTGGATCCTTTGGTTGCCCAATAAGTCTTGGTTAATATACCAACGTCAACCAGGTGGGATATCTCCATTGGTGTAAAAGAATATTTAACTAGCTTCAACTCCTAACAGCTCTCTCAGAACTTACAAATGTAGCATCAACCTGGAGGCACAGGGACCTATATTTACAGAATTTTTCCCTAGTGTTTATAAGAAATTCTCTATGACAGTAGTCTGAACCACTTTTGTAATTTAAAAGAAATCATCAAATATAAGCAATTTCACATAGCTCAACATAGGAAAGCAAATCCAACACCTAATTCATTGGAAATTTTCACAGTCTAAGGGGAGAAACTTTAGTTTATACAAGTCTGTGAAGATAATAGAGGAAGGCTTTTGAAGTAGGTATCACCACTAATGTTAGTTCACCAAAAAAAAAAAAAAAAAAATTAATTGGAAAAAGGTCAATGAGCTTCAAGCACGTTTTCTTCCTTCTCTTTACAGCTGTATTCCTGAAGATGAAGGTTTTCTCCTTCTGCTTGACAGAGTAGAGGCCGTTAATTCCCAGTAAACTTGAGGGCTTACCCGACAGTACTCTAATGTTGATGATTTTCTCTGTCCTCAGTTTTTTAAGACTTCCTATAAACAAACTAAAACAAAGAAATCCTCTCTTCCTTAGAATTTAATAGCTGGAAATTCCATTTAGAGCAAAAGTGAAAATAGGTAAGAATTAATTTAATCATTCCATTTGTGATTATTAGTAAAGAAATATTAAATGAAATGTATCAAATAGTATTATAAATGAGGTTACGCATAAAATATTTCATAATTGTGAACAAAAATAACTTTGTAATCTAGAAAATGATTTTTTTATCTAGTCCATTTTAGGAAATGTAGCCCTGCATATCTTCAAAGAGAAGTATTTTTGTAATTTTTAAAAAATATATATTTATCTTAAGTCTAGATTCAAGTTGTTATAAAGATCCCATCTCACAAGTCTGAATTATAATTCATAACACTCTGTCAATGAGCTCCCAAAAGACAGACCTGTGTTATTATAGGTTGTGCCTTGCTATGAAATGTATTAAATATAATTTGCCTCCAATTAAAAAGAAAAAGAATTATAGCCAGATGGAATAAAATGTAAATATCTAAAATGCTAACCTATTTATAATATATGACCAATTAGAAAGATGGGAAAGGGGAACCGAGAATATGTTGCCAGAAAGAAATATGACTAAAGGGAGATTTTGATAATTTTTGCTAAGTTTCTGAATATGATAATTTTCATTGTTTCTGGACATTGAAAAAATATGAAAGCACAATTTAATGAATCTGTAGAAAACTTAGGAGTCGGGAGATGGGAGGTAGTGAATGGACATCTATGTTATTCCTAGAATGTCCCATGTTCACAGTTTTTAAAATAGCAAAATATCTCCAAGGCATGAGACGCTAAACACTTGAACACAGAAACCAAAGAGAACTTCTACAAGCCTGAATTCTTTTCAACTGTCCTTTCTCATCCTTGTGTCTAAGAGTCTGTGACTTTAGCAGAGCAGATCATTATGGGAAAAATGTGAAAAGAGGTGAAATTATGACACTGTTAATCTCCAGCCGTGTATTCATTTTAGGCAGGTATTATTTCATCTTGCCTAGTTCTGTAAAATTCTCTCATAAAAGTCCCTGACTCTCACCCAAACAGTCAGGGCCCGATGGAAGAACTCCTTTTTTGAGTTTGTGACTCATACAGTTAAAATTTCACTTGCATTATCAGAGTTTCGGTTTTAAGTTCCCTTTCTCATGCCCTCTGAGGATGTAGAAAGTTAGAAGTTATCCAGACATTTCAGGTAGAAGAAACAGATATTGAATGGGATAATCAGTATTGGGCAAGACACAGTGCTAGGTGATTCTGTGGATTTAAAAAAAAAAAAAAATAGGCGTTTATCTATTTGTTTTATTCTCGCCTCATTTCACAATGTAAACACAAAGAAATGCTTGCAGTAAAATTGGAAAAATGTAAGTTAAAAATAAAACAAGACAAAGTGAAATATAAATAAGAGGTATAGGGCCAGGGAAAGAGAAGCTCAGACAGGCAAGCCTGATGACCTCACATGGACTGTAGAGTTTACTCCAGGCTCTTCCAAAAAGTCACAGCGAAAGGGCATTATTATTTGCGATGCTGAAATGTAGCTATCGCTCTAGAAAAGGAAACCTTGGTTTCATCGCTTACCTCTAAAATAAATATCTCTCAATTGAGGAATGTGGTGTAATGCCCTGACCCACGGTGCTAATTATTTTCTATTGTTCCTCCGCCCCCAGTTCATTCTCTGCCTTTCTGCTCTGTGCACAGGAGGCTCACCCCGCAGACTGGCTCTCCCAGGCTTCTTCCCGGCCGGCTCCAGGTTGGGTTCGGCTGGAGGCTGGCAGTCAGCAGAAGAGAGAGGTTGAAGAATCCCTTCCCCGCTCCTCTCCGCTTTGGTCACATTTCTGTTCGAGGCTGCTCAGTCCCAGAGGTTTGGGACTGCAGCTCTGGGGAGTAACACTTTCCATGACTCCAATAACCCATCAGCCTAAAATGGTAAGAGCTTCCCACTTTGTTAAACCCTGGCTGCCTCGACACTTTTTATTAGTTCCCTAAACGCTTATCCACACTTTGCTGTCCTTGAAGACTCTTCCTTTGAAGGAATGCCATGGCTTTCCTTCCAGGACCCTGACTGATACAGCTGAAATGTGTATTTCAAAGGCCTCCTTCTTGAAAGAAAGGTCAGAGCATCACCATCGCCCTCAAATACGTCTCAGTCAAAACACCTCCACGAAAGTCAAGAAATTATTGTTCAAGTGCACTGAAACTAACAGTCTAGAATGATGCGATCCAATAAAACTCTCTGAGGTAATAGGAATGTTTTAGATCAGTGTTGCTCCATACAGTGGCCATTAGCACTATGTGGCTTTTGAGCTTCTGAAACGTGGCTAACGAGATGAAAAAACTGAATGTTTAACTTTATTTCATTTCAATTAATTTACATTTAGGTAGCCACATGTGTCTAGTGGCTACACTATTGCACAGCACAGGTCCTTATGAACCCAAGGACGAAACCTAGAGACTGTCCAAATATATGGTGTAAAAATAAGTACGGTCCCTGCTGATCGAGAGCACATAGTCGGTATTGATGACTACAGCAGGAGGAAAATTAAGGTCAGTATAATAAAAAGGATAGAAAGTCTAAAAGAGGAAAAATTCCTACCAAATCACCGGTATCAAGAAAATCTTCACAGAGGATTTTGAGATGAACCCAGACAACTGAATAGATTTTGTATTAGCTTTCTATTTCTACCGACGAACTAACAATCAGTGGCTTTAATACAACACAAATTTATTACCTCACAGTTCTGTAAATTAGAAGTCCAACATGGGTCTCCCTGGCCAAAATCAGGGCATAAGCAGGACTATATTCCTTTCCGGAGACTGTAAGGGAAAATCTATTCTCTTGCCTTTTTCACTTCTAGAGACCAGCGATATTCCTTGGCTCGGGACCCTTCACCCATGCTTCAAAGCAGCAACGTTGCAGCTCTTTGTGTCTTTCTTCCAGAGAAGAAATGTCCCTGGGATCACAAACAGGAAAGGTCCTCTGTTTTTGAGGACTCAGGTGATTACACTGGGTCCACCCAGATAATCTAGGATAATCTCCCCCATCTTGAGATTTTTAACTTAATCACACCTGCAAAATCCCATTTGTCCTGTTCACAGGTTCCAGAGATTAGATTATGGATCTCTTTGGGGGGTCAGTATTCTGCCTACCAAAGATTTTCTACTGCAAGGGTTTAGAGATGAAAACAAAGGGTTACCAGGAGGAGATGCAGGGCAAGAGCAAGGTAGACCAACAGGAATTGACAAAATAATCCCTAGAATCTGTTAACCAGCTCACCTGCTTTACCAGCATCCTCTGTAAGCCCTATTGTAACATGCTGGATACTCGGGGCCGGTAGGCTACCCGGAAACATCTGTTCACATCTGCTTCCTCCAGATGGGTTGTATGACTCCCATGAGCCAACTGTGTTTCTTGCGGAACCTATTTAGGCCAGATGTAATTGTCATTGTAACGTATAATTTAATGAAATAGTACATACACCAATATGACATGAAAAGAGAGTTGTTGTTTCTGTGCAAATGAAGTTGAATGTTTTGGAAGGACTCTTTAAAGGTAAGGGGCTAAAAACTTTTGCTAACAATATAGATACGGCCAAGACAACCACGAAGATTTTGGAGAAAATAGTAAAAATCCACAAAGATCTATAATCAGATGGTCTTTTGAATAGGTTTAACATACACTATGCATTATGAGTTAGTTTATGCAGGAAATGTTAGAAAGAACTTCAGTCAGATGACTCACACTTGAAGAAATATCCTGTCCCAAGGTACCTGGATGGCTCAGTGGGTTAAGCATCTGACTCTTGATTTCAGCTCAGGTCATGATCTCAGGGTTATGAGATCAAGCCCCAGTTTGGCTCCACACCCAGCTCTCCCTGTCTCTCTCTCTCTCAAACAAAGAAAAAAAGAGATGTTCTATCCCTTCCTCATATAAATGTACAGTATATCTTTTAAATAAAAATGTTTAAGGTATATGTAAGTTTTATACTTTTTTTCTTTTTTTGGAAAGAGAGAGCACAAGTGGGGGAGGGAGGGCAGAGGGAGAGAGAGAATCCCAAGCAGTCTCCACACCCAGCTTGGGACCCCCCGACAGGGGGCTGATCTCATGACCCTGAGATCAAGACCTGGGCCAAAATCAAGAGTCCCATGCTTTACCCACTGAGCCATGCAGGTGCCCCTAAGTTTATACATTTTTATAATGTCCTTCTTTCGATGACTTTTTTCAGTAAACTGGTTAACTAAACAGGTTACAAGGGAGGACTTCTGCTGTATTTTAAAGGACAGAGATGGTACAATCGCAGATGAAGGGAGGGTGGAAGGAGAAAACGCCATCAGTATAGGTCGAGTAGACAGAGAGAAGGACCGCCAATGTCACACTGAGGAATCTGGATACTCCAACACCCAATACGGGAAGAGTAAAAGGTTGTCGTCCTAGCTATTTGATAGTAAATGTTTTTGAGCATATCGAAGGACATGCTAAGATCTTCCTTGTATGAAATTAATCTGGCAGCTAGCAGACTCCTTGCTTCCAGTTCCCAGAAGTCCAAATCATTCCTCCCCTAGCAAAGGCCACTGGACTCCCACCCACAAGCTGAGTCTTGGCCCTTGGGCTCTAGATGTGTGCTGTCCAAGGGGAGCCACTAGCCACATATGGCTATGGAGCGCTTAATTGTGACTAGCCCAAATTGAGATGTGCTATAAATGTAAAGTAAACCCAGATTTCACAGCCTTAGTCCCAGAAAAAGAATATAAAAATCTGATAAATAATATTTTACTGATGGCATATTAAAACAATAATATTCAGTATATGTTGGGTTAAATAAAACACATTATTAAAATTCATTTCACTTATTTCTGCATACTTTTTTTTAAATGTGGCTACTAGAAAATTTTTGAAAAGTATATATGTAGTCCAAATTTGAGGCCTGCATTATATTTTTCTTCTGGACGGCAATGCTCTAGTCTTAGATCAGTCCTGGCATGAGAAAGAAAGTTTAAGCCACCCGGTCTCTGAGCCCAAGGCTTTGGAACTCACATTCCCATAGTTGGGTGTCTAATAGGAAATCAAGAGTCCCTGTCTCAATCTCCTTTCTCCACCTTGAGACATGCATTGTCTGGTTTCTCTGATTCCCGCCTTATAATGCGTAAGGCTCTTCTCACTTCCCATCATTGCCAAACCCGTTCCCAAACCCATGTTTCCTCCCTCTGGTGACTGTTTGCTTCCCCTGGAGAAGCAGAGAATTCTGGGAAGGTGGAGATCAACAATAGGACATTGACTCTGGTGGTTAGCGGATCATTATGACCTTCAAGGACATGACCGTATCAACTGTTTGAGTGGACAGCTGAGCAGTTGTCACGACTGCCACATCAATGATGTCATGGGCGCAAAGACCAGAAGGAGAACCAGCAATGATGACAAAAGCACTTGCACATCCCCGACCCAGGCTTCATCGACTGGGGTAACTAAGACTTGGAGAGTGCAGGGCCACCTGCCTATTATTTATTAGTCTGAAGTAGAGTGCTAACCAAGTGTACCCTTTTAAAAAGCACCCTGTTAGACAGTTAGGGATCATGATGAGGTTAAAAAGAAAAGAGATAATTTTGCAGCCCTAAGACTGCACTCAGAAGTGAGAGGCAGCCCCACCAATTGCTTCACCCCCATGCAAACAGGGTCGAGTACACCTTGATTTATTTGCCCATCCAGGAAACTGGCCAGATTTTTTTTTTTTTTTTTTTCTAAAACTCTGGAAGGCAATCTTTGTGTTCATGTTGTCTGCGGATATGACCTGGGAGAAAGCATCTGATTCTGTCCAGAGGCAGTTCTAATTCTCCCGGGCTGCTGAGGAATCTCAACAGAAAATGGTTCGATACATAGGAGCACACGCTTATCTGAGGATATGTACACGTGCATCTGTCTCATGTGTGGCTCATGTCTTTGTGCGTGTGAGCATTTTAGCTGAGGTCATGCGATAGGTACCTAAAAACATGGCACACACAAAAAATCAAAACTGACTATTCACTATGAAAATAATGTCAATGAAGCTGGATAGGTATATGTTTCATTTTATTTTTTTTTAAGTTCTACATTGAACTGCGTGACATCTTACATTTTCATCCTATGGTATTTCACAACTTCTGGTAAAATAATGATTCCTTCTAGGGGAACCTGGGTGGCTCAGTCTGTTAAGCATCTGACTCTTAGATTCAGGTCATGATCTCAGAGTCCTGAGGTGGAGCCCCACATCAGGGTCTGCACTCAGCTGGGAGTTGGCTTGAGGATTCTCTCTCCCTCTCCTCTGCCCCGCCCCCCACTCTCAAATAAATAAAAAATTGTTTAAAAAAAAAAAACTGCTTCCTTCTGATTTTTCAGACTTGCAGAGTGCTTGATGATTTTGCTATTGTAGTCTGGAACAATTTAAACTTCTAGCATTCTGGTTCTCAAAGAGATCTCCCTGCCGACCACATGGAAGGCAGTATGAATGGTAAAAAGAGTCCTAAGCAATAAGCCAAAGGATATGGGTTTAAGCCAGAGCTCCACCCACTGTGAATCTAGGCAGGACCCTTCACACCCCTTAGTCAATTTCCTCATTTATGAAATAAGGCTATTAATCCTTGACCTATCTTTCTCATGAGAGTTTAAAAACAGTATCTGGGAATCAGTTTCATAAACTTTGAAGTACTAAGTAGAGGAATGAATAGGTATTATTATCACTACAATTGTTAAACTATGTCTCAGGCCTAAGAAGGAGCTCCAATGCTCAGTTCTTGGATACAGTGAGTCGGGAAGGAAAGAAGAGGATTCCAACACACACACCTGTCCTGTGATTTCATTCATGAAATTCAGGGTAGAAATTTAAAATGTTTTCCTAGATTCCATTAGAATTATATTGGCTTCAAAGTAGGTAAAAGTCGAGATGTAACAGAAATTTTTCTTCTAATTTGTTCTGAAATACGGGTTTTCAATCATCATGACTCCTTAAATTAGAATGGATCTGCAAAAATAGAGACATGCAAACATTTTTTCCTAAAATTTTTTCATGTAAGAGTATGCAGCCTGCTATGTAATGTCACACATTAAAATAACACTGGCATAGAATGGGAGTAAAATCCTTTCTCTGGAAATAAGCATATGTTATTAAAATTATGTATCATTTGTAGCCAACTACTAGAAAAGAAGCCACATTGCAGGGTTTCAGTTTAGGACCTGGAGGACCGTGACATTGTGCAGTAAGCATAAGATGAGGAGACAAGGGACTTGGGTTCTACTTCCTGATATTCCACTGATCAAGCCGGGGATTCAAGTCAGGCATTGCCTTCCATGAGCCTTAACTTCCTCATGTGTAAACTGCATTAACAGCACAGGCCGACTTGCCTCTCTCTCATAGAGTTCTTAGAGGGATCAGATGAAAGTATCTACGAAAATGGCTCTGTAAATGATGAAATGGTGTAGACAAACAATTAAGAAAGTGAGCTTTATAGAAAAGTTCTTAGAGCATGATATAGCTGTTCACCGGTTTCTTTATCATATGTGTAACCAACAGAGATACACTGGTAATCCTGTTTTTCATACATTAGCCTTAATAATGTTACAATAACCTTGACCTTAAAACAGCTAAAGGAGAGCTAAATATGCTCTTCATCCATCATTCCTCTCCAAAGTTTTTGAACTGAGCTCACCATTCCCCAAGTAATAGAAACTTTAGGTACTCTGACAAAGTTGTATACAGAACAAGCCACAAAAATTGCCATTATAAAATTAATAACAAGAGGACTAACAAAACTTTAATGCGTAAAAGAAATCCTATACACACAATGCATTTACAGAATGTAAGAATATAACAGCAGATAACACAGAAAATGATGTCCTTGAAAACTCAACACATCTACTGAATGCAGCCAAAGTAACTCTTAAGAGGAAAAACTCAGGATGTTATTCATTTAAAATTATAGAAAATCAGCTGAATATTTTAAAGGATAAAAAGGCAACCCAAACAAAAACAAGAAAAGGAAAAATAAAATTAAACAAGCATACTGGAGAATTGAACAGACACATAATTGAAAAATAAAATCATGATCTGACTTGCTAAAAACAGATAGATCAACAGCAAAAATTTAATCAAAAGTAAAATGCAAATCAATTAAATAGAAGTGAGAAAGACTACTAATCAAAATACAAAATAAAATGAGTGAATCCACAGTCGTATGAAAATGAATTTCAAGTAATGAATTTCTTTTCACAAAATATGACAAGACAAAAAAAACTTCCTTTGATAAGATCAAAGAAAGCGGAGGGATTATACAAGTTTATAGATAAATTATCTAAAATGATCAGGGAATAATATCAATGTATTTTAAACCACCTCTGAACATAGCAAAAGTGATAAAACCATAAGTAAACTATGATCTTGGCTCTACAGCCTGATAAAGATAATAAAAAAAAAGTTACAGGACAATTTCACTTATTAATATGCATTCAAAAATGGAAAACAAAATATTAGCAAAAGAATTCAGCTACTCACTTAAAAAAAAAGACATCAATAAATAAGTGGGAATTATCACATAAGAAATAAGAAAAATTATCAAAACAATATACCACATTAATAGTG
Source organism: Procyon lotor (assembly GCA_028646535.1). Taxonomy (NCBI): domain Eukaryota; kingdom Metazoa; phylum Chordata; class Mammalia; order Carnivora; family Procyonidae; genus Procyon; species Procyon lotor. Next base: position 50,850,449 of record CM053615.1, read on the forward strand.
TAAATAATAAGAACCATATTGAAATATATGCCCAAAGGGTTTCCAAAAACATTAGAACTTGTTTGTAAGTTTTAAAAACAAAATATAGGAATAGAAAGCTATTTCCCTTTGACTTCACAAAATGTTATTAAATCCTTACTATGTGGAAAGATCTTCAATGCAAAAGAGTATCTACTTAAAACCACAAGCTAACATTCTGTGTAACTGAGGAAAACATTAGAGGTGTTCTCACTAACATCAGAAACTAAATTTAAATGTCATCATCACTGCTTACTAATTAATACTGCATTTCAGATTCTTACAAATACAATGACACTTAAATAATTCGAGATATTAGAGACAAACAAGAAAATGCTAATTTCCAACAATATGATTGTATACAAAATTTTTTAATCAACCATAAAATTATGAAAGTTACTAAAGGAGCTCAACAAAGTAGTGATAAAATAAAACACACACCTATAGTATTTCTCAATACCATTTCCATATCATTAAAAGTAGAAATTAAAATAAAAACACTGTATTCATATCAACAAAAATGTAAAATCGAGGTTTTTTTAAGTACAATTTATGTTAAATTATGAATTAAAATTCCAAAAAGAAAAGACCAAATATTATAAGAACGAAAACCCAGGGCACGTGGGTGGCTTGTAGCAGCTGACCCTTGATTTTGGCTCAGGTTATGATCTCAGGGTCTTGAGGTGGAGCTCCCCACCAAGTGGGGAGTCTGTTTCAGGATTCTCTCTCTCCCTCTCCCTCTGCTCCTTCCCCCTGCTTGCTCGCTCTCACTCTCTCTCTCTCAAATAAATAAATAAATCTTTAAAAAAAAAAAAAAAAGAATGAAAATCCTCCACAGGTTAATCTGTAAGTTAAACCAACTTGAAAGTGAACCTCAACTATTCCTAATATAACTTGAAAAATTATTTTTAAATTCATTTGCAATGGAATTCCTTTTTAAAATGGAAGCCAATCAGCAATCCCTGATGCAGTTACTTCCAGCAGCCCAGTAAAATTACCAAGAGAGGAGAAGTCCAAAATTAAAAACAAGTCTGAAAACTGAGACATGCAGCAAGTTGGTTGCCAGAATCTGGGAAGAATTTTCAGTATCTACAAGACCTATGGAGCTGGATTGAGAAAGACAACCGGTGACTTCCCTCTGCTTTGTGACACCAGTAATAATAAATAAAAAGTCCAAACAACGTGAAATAAAATATGAAGGCACTTGTCTCTCATTCACAATCTCTTACCCGACTCAGAAAACTAGGATCGGGGCCATTCAGATTGTTGACCATCTATTCCTCTGATATTATGATATTCCTTTTTTATGACTTTTCTTTCAACCCTCTCTTCTTTCCACATCCATTCAGAGAAGGTACTTCTAGGAAAAGATTGTTAAAAGGGGGAAATGGATATTTCACTAAGAAAGCAAAACTAACAGTGATTGCATGAGGAATGGAAATTCTTTCCAAGGAAAGAACAGTAGGCAAGTGCAAAAAAGAAAGAACCCTGACACCCTACAGTTCATCTGTGGACTGGAGCTTGTCTTTTATTCCTTGTTTCAAAAGTGTCAACAAACCAGAAAAAGAAAGCAAAAGATAGCCCACTGGTGAGGAGAACCCCACCACATGAATACTGGACAAATACCTAGAATTGGGCTCAAATTTGCATGCAACGAACTGTTTATTCTTGTGGGAATCAAATATTTGAAAAAAATCAAAGATCTAAGAAGGGATTTGGCATAGAAAACGGAAGGAGAAGCTGTGCAATCTCTCTTTTGTAAAAACCTCTGTATGGTAACCCTCTCAAATGAAAATGACTAAAATAACATATGAGCATACAACAGGAGACCTATATAAAATAATGCAGAAGAAAGAAAGAAGGCCATCATCCTAAAAATTAAAAGAAAAAAAAGTTCTGAAAATAATCTGCTGCAAAAAGCAAAAGTCATCGTTGGAAACTTTGTGTGATCTTTTGCTCCAATGTGAACCTAGGTTTTTGAGAGTCAGAGAGTAATAAAAAAGAGGAAAAGAGTAAAGCATGACGACAAAATAAATAAATAAATAAACAAACAAATAAATAAATAAATAAACTTAAATCTCACCATAACCATTCATTCAGGAAATTGACATATCCTCCCAAATACTGCCCAGCCCAGCTGATTTTATTAGGTGCATTATTTTAAACAAGGCTCTAGGCCCAGTTGAGAGGCCAACGTGGAGCTTGAACTCAAGATCCTGAGATTAAGACCTGAGCTAAGATCAAGAGTCAGATGCTTAACTGACTGAGCCATCCAGGCACCCTGATTTTATAGGTGCATTTTTGCCAAACTTTCAAAAAACAGATCATCTCTATCTTACACGAGTTTTTCCAAAAATATACAAAGTAAGATAAAACAATTTAACTTAATGTCTGAGACTAACATAATCAAACTTTAAAAATGGATGAGATTGAAACAAGCAAATAAAAATGCTGGCCTGGTACCTCTACAAATACAGATGTAAAAATTCTAAGTGAAATATTAACTGAATTCAAAAATATATTTTAAAATTGTATATCATGATCACAAGGATTTTTCCTAGGAATTCAAAAGAAGTTTATCATTGTAACTCAAAATACTAAATAGCTAAAAAAAATCATGAGTATTTCAGACTTTTAAAAAGCATCTAACAGAGACTGACTTCCAGAATGATGAATTAAAAACCTCTGAATCTTCCTCCATAAAAGCAACAAGAAAACCAGGGAAGAAATGGAGTGTGTTGGGGGGGGGGTGGTTGTGAAATCGACTTTTCCAGAACACTGGAGATTAACCAAAGACTTGCAACAATCTTGAAAAAAAAAAAATGGATGTGCAACAATCTAAGGATGAGTTCATGTCCATGGTAGCCCTGGAACCAGCCTTGAGATCATAGTAGCTATGAATACCAGCAACCCTGCACCCACTAGAGGAGGCTGACTTGTTTGGAGCTGCCCAGAAGCCCCAGGTCCAGAGAATTGTTTGCCATTAAATCTGTCTGGCAGTTTCCCTAGTAACCTCCATTTTCAGAGCTTATCTTTATACAACCTGAGTCCAAGCTTGCTCAATGAAAACAGCCTTTTCCCTGAGATATTTGTCTAAAACAATCAGTGGCCACCATTTAAAATGGGTCTGCCTATAGTGTTGATAAGAGTAGGGGCCAACAAGAAGCTGACCTTAAAAACATTAAAAAAAAAAAATCTGGTTCTGGTCCATAAGGGGCTTTGAAAAGCTCCAACATATTCCTATAATCTAGAAAGCCATGTGCACTTACATAGCAATGAACATGCCCAGGAAAGACCGAATTTATCACTTCTGACCTGAGACTCTGTACAAGGAGGAAGTGAAGGCTAAGACAGAGTTGTAAACTACCTGCCTGAATGCTGAAGGAATGCCCAACACACAAATCGAGTCCATTAGTGAAGGTTTGAAATATTATTGGCAAAACATTTAAGGCAAAGAACAAAGGAAAACCCCTAATAAGAGACATCAAAGAAGATTCGAGTAAATTGAGTGCTATACCAAGTTCACAAAGAGATGACTAACCTCATCAATTCTTCCCACTTCATCTATGATCACAAAGAACATGTCAGCTTTTTAAAAATATTTAAACAAACCATACAAATCTGAAGTTATAAAAGTCTTCAAATAGCTTTTAAATAAAAAAAGAAGAGAAAAAGAAAATAGAAAAAGAGGAGAAGGGAGGGAGTGATTTCCTCCAACCAGAAATGACATACTGAAAATCTACTATAATTAAAACAGTAGTGTACTGTGAAGGTCAAATAGGTCAATGAAGCCAAATGGAGAACTCAGACATAAACCCATGTACGTATAGAAACTTGGTATGTGATAAAGATGCATTTTAAAATAAGGAGAAAATAATTTATCTAGATGTTACTGGAAAGAATGGCTCGCTATATGGAAAGAAATATAGTGGGACCCCCACTGTCTGACATCATTTACAAAGGTGAACTCAGAATGGATTAAATACCTTCCTATATAAGGTAAAACAGTAAGGCTAACAGAATAAAATATGGGAATACCTTTGTGACCTAGGAATATGAAAATCTTCCTTAAGATCCATAATGTGCAAACCATAATGTAAAAATATATATATACATATGCTGTTGGATTTTACTATATCAAAATAAAGAATTTCTTAGGGATAAACCTGAAAGAATATGAGCAATACTTAATACAAAACACTGCTGAGAGAAATGAAGGAAAATCGGAATAAATGGAGAGGTACACCTCATTGATAGATTGTAAGACTCAATATTGGTAAAGGGGCAGCTCTTCCTACATTGATCTATAGATTTCATGCAATCTCAATAAAAATTCTAGTATGCTTTTTTCTAGATATTGACAACTCAATTCTAAAATTCATATAAAAATGCAAAGAACCTAGACAAGCCAAAACAAATTTGAAAAAGAAGAACAAAGTTTGAGGATTAGCATTGCCTGATTTAAAGACTTATTATAAAGCTATAGCAATCAAAACAGTGTATTATTGGTGAAATGACAGAGAACTAGATCGATGGAACAGAAGAGAGTCCAGCAATGGGCCCATACATTCTAGGCAACTAATTTTTAACAAATTAGATTCAGAGGTAATTCACAGGAGAAAGGATCACATTTCAACCAATGGTGTGATAACAATGAAATATTTACATTTTTAAGATGATATTTGATTCATATTTCATACTGTATTCAAAATTAAGTAAAAGTGGATCATAAACATAAGTGTGAAACCTAAGTCTATAAAACTCAGAAAAGAAAATATAGGAGAAAATCTCTGTGACCTTAGTTTAGGCAAATATGTCTTATATAGGAAAACAAAAGCACAATTCCTAAAAAGGAAAAATGCTAACTTAAACCTCATCAAAATTCAAAACTTCTTTAAAAGACATTGTTAAGAGAATGAAAAGACAAATCACAAACTAGAAAAATATCCTTGCAAAGTACTTCTATTAGAGCACAAATACAAGTATACAGAAATACAAGCATATAAATTTAAGTATATATAGGATATGTAAATGCAAATATCTATATGAATACAATATATGATAAAGGACTTCAACCTAGAATATATTTAAAAACTCAAAATTCAAGGGGCACCTGGGTGGGACAGCCGGTTGGTTAAGTGGCTCTCTCTTGACTTTTGGCTCAGGTCATGATCTCAGGGTGGAGAGCTCGAGCCTCATGTAGGCTCTGCACTCAGCACAGAGTCTACTTAAGACTCCAGGGAAACACATGGAGAGTTTTAGAAGGGAGGGGGGTTTGGGGAATGGGTAAGCTTGGTGATGGGAATTAAGGAAGGCACAGACTGCATGGAGCACTCGGTGTTATATGCAAACAATGAATCATGGAAAACGACATCAAAAACTAATGATATACTGTATGGTGACTAACATAACGCAATAAAAAAAATAATAAAAAATTAAAAATTTTATTTTTTTAAAGATTTTATTTATTTGACAGAGAGAGAGAGGTCACAAGTAGGCAGAGAGGCAGGCAGAGAGAGCGGTGGGTGGGGGGGGGAAGCAGGCTCTCTGCTGAGCAGAGAGACTGATGTGGGGCTCGATCCCAGGACCCTGAAATCATGACCTGAGCTGAAGGCAGAGGCTTTAACCAATTGAGCCACCCAGGTGCCCCAAAAAATAAAAAAAATTTAAAAAAAGGCCCTCTCTCTCCTTTTGCCCCTCCTCCTTGCCCAGTTTTGCTCTCTCTCAAATAAATCTTTTCTAAAAAAAACCTCAAAATTCAAGAATAAGAAAATAAAAAATCCAATTTAAAAATGGGCAAAATATTTGATTAAAGGAGATACATAGAGGGAAAATAAGCACATAAAAAGATGTTCAACATCAGTCATTAGAAAAAATGATACCTTATCTATTAGAATGACAAAAATTAAATAAACCGATCACATCAATTATTTGTAGGGATGTGGAAGAACTGGAATTCTCATGTATCCTGCAGATCTGAGTGTGGAAATGGTACAACCACTTGGGTACAGAGTTTGTCAGTTTCTCATCCAACAATACACACTAAAGTGTGCAGGGGCACGTGTGCATGTGCGTGTGTGTGTGTAGAATCTGTATCTATGCTGAGTCTATTAAAGTTTATTGATTTTTATTACCACATAATATTTTATAATATCCATCCAGTATATCTCATTTATCCATCCTCTGCAGGAAGAAAGTCAAATATACCTTCAACTTTCTACTACGTACCTACACAGCTTCCCTTCGTCCCTTTGTAGGAATTTACATCCTGGAGTGGGATTACTGGACCATAGGATGTATGCACACTAATATTGTTATCTTGCTTTCCGAGATAGCTGACAAGAGTAAATTCCAACCAGGAGTGCACAAGAGTTTCCATTTCCCTTCTTTTTGATCATTGCCAAATGGTGATCTTTTATACATAACTCTTTCTACATTTATTACTTGGCATATAAGGGAGAGCTTTTCAATCTCCACCTGTTCATTTTTTATTCATTTATTTATTCCATCAGTGCGGGCTCATGGATTTCTGTTTTATTCAAGGGACTATAATCAATCAAAATCATTATTTTGATATTCATATTGTCCCAGAAGGAGAGGCTCTTCAAGCTGGTACCTATGTCCTTCTGATAAGTCCCCATCACTTTTTAATAGACTTTTTTTTTAGATCAGTTTTAGGTTTATAGAAAAGTTGAGCACGAAGTACAGAGAGTTCCCATATACCCCTCTCCACACAGTTTCTCCCTAGAGGTCAGGTAATGAATTAAATTCACCCTTGAGGGACGCCTGGGTGGCTCAATTGGTTAAGTGTCTGCCTTCGGCTCGGGTCATGATCCCAGGGTCCTGAGATCGAGTCCCACATCGGGCTCCTTGTTTGGCAGGGAGCCTGCTTTTCTCCCTCTGCCTGCTCTGCCTGCCATTCCCCGCTGCTTGTGTGCTCGCTCTCTCTCTCTCTGACAAATAAATAAATAAAATCTTTAAAAAGTAAATTCACCCTTGAGTCCTCAGCACAGTGGTCGCCATATAGTAAGTACTCATTATATGTTCGAAGAAAAAATAATCAATTCATAAATTCAGTCTGAGTTAAGCTACCACCCCTCAAGTTTTCAGAGATTCTGAATATCCTAATAAACCATAGAGGGTTCAACACATTCTCAGAAATGGAATTTTTCCAGTCTTTTGTTGCTAAAATGTTGCCTCATATAGGCTTTATATCTAAACGGTAATCTCCACACTCCATCTTACCCCTGGAGAGATCTTCACAGCCTGACATCCCTCCTATCATTCGTCCCTCTACTCACAGAGAGAAAAAGGGAATGTTTGGAGCCATTTCCCCGTTCCCTGAAAATACGTCCCATGTATGTCGTCCCCAATTTCTACATATCACAAAACCACATGCTCATAGAGCTGCAGAGTTAGAACTTCCAAAAAATCTTTTGCGTTCGCCATTCTATAGATGGGACAACTGAGGCCTAACAAGGTAAAATTACTTCCCCAAGGGCATAAGGCAGAGGAGCTGCAGCACTAACCTAAGTCTGTTGGTTCCTAAACATCAGTCATCTTACCAGTGTTACTACAGTAATAAAAACCAATTCTCCCACCCACACAGAAGAGCCTTTCAGCCACTGGTTCACTTACAAATTGTCCAGGATCATAGTTAAAAATGATGACTAAGTATGAGTAAGTTTGGATAATAAGTTGTAAAATAACAGACAACCCCTCCCCCCCACACACACACACAATTGTTGCTACTGATACAAAACTAAGTGACATGGTTGACCAGTGTCCCATCTAATCAATAGGTCCCTTTGGTTTGTTTTCGTTGTGTGTATGTGTGCAAGCGATGTTTTTCCTCCGATTTCTATTAGCACTATACAAAAGGGGAAGTTGGAAACGGGAAGGCTCCTATTGTTGTGCAGACATGTGACTCTTGCCCAAATGGCATTACAGGCGCTCAGACATTGAAATGAAAGCAAATGTGCGTGCACCTATCACGTTACATAGGGAAACTAATGTAGGCTGAGTTGCATGTCACCAAATGCCCCACATGTGACATACAGGGAAAATGACATAATCCAAGGATTCGGCAAAAGCAGCCCACAGTACCAAATGCATCATTTCTGAAGAGGAAGAGAGAGCAGATGGCTCAGCAAGCAATTGTAGAATAGCCAGCTTCCCCCTCCGCACCTCCCAAACCAAATTGCCTCCCAGAGTCTCATCCTAGGCCCCGGGGGAAACGCAGAGGCGAAACACTCACGTACCACATGAACAGCAGCCCTAGCAGAAGGAGTCTTAGGTCATGGCACCCTGGGCTTGGCCCCAAGGACCTGAGTTCACAGCCACATTCTGCTCCATAGCTTCCTTGCTACCTTAAGCAAGTTGCGTAATGTCTTTGAATTTTATTTCCTTATCTATAATGAAGGCTTAGGACAGTTCTATCATGCTAAAGGAGATATCGAAATGAAAACGCTTCATTAACTACAAAGTACTCCACAAATGTTAAAGTTCATTCATTAAAAAATGCAGATTAGTTGAAACTAAGAGTTAGAAGCCAACCTGAGACCTAATAGCATACATTGTGCGCAGTGTTCACGAGGCTCTTAGCCTAGTTGGTCACAGCTTCACGGTTCCTTTTCAAGAATGGTCAGTGAGTAGGGGCGCCTGGGTGGCTCAGTGGGTTAAAGCCTCTGCCTTCGGCTCAGGTCATGATCTCAGGGTCCTGGGATCGAGCCCCGCATCGGGCTCTCTGCTCAGCGGGGAGCCTGCTTCCCCCTCTCTCTGACTGCCTCTCTGCCTGCTTGTGACCTCTCTTCTCTCTGTCAAATAAATAAATAAAATTTAAAGAATGGTCACTGAATGAATTTTGGCCGTCTCTGTGTTAAAAAGTCACCATGACTTTATTCCTCTCACAAGAGTGGAATAAATCTCTTTTATTCATTACCCATTCAATAAACATTTATTGAGCGTCGAGTCTAAGCCACGCACTTGCTAAGTGACAAAAGATATAGTAGCTGAGGCTCTTTGCCTGCTAATTTTTTTTAAGATAATTATTTCTTTTTCTTTCGTTGCTATTGCTTAAAGGGTAAGTGTGGTGGAAAACAAAATAAATATTAACCTACATCAAGAAGGCTAGAGACAAACATTTCTGGATGATTTGGTTATCAGCATAAGAAATAATGACTTACATTCCTAGCACTTTCTAAAAACTTATTTCATAGATGCTAATTCATTTAATCTTCACACTAGCTCTATAAAGTAGGAATTATTTTCCAGTCTTTGGAGGCTGAATGCAAATCCAGCTAGTTTGATTCATAGTCCAAAACACTCCCCACTATACCACACTGCTTCTCACTTTAACACTAAGGGACATCAGAGTGGGAAGAGAAAACTATCCTCTGGCAAGATAAATCATAATTATTTTCAGTACTCTAGTGTAGGTTGTTGGGGCAGATTCCTAGGACTCTACTGTCCTCAAACTTCATAAATGGTAGAAAAACAGCTAGAACAAGCATTAGCAAAACCATAAAAATGAGACTAGTAATTCCAATAATCCCTTTCGCTACTGTTTTAATCCCACACAATACATTTATTTTATTTGTTTATTCACTGACATTCTGCTAACTGCAGAAGAAACTCCCAAAAGCTAAGACTACACCAAAATAGTAGAACACTGCTAATTGGTGGATCAATAAAGTACTCCATTCTGTTTGCATAAATAGACATTTTGATGGCAATCCTTTGCTTTGATGGCAACCAAAATAGATTAACTGGATCTTTAATAGATGTATATAATAAGAACGGCAGACAATATGCCCTGAAGATTGTCATTCTTGTATTCAGGCAGATGGTAGAAGTGGAGGAAGGGGAAAAGAAAGGAAAGAACATTCCTGGAGCAGCTGTTGCATGTGGGCACCATGCTGGGCATTTTACATATTTTAACTCTTCGAAGCTTTGTAATAACCCTAGGTGGATTTTCACAAGTGAGGAAACAGAGGCTCAGGTAGGATCCGGTCCTGTCTCTTTGCCCCACAGTCTTACCTCATCTTCAAAAAAACGATCTGGTGTGGGAGGGCCAGAGCACATGTGTGTTACAAAGGAGCACCTGACTCCTGATACTCCTGAGAATTTGAGTGTCATGAGGTCACAGGTGGTACACTTAAGGTCCCTTAGCCTGTGTACAGAGTAGTCCCAGAGAGCGGTAAGGGCAATGGGCAGAGCTTTAGAAACATAAGCTGGGGGCTAGGGAGGCAGAGAGAGAAATGCAAGATCTGGAAGAACTAGAAAAGTACAAATCCGTAGAAGTCAAGTATGTGTTAAAGAAAAGAAGTTAGGACAATAAGAATAAAGGCTAAGAAATGACCTCAGGATCAGGGACCAAGTCTTACTATCCTGAAAGACAAGAAAGTCAGTAAAAGGGCAGAATTTATTTTTTTAATAATTATAAAACATAATGATGCACCTCATGATAGAAAATTTGGTAAGCACATAAGAGTGTAAAGAAATTGGGCCTAGGCAGAGCAGGGGCGGGGAGGGGGGAACCACCCTAACTCCACCCTGACATGATTAACATTTTTCAACATGTTAGCATACTTTCTTCTAAACTTCTGGGAACTTTTTACATAGTTGAGATCACACCAAATGTGTAATTTTATATGTCATTTTTTTTTAAGTTTAACGTTTTCATTCATCTACCCAAGTCTTTACAAACTCCTATAACACTTAATCTTGCATTCCACTGGACCACAGACATAGAGGTTTGGGTCAATATTTTACTTTTTCGTACATTTCCATAGAACTCAGCACAGACATTTACAGACAGTAGGTATTCAAAAAATATTTACCGAGGGCGCCTGGGTGGCTCAGTTGGTTGGGCGACTGCCTTCAGCTCAGGTCATGATCCCGGAGTCCCAGGATGGAGCCCCACATCGGGCTCCCAGCTGTTTCTTCCTCAGACCGTCCCCCCTCTCATGCCCTCTCTCACTCTCCCTCTCTCAAATAAATAAATAAATAAATCTTTATTAAAAAAAAAATTTACTGAGTGGAACATGAACACCAGTGCACTCTCGTCAGCCCTTAATTTACCAGTCCTTGCCCCCTCTGTGTGTACTGTTCATTTTATGGCACATTGTGTCTGCTCTCAGGCTGCTTTATGTTCTCTGTGTCAGGCATGGATGCCGCCCCTAACTAGACAGTCTGTCCCAAGAGAAAGAAATCCATGTCCTGCGATTTCTCTTCTATCCTCTGTTTTCCATCTTCACCAAAAGTGCCTACCACTGCGTTCCTTTTATAGAAGACAAAGCAATCTCATTAAATTAAAAATAGATTTTAGCTTTTAAAAATTCAAAGAACCAGGGGTACCTGGGTGGCTCAGTCGGTTAAGTGGCCGCCTTCAGCTCAGGTCATGACCCTGGGATCCCAGGGTCCTGGGATTGAGTCCCGCATAGGGCTCCCTGCTCAGCAGGGAGTCTGCTTCTCCCCCTCCCTCTGCCTGCTGTTTCCTCTGCTTGTCCTTTCTCTCTTTCTCTCTCTGTGTTGTCAAATACCTAAAATCTTTAAATATAAATAAATAAATAATAAAAATTCAAAGAACCAGAACAAGGTTGTGTTGGTGATACTTCTCCTAACACCAGGAGAGCCTTGATTTTGTCCTAAGTTTTGCTCCTTAGTATCAAATCCTCTTTATATCTTCTTTTTCCCCTACTTTTCCCCTCACGAGTAGACTGAAACTCTATATCGGTGTGTGTGTGTGAGTGTGTTAGACCTGGAAAATTCCCATAGCCATAAACAATGTGTAAATCAGAAACTAGAACATGATCTTTCTTTCTTGACAAGTCCTCTAAACAGAATAACTCAAACTTGGGCTGAATTGAATTAAGTACCCAGAACAAGGAAGGAAATGTTATGCTCTGCTATGAGGTATCTAATAATCCTAGGAATACTGTATTCAGTTCAAAAGACAAACACTGTAAAGGAAAATTAAAAGGAGAATAATGTCCAAAGTGAAATGGCCAAGAAGGTGATGGGCCTCAAAAACAAAAGCAATTATCAAGGGAGCTGGTTTTCATGTAGGAGATAGATTCAAGGACATGGGAACTTTCAAGTCATGGAAAATCCTTGACTTTTCTCTAAAGGAGCTGGAAAGTGAATTTTGAGCAGAAGAATCACATGATAAGACTAAGGTTTTTGGAGGATCATTTTGTGAGAATAGATAGATTATAACAACAAAGAGTAGAAAGTAGATTGAGTAGGAGGCTATTGCAAAAATCCAGAATTTATGACTCCAAAGGGTAAAACCTCCATTGCGTGGAAGTCATAGGCAGGCATATGGTATGGGCTGACTCAGAAGGCTCTCTGCCATCAGAGGTGTACAAGTAGAAAACCACTTGGCAAAGATATTGCAGAGGTTGGCCTTATAACCTAAAAATCATTTCTAGCATCAAGACTCCATGATCATTGCCTATAATCTACCCATACCCTCCGACAGTCTAATAAATCCACAACCATGTTCACAATTTATTTCTTATTATAATAGCACAATATATTCATTGTAGAAAATTAGAGATTACAGATAGAGGTAAGCAAAAGAAAAAGAAATAAAAATATAGTCAACATCCAGAGATACTCACTGTTAGAACCTTGGTATGCTATCCTTCCATTACATTTTCTTGCCACATGTATCTTTAAGTAGCCAGATGATAGAAAGTACAGGGTTTTTTTCCAAATAAATGAGATTACTATCTTTTGTTTTTTTATAATCTTCTTTTTAAATTAAATATATGGTGACTATGTTCCCCTGTCAATTTATATTTTCTTCCAGAATCAGAAACCCCCTTATAAATAGCCCCTATGACAGCCTTGAAGTAATGGGTAATATAAATAACACAGAAACTGGCAGGGTACACATAGTCTTAGGAGATTTTAATGACGAGATAATAGCTTCCTCATGAATGTCTCCCACCTAGGTTTAAGAGAGATATTTTCAACCATCTCCATTATAGTATTTCACAATCCTCTCCCAGTTTCAACTCTTTCCTTCCATCATCATAACAAGCTATATCCCATGTCAAGTGACAGGAACATCACCAGAAGAGAGTGAAGGAACACCCGTCATCCTAATTGAGCCTCAGAGGTCTTATCTGACTTTTCTCTTGTTACCTCTGGGCATCTTATGATATTAAAGCAATCATTCATCCCATGAGCACTTAGAAGTTTCCAAATGACCCTGAACTTTAGTCATCACCTTAGCACCAAGAGTAACACTTTGGTATGTCTTCATACCAAAATATCATAGATTTATTCAACAATGAATATTTATTGAGTATCTAATATGGACCACGCACAATATTTGGGATAAACCAGTGAACAAAAGAAGAAAAATCTCTGTCCCAGTGGAGATTTCATTCTTGTTGGAGGAAACAGACAATAAGAAACAATCAAATATGTTAGATGGTGGTGGCCACTACAGAAGGAAAGAAAGCAAGGAAGAAGACAAGTAGAGACAAGAGGGAGGAAAGGATTGTGATTTTTAAATAACATGGTCAGGAAAGTCCTTGACACAAAAGACTGACGTAGTGGAGAGGTGAACCATGAGGGCAATAGAGAAGGGCATTCCAGGGAATGGCCCTGAGGCAGGAAACTACTTGGGCATATTCTAGGAACAGTATGGAGGGAACAATGTGGGTGGAACAGAATGAGGAAAAGAGTAATCAAAGAGGAGGTCAGAAAAGGTAGCCAAGGGCAAGGTCACACAGGGCCTTGTATATATATCATGTAAAGTCTTGAATTCTTTCCTGAGAGAGATGGAAACCTTTGGTAAATATTGAGTGGAGAAGAGGGACATGACATGGCTTGGGGTTTTGGAGAATTACCTTGTTGAAAATATATTCTAGAGGCAAGAGTGGAGGCAGTGAGACCAAGTAGGAGGCTGGCACCATCCAGGAGATAGTGGCTGGAACCAGAAGGTAGCGGTGTGGGTGGGAAGAGGCAGCAGATTCTGCAGAGATTTTGAAAGAAGATACAGCCTCAGGATAGGGGGACCGTTTTGATATGGTGTATGAGAAAAAGAGGAGCGTAAAGAATGTCACCAAGGTTTCTATCCCTGGAAACTGAAAGAATAGCCCTATCATTTACCCGACAAGGAGCACTATGGAAAGAGCAGGTCTGCAGTGGGCATGTTTAGGAATTCGTCTTATGACATCTGAGTCAAACAGCCACCAAAGTGGAGACCTTAAATAAATAGTTGAATGTGTTCGTCTGAGTCTTGGGGAGAGGTCATGTTAGGAATCTGGGAGGTATCAGCACAAAGATGGTATCAAGAGCCATAGACTGGAAGAGATTACTAGTAAGTGTAAATAGAAAACAAATAGGTCCAAAAATTGAACACAGGGGCCAATATTTAGAGGTCAGAGCCTATGTGGAGGAACCAGTGAGGAGGAAGAGGCATCAGATAAATGCTGATATGCATAAAGCCTTCATGTTAACTCCAGAAGAGGTGTAAGTAAAAAGTTTTAGGAAAAGGGCAGCTATCCATTATCACCTTGGAGACCCTGAGATATGCAAGATGATATAGGACCGAAACAGTGTCCAATCCTGGAGAATAAGAGAAATATTGACCAGAGCAGATTTGATCCCTACCCTTTAATGGCAACTTCAGAACAACTCCATTAATTCCAGTTAAAGCCACTTCCAACAATATTCATATGCAAAGTATGAATAGATGAACAATGTAATTTTAATGATTGCATAATATCCCATTATATGAATGTATATTTATTTCTTTATTTAAATAGCTTCTAGGTTCTGGGCATATGTTTTTACATCTCTTGGCTATTTAAATAATACTTTAACGAACATCTTGGTAAACAATTCTTTGTAGACAATTATTTCCTTAGAACACATTGCTGTAAATATAATTACTAGATTAAAGGTGGTGCACATTTTAAAAAGACTTTTAATATATGTTTCCAGATTAGTCTTCATAAAATTTAGGCCAATTTACATTCCCACTAACAGTGTATAAGTGTCTTATGAATGAGACATAATAAAGTTAGCATGTGAAGCCAACAACCTAACTTTTACCAGAATCTGTATGGACAGGCTTCAACTGACTTTTTTTCTAGCTTCTAATATCTGGACACCCTGTTGGTTCTTATTCTGCTTTTAGACCTTGGATTCAAGCTTTCAGGGTCTCCGCCCTGCTCCACCCCTGATTCAATCGTTCCAGGGTTCTTTCCAGGCTCTGATCTTCCTTAACCTTGGTGACCCCATCCCTAGTCCAGATGGAGTATGATCACGTTCCTGTTTTAGTTCAGCATACCTCAAGGTTTTGCCTCATTCAAGGTCCGGAAGCAACAAGAAAGAAAACCCACCTATCTAAGTCCCTTCACACTGCGAATGGGGCGAGGTAGTTGGAGACCATCTGTCCTGATTGCTCATCTTCCGTGGACCCCTTCCAAAAGCTTGTCCACCCACTAAAACCTTTCTTTATTCTGGCCCAAGAAGGACACTAATATTCCCCACTCCTGTGAACCTGTTCACTTATGTGACCCGGGTCAAGAATTACAAGACAGAGTATAACTTCATTAATTACCTCACCTGAGATTCACAATGACCCCATGAAGGGCATATGTATACAATCATATCACATGCACTCAAGAACTAAGAAAAGCTTCCACTTTTAAAAGAAATGTCTTACTCCTCCTAAAAGAACAGTGCTTATTGAGATAAATGAAAAGAGGGTGGTTGTTTTAAATCAGTATGACTAATGTTAAAAAACAGCTGGTAAGGAATCCTAGGTAATCACATACACACAAGCTACCAACTGGGAACATTACAGTGTCATACCTACCATAATTTAGTTCTCCCTCTCCACGTAGGCACACAGAGTGGCAGCTGTGAGCCTGGGCTTTGCACGTTAGAGACCATTAGGCAAAGCAGCATGATTCATCATCTTCTGCTTGTGTTATTTTAACTTAGTCATTTGGGGGCAGATCTTCTGAGGCACTAACAATAGTCTGAGACTAGATTGATTTTCTTCCTTAAATAACTGGTGGGTTTTTCTGACTTTGAAATTTCTGCCATTTCAGAGAAAGGTGCATAAAATCTTGGAAGTGGAAGGGAATATGGAGGTCACCTAGAACAATCTCTCACCTTCCCCTCACTATCCTTTATAATATTTCTGGCAAAAAAATGTGGAAAGAGCCAAGATGCCCTTCAACAGATGAATGGATAAAGAAGATACAGTCCATATATACAATGGAATATTATGCCTCCATCAGAAAGGATGAATACCCAACTTTTCTGTCAACACGGACGGGACTGGAAGAGATTATGCTGAGTGAAGTAAGTCAAGCAAAGGGAGTCAATTATCATACAGTCTCACTTACGTGTGGAGCATAAGGAAAAACATGAAGGACATTGTGAGAGGGAAGGGAGCCGTAAATTGGAGGAAATCAGAGGGGGAGATGAACCATGAGAGACTGAGGACTCTGAGCAACAAACTGAGGGTTTCGGAGTGGTGGGGGTGGGGGGCTGGGCGAGCCTGGTGGTGGGTATTGAGGAGGGCACGTATTGCATGGAGCACTGGATGTGGTGCATGAACAATGAATCTTGTAACACTGAAAAAATAAAAGTATTTGGGGAAAAATTATAATAAATAAATAAAAATTTTTTAAAGTACTTCTTAATTCTAAAAAAAAAAAAAAAACATTTCCGGCAAATACACAGATTTTCTTTGATTTCTTCCAATGATAGAAACCTCAATACTCATAAAAGAGACAATTTTGATTTTTCAGATAGCTCTCAGAATATTTTCTTTAACATGTTCCTATACAAGGAATCGTTGGTTTTTTTCATATTTCCTTCTAGATTAATCCAGGAAGAAACTACTCCCTTATCCACATAATACTTCTTCACCTGCATATGGCTTTGTCTTCTCATTTCTGACATAAGCATCTGCCGTTTCTCTTATTTTTTCCTTTAGAATCCTTATCACCCCACTCACCTTTGCTTGAGTATCTCTCTTGGAAAATGATGTAAAAATTTAACACGGGTCTCTAGATGTGATATAACCTGGGCATAGCACAACACAACTCTGTGGGCACAATGCTTCTATAGATGCAAAGTTAGCTTTCTTGGAGTCATGTCACACTATTGATCCATCTGAGTTTACAGTCACGGATGCTCCTGGGGTCCTTTACAGTCTGCTTTGCTTTTAGCATGCCCCTGATTCTCTAACTCAAGGATTTGCTTTTTAACCTAAATCCACTATCTTTTATACATTTAGAGCTACCGAATTTTATCTGGTAGACCATAACCCAACATTTCAGCTATGAAGCCCACTTAACTGTATCCACTGTCCCTCCCCAATTTTCATTTCCAAAATATGAGGAGTGTCTTCTATGGTTTTATCTTTGATGATTATTCTGTGTATCCAAGGATAGAGCAGAGCATTAGAGACATCAATCCTTTAATGAATGATCTTTGGAGAAGTTTTATAAGTCCGTCTGTTGAACTTATAACCTAATGGTAAAAACATTCTCCCAACTACCAGAGAATTGCTTAACTGGATGGCATTCTCATGACCCCCGGCCCCCAATTTCCCATAGAATTTTTTTTTTTACACAATAGTGCTTTGGCCCATACAAAGGTACTTCATAAGAAGCATCCCTTGAAACTCACCACTGCATTCTATGTGAGGATATACTGAGCAGATGGTTTACTATATGACATATGTCCTCTTTACGAGAACTCGTAGAAGTTTCTCTCTGTTCTCAGTACTGTTTTTCCTTCTTATAGACACTTTTATATATGATGTTTCCTCACGGACTATTAGGAAGCCCACAGCAAAATCTGAAAACCACCTCTAGAAAGTATACAGAGTATAGAATAACAGAATCTCACAGCATACATTTCATGGACTAACCACACGCTTGTGGTTTTGTCTTATTCTCCTTAACTTTTTTTTCCCTCCATTTACTCTAATTTCCTCACTTCTTTAGTTTGAGGGGGAGGGAAGCTCATTTACTGAGTTTTATGTAGTGTTAAAGCCACCAAAGGTCTTTTTGGAACAAAGAAAAAAAGAGAAGATAGGTAGATAATCCAGACCACTTTTCTCTAAGTATTTTATCTACAAGGATAATGAGGATTTTGTCAGAGGCTTTGCTGCATCAAAATATACTATGTCTAAAGCATTGATGTGATCCATAGGACTTACAATATTTAGTCCTGGTCCTAGTGAATCCACAGTAGTTCTTAACAATCATCACTTTCTATTCCAAATGCTTACAAATCCTAAGCATAGTTGCATTTTTAGAATTTCCAGAGATTGATATCAAGACAGCTACTCTATCATTTGGTGGGACAGGGAGTGAGGGTACATATTTTGTTCCTCCTTTAGAAATCTGGAATATTTGCTCATTCCAAGTTTTTTGGAATCCCTCCTATCCTCCATGTCTTATCAAAGATCACCAATAATAGCTGTAAATTATTAACTGCCATTTCTTCAGCATTCTGGGGCAAATAATAAATGCAATGAACTTTATAGTTAAGCCCAGGAAAAAGTATGCATCATTCTTTTGAGAATAAGGTTTAAAGTATGTTACAAGCTGTTACAGTGGTTAAATTATAATAATTAGTATTTTGTGCAAATGATTTTACCTCACTTAGAAGACTCAAAAGAGAGGAGTAGGACATATTAAGGAATTAAAATTTATTGAGTACTCACCATGCACCAGTACCAGCAAGGTGCTCTATGTATTTTATTATTTCACATACATAATAATCTTATGATTTCAGTTATTGTCCATTTTACAGATGAGAAAACTAGGTTTTGGAGAAGTTAAATAGCTGCCCTAGATCACAAAGATAAATTGCAAAGCTGGGTCCTGAACCCAAAGCCCATGCCTTTCCCCCATATCAGACATGGGAAATTATGAGGAGTAACATAAAAATGGTTAGCCAGTCAAGGCCTTCATATGATTGGAAAATGACAACCATGAGGTTTGTGCCTTTCTTGGCAAACTTGTTCCTTCAGGACAGTCTTGGACCTTGTGGAGCTAAGAAAGCCTACATGAAAGATGAATTTTGTGTTCCTAAGAAAAGTAAATCACAAAGAAGATATTCTTTTACCATAGTACTAAGAGCGGGCAAGGTGATTCATACCAAAGGCTGAGCAAGAAACTCTGTTAATAACAGTTAAGCACACATGTCTAAGTATGAGAAAATAAGACAATGTCCTCAGAGCAGAGTGAAGAAAGGAAAAAAAATTAGAGGTTACATCAGGCAATGACAGATTATAGTTAAAGCTTAGTTAAGAAAAAGGTATCTATACTTAGCTGCTTATATTTCTTTAATTTTTGCTTTAAATTGCAGCTGAAGCCATAACATTAGTGTAGAGAAGGAACAAGGATCCAACAGACCGGGGTAGGCTCCAGATTATCTGTCCTTTCATAATTTTTTCTGGCTAACTCTAGTGCCCAACTTCAGGTGTGAAGTTTGGGCCATTGATTTTGTACAGCATGCTGTTTTAGTACCCAGGATTAAGCAAAGGAAAGGTATTTTCTAAAATAGAGATTAATAAAGAATTACTATGTCACAGTTTGCATAACTTTCTGTAGAAGTAACCCATCTTAAAAACATTTTACAAATTATTGCAAAGAAGAATAATACGGTTTCCTGAGTCCCATCAAACACCAGAGTATTTCCTGAATTCATTCAAGGTGACTAGAATACGTGTCTCGGAAGACTTGACAAGAATGAAACAGAGGTAAAAACAGTGACAAGTCCAATTGTCCTGTAACTCATCTTGTACACGTTTACTCTAGGTAAGGGACCAAAGAATGAACTGGGTCACGAACATCAATTTATCAATTTTTATTCAGCAGGATACAAGCAAGATGTTTCTATTATAGTTGAGCAACATTAATTCCTTACATAGAACCGTACCTACAACAAAAAGGGGAGGCCAACCAGATACTTCTGCCTACCAGAAACAGTCCTTTAAGCATACAACTTTCTGATCCAATTTTCGTGCCTTCCTACTTCAGCTATTCATAGTAATGTCAGCAACCCCATCAGATCCAGGCCTGGTGAGACTTCGGCAGTCCCATCTGCTTGGCTCTAGTCCCCGTGGAACCCTACTGTATGCCATTCAGTCCCTGACCTCAGGACCTGGTACCTTTCCTCACCTTTTTCTGGTAGCAGCTACCACTAGAGAAGCAACAGCCCTCATAGTTTGAGGATCTACAATCTACCAACAGGCACTGGGCCCAGCCAGCTTCAAAATCAATCTCAATTAAACCTTATCACAGTCCTAAAAGTTCTGTTAATACCCTCAATTTAAAGAGGAAGAAATTGGGTCGAGGAGCCGGGATGTGGCAGAACCAGAACAGAAACCCAGGTGTGTCCAACTCTAAAGCCTCCGCTCTTTCCAAAATGTCGCCTTGCTCCTCTAACCGTAGGCTAAGTATCCTCTTCCTCTCCAGCACCCAGTTGTTTCTCTGATCTTTTCCCAGTGGTAATAAGCACCTTGACTCTCCCATAACATACCTCTCCAGTCAATCGGGATTCTTGTATTGTCATGCTACAGTTCCAAGTACTAATAAATCTAACTCAAACTGGCTTAAACATGCAAGGGGGGTTATTTAGTTGATGAAACTAAAAAGACCGGAGGTAGCGAAGCAGCAGACACGCATTCCTCAGGACTCCTTCCCTTTCTCGGACATTCTGTTGGCTATGTCTGACTCCAAGGGTTGGCTTTGCAAGAGGTTGCAACAGTTTCATTGCTTACATAGTATCACTTCGGAGAACCCTCAGACAAAAGTACTAAGGTTCATTCTGAGGGAACCACCCTCCCCCGCTACCCTACTTAAACTAGTTTTAATGGCCAGTTGGCAGAGATACACTGTGTCTGCCATGGGTCCATGTGCTTCATCTCCAGCACAATTCTTGAACAAAACATCCTAGCAAGAAAAGTAAGAGAACCCACTGGTTCTCAGCCCTGGCTGCACATTAGCATCATCTAGGGAGCTGGGTAACCACTACCAATTCTCAGGCTCCCACCCCCATCAATTCATCTCTAAGGGTGGCGCCCAGTGTCTGTAATTTTGTTAATTTCCCCCAGTCACTGGAATGTGCCTCAGAGTTAGAAGCGACGGGTTTACAGTAAACAAACCCCACTAGAGTTAGGGGTCCATCCCACTCACACACTAGCACCTCCAGAAGTGGAATGGGTGAGATGCAGGCGGGGGAGAGGCATGCTCCACACCCTCTACAGCATTTACCATGCCTGGGAGCTGCTTATTTTAATTGTGTCTCTCTCCCTCTAGACCACGAACTCCATGTCATAAACTGACATCAACTGTGTCGACATTACTCAGCATTGTATCCCCAGAACCTAGCAAATACTTGGCATCTAGGAGTAAATGACCCCCGGAATTTTTTCACAAATGAATGAAACCCAGACTCCATTGGACCGGCCTTATAAACCAGCCTTATTAGCCTTCAGGTGAGTCGGGCATCTCCTGCATATTCAGCTGTCAGTGTTCATTGTCACTGCCCGCCACCCAACGCACACACTCGAAACTCTCAGGGGTTCTCCTCTGACTTCCTGGTAATCTTTAGCAACTTCACGATGTGCTAAAAGATCTCTACGGTTTATCCTTTATCTGCTTCTCCGGTCTCATCTCTAAAGACTACAGAAGACCCTATCTTTACTGAACCCCTCTCGAACGCATCCTACCTACAAGAGGATTTAATTTTTTTTCTTTTTGCCAACATAAAGTATGGCTATAAAATAACCTATTTTCTTTTTTCCCTCTTTTTTAAAATTTAAAATCAATTTAATTAACATATAGTGTATTATTAGTTTCAGAGATAGAATTTAGTGATTCATCAATTGCATATAACACCCAATGTTCATTACATCAAGTGTTCTCCTTAATGCCCATCACTAAGTTACCCAATCCCCTACCCATCTTCCCTCCAGCAACCTCTTACATTATTGGTGGGAATGCAAACTGGTACAGACACTCTGGAAAACAGTATGGAGGTTCCTCAAAAAATTAAAACTAGAGCTACCCTATGACATAGCAATTACATTACTAGGTATTTATCCAAAGGATATAAACATAGTGATTCACAGTGGCATCTGCACCCCAATGTTTATGGCAGCAATGTCCATAATAGCCAAACTATGGAAAGAGCTCAGCTGTCCATCGACAGATGAATGGATAAAAAAGATGTGAGATACACACACACACACACACCAGAATATTACTCAGCCATCAGAAAGAATGAAATTTTGCCATTTGCAATGATGTGGATGGAACTAAAGGGTATTATGCTAAGCGAAATAAGTCAGTCAGAGAAAGACAAATATCATATGATTTCACTCATATGTGTAATTTAAGAAACAAAATAGATGAACATAAGGGAAGGGAAGGAAAAATAAAAATAAGATGAAATTGGAGTGGGAGACAAACCATAAGAGACTCTTAACTATAGGAAAATAACCTATTTTCATTTAAAAACTGAACTGATGTACTGTGCAAAGCAGTCTTGAAGTATATGAAGGATAATAACAACAATAAAAATAATGCTAACTAACACTGTTGCAGCTCTTGTATAAGCAAGGTAGTACTCTTCGCACTTTATATATTAACTCATTTAATCATCCCAATAACCTTAGGAGATGAGTATGGGTATGAGCCCTAGTTTCCCAGAGGAGAAAACCAAGGCACAGGGAGACTATGTGACTTACCCAAAGCCACAGAGCAAGTCCGTGGCAAATCCAGGATTTAGACCAAGTCATCTGGCTGCAAAATCCAGGAATTTAACTGCTACAATGCTGAGGTGTTGCAAGAGGCTAAACTAAGATGAGGGCAGTGGAAATGAAGAGAAGGGGTCACCTGTGTGTTCATGAAGAGCTCCTAGAAAGGAGAGAACAGCGAGACTTCAACAACACATGGCTCACAGCTGTATCATGAAAATATAAATAGCACTGTATAGGACAATGGAGAAATCCTGGCAGAGTACAGGCATCCTTAAAAGATGAGCTTTTAACCAGATTTTATATGATCTGAAGATTAATAATATCCAGGGGGCCGCCTGGAAAAGGTGGGAAGGTGAGAGTGGCCGGAGCCAGGACCATGGGAGGATCTGAGGATCAGGGTCTCAGGTGCACTGTCTAATACCTGAGTCACACTGAGACTCAAAAATAAAAAATTCAACAACAGAGTCAAGGTCCCAGAGGCCTGGCCCATGTGGCGTGCGTCTTCTTGAGAGAGGCCCCTGGATTTCAGAAGTCTAGAAATGTGCATAGAGAAATAAGGCAAAACACAGCAGGTGATGCCAGCTGGAACCTTCTCTGTTTTATTCATGCCTCATTGGCAGACGGCTGGTTCCCAGGAGGTGGCTGAATCTCACAAGGTTCAGATGTTAAAGGAAACAAATAACTAATTGTGCCGAACCTCAGCTTGGATTCATTCTGGGGTGTGGACAAGCGTTTGTGTCTCCAGAGCTTGCAGTGAAGTGGAAAGCATGTATTAGCCAACTTGGTGAGCTGAATTGAACAGAATAATTGAACTGTTGCCAAGTCTGTGGGTGACTAGATGTCTTGTGAGAGCCCGGACAGTCCTGAGAAATCGTAGTAATTATCAACCACGGCCTACATTTGAAAGATAAGGCATGCCCCTCTTTTCCCCTGGTAAGACCGTATGCATCTCTCTAAACTTAAATGTAAGTTTGGTTAAATTCTGATAGGACCTCTGTGTGTTTTCATCTTCTACATTCTATCTAGATAAGTAACAGTTTGACTCCCTGACCATAAAAGAACACTTCCCTTTTATTTGCTTTAAAACCACTTATTTCGTTTACCAAGTCCTGCCCTCCTGTTCTACTTTAATTCAGATAGGCCAGAATCAGAGCAGTTTCTGATCTCTCTCCTAAGCTGCAAGATCTTACGCTCCAGGTTGGACAGGTGGATAGAGAAGGATTCAAAAGTTGGTCCTGGCCTTCGAGTAACTCCTAAATCGCTGGGGATGCAGACACAACTTTTTTATGATAGAAATCTATGATAGTAGTACAATTAAAATAACATAAGATCTCAAGTGGTGATTCCATTTGTTTTATGGTAGGAACGTAAGGAAGCTTCCTAGAGGAGGCAACTCTCAGATTAACCTTGAGGATGGAGCTAAATTTCAATAGGAAGTGAAAATGAAAATTTGAATCCTCTGAGATTCCTTTAGAAACAAGGTGTGCTACGGACACAAAATAAATATTGAAACTGCAGGTTGCGCAGAGGTCTCTATGAAGACATACAAGAGGTAGTTAGAATTCAGGATTGCAACAACGGACATGGAAGCTACATACCTACAGAATGAAAGCTACATACCTACAGAGAGAAGCAAAGCCATGGAGGAGTCAGAAGAGAAGGCTGAGCTCAGAATCTTGGGGAACACCTGAATTTGAGGCAGAGACAAAAGTGGAGCTAGCAAGATGAGCTGGGGAGCACTGGCCAGAAGGAACAGTAAATTACCAGCATATCACAGAAAAGGGCTTCTGGGGAAAAAAAATCATGTAGATCAAGATTGGGAAGAGGCATTTGACATGAAAAAGCCATTGTCAACTCTCTTAAGAGTAGTCTCAGTAGAGCAGTGGGTGTGGAAGTCTGATTGAAATGAAATAAGAAATGAAAGATAGGTGAGGGAATTTTGATAGTTCTTTTTTTTTTTCTTTTTTTTCTCTTTTTTCTCTCTCTCTTTTTTTTTTTTTTTTAGTAAGTGGAGTGAAAGGGAGATGGCATCGTGAGGAAAACACAGTGGCTAGGCTGATGCACGTCAGTTGAACCAAGTGATTTCCCACATTTTTAGGGCTTATAGTCTGAGGAGAGAATTGCAACAGAGGGTGCCAAGGTGGGAAAGTTACTCACCATGAGTAAGTTATTTATGGAAGTTAACATAAGTTATGGGTTTATGATTTTAGTAGATGTTGTGGATTTTTATTGTTTTTTTGCCTGGCTTTTCTTTAGGAAAAGCACACCTCTTCTTCTGATGAAATAGAACTGCTCTACGAATGATGCCAGAGAAGACTACCAATCTCAGTGCGCCCACACATCGGTGCTGGACCAAGTGATGAGTAGGTAACCAACTAAGCTGATCAGAGACCTTCTTAGGATTTTTCAAACAGGAGCTTGTAGAAGAGACTGAGTCCCTCTCATAAGACAAAGTTGGAACATAAGCTTGGAAGCTTCTAATAGCTATGTTTCATGCCTAGTGGGAAAAAATAAAGAGTGAGAGAACAAATCCAACACAGAATGAGAAGCAAAAAATGGTAGATAAGAAGAAAGAAAGAGAGATAACCCCATAGGCATTCGAGTCCCTAATTCCAGAGGTCCCTAAGGCCCAACTCTACTCCCACCCTTCCTGCAGTTTTGTGAGCCTCCCAATAAATTTCCCTTTTCATGTAAACTAGATGGGTTCCTATTACATGCAGTCAAGAGGCCTGACAATTACAGAAGAATTGGTAAAGGGTGAAGAATTTTTATTTCTTACTTTTTATTTTTTTATAGGTTTGGGGCTAGGGAATCAGGGTTAGGGGTTAGAATATATGCCTGGTATCCTGTAGTTTAGAGACCTCTCCAGAGAATAAAACCCCAGACTTCTGCTGGGGTAAGAACAGACAAGGGAGCCGTCTACGGAGCTGAGCCAAGGAGGGGGATTTGGGGGCTCTAAACACTCTTCAAACAGATTTTCAACTGGTCCTTCTGTTTTTATCTCTACCTTCACAAGGGGTGATGAATTTTTAGAAGTTACCAATTGAAGGAACCTAGGTGGTGCAGTTGGTTAAGCATCAGACTTTTGATTTCCATTCAGGCCCTGATCTCAGGGTTGTGGGATGGAGCCCGGCGTGCTTAGCATGAAATCTGCGTAGGTTTCTCTCTCCCTCTCCTTCTGCCACTCCCCCATCATGCTCTCTCGTTCTCATTCTCTCTTAAATAAATAAATAAACCTTAAAAAGAGAGAGAGAGAGAGAAGTTGCCAATCGATCGCAATATTTTTAAGATTTTGTTGTTGTTGTTGACAATTGCATAGTAAGCTGGGGTTGGAAGACCATGGCACAGAGTATGACTTGGCAGAAAACTTGGGAGATCCGATCAGGTATGTAACACTCACTAGAAGGCACTCAGTACATGTCTGAGCGGAGAATAGAGTAGGTTTGTGTACACAGACTTTGGAGCTAGAGTCCCTGCCTCAGAAGCCTGGCTTCAGCACTTACCAGCTATGTGATCTTGGGCAAATTCTCTTTTTCATTCTGGTAAAATACACACAATTTAAATTTGCCATTTTAGCTATTTTAAATTTTTTTAAAGATTTTATTTATTTATTTGACAGAGAGAGAGAGATCACAAGTAGGCAGAGAGACAGGCAGAGAGAGAGGGAAGCAGGCTCCCCGCTGAGCAGAGAGCCCGATGTGGGGCTCCATCCCAGGACCCTGAGAGCATGACCTGAGCCGAAGGCAGAGGCTTTAACACACTGAGCCACCCAGGTGCCCTTAGCTATTTTAAAGTGCAAAATTGAGCGACATTTGGTACATTCATGATATATAACCATCACCACTATCTAATTCCAGAACACTCTTATCACCACCAAAGGAAACCCCAAATCCACCGAACAACTGTTTCCCATTTTTCCCTACTCCCAAAAGCTAGCAACCACTAATCTGTTTCTGTGTCATTCAATTTGCCTATTCTGGACTTTTCATGTAAATGGAATCATATAATATGAGGTCTTTTGTGTTTGTAGCATATTTTCAAGATTCATCCGTGTTCTAACATGCATCAGTCCTTTATTCATTTTTATGGCTGACTAATATTTATGGCTGAATAATAATGCATAGATACTATCCACTTGGCTTGTCCATTCATTTTCTGATGGGCATTGGGGTTGTTTTCACCTTTTGACTGTTGTGACTAGTGCTGTTATAAAGATTTGTGTACAAGTTGGTGCCTGAACACCTGTTTTCAAATTTTTGCTTTGTAGTATAACTATACATATAACTTTTGAGACACTGTCAACCTTCTCTATAGTGGCTGTCCTATTTTACATTTGACAGTATTGTAAGAGCATTCAAATTCCTCAACATCCTTGCCAACGTTTGCTATTTTTCATGGGGTTTTTTTATTATTATTATAGCCATCCTAGTAAGTGTGAAGTAGTATTTCATGTATTTTTATTTGCATTTCCTTAACAATTAATAACAATTAGTAACACTGAGTATCTTTTAATGTGCTTGTTGGTTATTTGCATATCTTTTTGGGAAAAATTTTATTCAAATCCTTTGTCTTTCTTTAAATTTGGTTGTTTATCTTTTTGTTGTTGAATTGTGAACATTCTTTATAGATTCCGGATACTAGACCCTTATCAGATATGTGATTTACAAATATTTTCTCACTCGAATTCTGTGGGATGTATTTTCACAGATAGTGTCCTTTGATGAACAGAATTTTTTAATTTTGATGAAGTCCAATTTATCTGTTTTCCCCATTTGTGCTTACAGTGTCAAATCTAAGGAACCACTGTCAAAACCATGGTCATAGAGATTGAGCCCTGTTTTCTTCTAAGAGTTTTATGGCTTTAGCTCTTATATTTAGGTCTTAAATCCATTTTGAGTTAATATTGACTTATAGGTATATGGTATGAGGTAAGGATCTCAAGCAAGTTTTAATCTCTCTGTGTCTCAGTTTCCTTATGTGTAAAATAAAAATAATAACATACCTATCTCGTGGGATTTTATGAGGATAAATTATAAATCAACAAATTAAGATGTGTGAAGGGCTTAGACTGGTGCCTCGCATATTCAATAAATAAATATTCACTAGTGTTAATTATTATTTGCTGTTGTTAGTTGATTGTGGTAGGAGAGAAATCATCTGGATATGTGCAGATAAAGTAGAATGGAAGAGAAGAACAAAATTTACTTCTCTCAGTAAAACAAATGTTTTAGATGATTTAAGATCAAGTTCCATCATCTGTGTATTGTGGGGTTTTTTATAAGTTAGTATTATCACTGCAGTAATACTGGTATAGAGTTCTTAAATAAAAGGAGATGATAGTCCTTTGTTATCCTGGGCTCGGCAGAATACAGAATCTTGTGCCTATTTTTGAGTACCCTTAAAAAGAGATGTTGATAAACCAAGTTAGAGCAGGTAGAGCAACTGTTGTAAGAAGTCTCAAAATAACTAAGATTGGAAAAGAGTTGAAATAACTGAGAACAGAGGGAAATTTTCTATGAGACTGATGAAGCCTGAACTTCAGGGCTCCTCTGCTGCACAAAGTCCTCCAGGCCCTAATTTTATATTCTTTTTCTTAAGAAGGAGTCCAAAATTACATACACTTTGGGACCAACAAAATCTGTGCCACCTCTGACTGAGAACACACAAAACTGCTACCATCTTATTATCTCATTGCCATTGTAGGTAGTTGAGCAGAGGCTGGATCCATGCAACTGGTGACTGAGTCCAGAACTCAGCAGAGAACAGAATTGAGGACTGGATCGTGCTTTCTAAACACTATGGTTCCAACTTCTAAAAGTTTCACCCTTTTTCTAGGGAGCAATCTTCAAGGATTTTTTTACCCTTAATTGTTAGTACAGTAGTTCTTAGCCATTATAATTAATAGTGATAAGTAGATGGATGGATGGATGGATGGATGGATGGATGGATGGATAGATAGATAGATAGAATCAAGTTATATTTGATTTTTGACTTACAACTTTAGTATGAGAAAATGCTGGTTAAAATTTTTTTTCAAATTCTAAGCCTAATTCTACCACCAATCCATTGTATGTCCAATTTTATTCTGTCTTTCAATGGATCTAATTCTTAGACTAGGTAGAAATTTTTTAAACTGTGTGCCTACCCCCAGCACCTTTATTTTTAATTTTCTTTAAAATTTTTAATAAAAATAGTTTTTATCCACTATAGTGCCTCTAAGGTTTTGGTGTAATTATTTTGTTAGCTTTGTGAAATTAATTGAAAACTTTACCATCTGTCTATTAAGGAGCAGTTTATACATTGGAATTAACCATTCATTGAAAGTTGTTAAAAGATTCTCTGTAAATCCATTTAGCCTAGGGCTTTTCTAGGAGTTATCTCATTTTAAATAATTTTTATAATTACAATTTTATAATTTTTATGTTGTCTTTAGTGGTTATAAATGTT